>JASKMD010000016.1:3892346-3949846 GCA_030144725.1 Haematococcus lacustris
AGAGGGGGAGGGGTGTGCGTCTGACCCCAGCCCCCCCTCTCCCCCAGCAGCTACAGCAGCTACCCCCAGCAGCTCCCAGCAGCAGCAGCTACAGCAGCTCCCCCCACCAGCTACAGCAGCCACCCCACCCCACCCCACCCCCCTCCATGCCCTCCCCCTCCCCCTCCCCTCCTCCCTCCACCTCCTTGTCCCTCCCCCCGCCCTCCCCCTCTTGCCTGGAGCTCCCTGGCCGCTGCCAGTGAAGGCTGCAGTGCCGCCCCCAGCATCATCACCATGTGGGCATGGCCTGATGTGATCTGAGTCACGCGGCCTCCCCCAGCAACAACACCTGGCAGCAGCAGCAGCAGCAGCAGCAGCAGGCATGGACATGCAGCAGCAGCAGGCAGGGGCATGGCAGCGGCAGCGGCAGGGGCAGCGGCAGAGGCAGGGGCATGCGGTGGGTCAGGGTGGACAGGGCAGGTGCAGCTTATGGTGCTGGTGGGTACGGTGCTAGGCTTAGCCAATGGGATAGCTATATGGCTATATGCTTCATCATGGCTACATGCATCAACGCTCCCCCTCCCCCCCCCCCCTCCCCCCTCCCCCCTCCCCCCCTTCCCCCCCTCCCCCCTCCCCCCTCCCCCCTCCCACCTCCCCACCCTCCCCCCTCCCCCCTCCCCCCCTCCCCCCTCCCCCCTCCCCCCCTCCCCCCTCCCCCCTCCCCTCTCGCCCTCCCCCCTCGCCCCTCCCCCCCTTCCCCCTCGCCCCTCTCCCCTGCCCTTCCCTCCCTCCCCCCACCTTTGCCACTGCTGTAGGTGCCAGCAGCATCACCGCCGCCACCCCCCACCCCCACGCTGGCCACCACGCCCAGCACTGCCACCAGGGGGGGTGCGAGGGGCTGCTGGGGAAGCTCAAGGGCGCACAGCGGGGCCACTGCCCTTGCTGGTGACGACAGGGGGGGGCGGGGGGGGCGGGGGGGGGTGGGCCACAGCTCGCCCTGCTTCCCCGAGGCCAGGCCCATGCGCCCCGCTGCCATTGGGGCCAGGGGAGGTGCCCCGGGTGGGGGAGATGCCCCGGGGGGGACCCTGAGACCTGACCCCTGGGACAGGACTGCTGCTGCTGCTGCTGCTTGCTGCTGGGTGTCACACCTGGGGTCACACTTCGGGTCACACCTAGCATGGTGGCTGGGGTCACACCTGGGGTTTGCCCCACGGGTCACACTGGATTGAAGGGGAGCTCTGAAAGAGGAGGAGGAGCCAAGGGCAGCAGCCAGGGGGAGCCGGGACGCCTGCTGCTGCTGCTGCTGCTTGCTGCTGCTGGGGGGTGGGGCTGGACTCCTGGGAGGTGGGGCCAGGTGACGAGTTTGGCTGGGGTGGGTTGGAGAAGGGGCTGGGTTTGGGGGGCTGGCTCGGCTGGGCTGGTTTGCTGCTGCTGCTGCTGAGGAGGAGGTGAGGGAGCAGAGCTGGCAGCATTCAAGGACCTGCTGATGGCCCCCCGCCCCCACCCCCACCCCCCTGCCTGGCCCCTGCAGCTAGTGGTGCTGACCCTGCTCCTGGCCCTGCCCCCCACCCCCTGTGCCGCCCCCTGCCCCTGCTCCTGCTGCTCCACCCCCAGCTGAGCGGGGTGTGGCGGCAGGAGGGACCCCCTCCAGATTCCCCCCCCATGGATGCTTCCCTGGCGGCAGGGGTCGAGGGGGGGGTGCAGCTGATGTTGGTTCAAGGTTGGGGGTGGCTGGGGCAGGGGGGCTGGCAGCAAACCGACCTGCTGCTCCTGATGCCCGGGGGGGTGGGGGGGGGGACCCCGGGTGGCTGGGACCTTGGGTGGGGTCGACTGGGCCGCAAGGGGCAAGGGTGAGCTTCCCTGAGGCGGCCCCCCCACCCCTGCCCTGCTGGACCCCCCTGCCAGCGGTATGGCCGTCTTGAGTGCTTGACCCAGGGGGGACAGCAGCAGCAGTCGCAGCAGCAGCAGGAGCAGCAGCAGCAGCAGCAGGGGGGAGGGAGGATGCAGCCAGGACGCCCCCCAGCCCTGCGGCTCTGCCACTGAGGAGGACCCGGCCTGAGGTCTGAGCCACAGACTGGGGCAGGGGCTGGGGCTGGGGTCCCCCTGCCGCCCTCCCGCCGCCCCCCCCCTGGCCAGCAGGGCTGGGGGCCACAGTGGGGGCCTCCCCACCCACGTCCCTGGGTGCTGGGTGGTGCTGGGTAGGGGCCGATTGGGGGGGCGAGGAAGCGAGGCTCCCTACCCCCCTGCTTGCACTGCCGGCACCTGTGTGGGTGCTGCCAAGGCGACTGCTACTGTTGCCACTGCTGCTGCTGCTGCTGCTGCTGGCATCTGTGGTGTGTCGGTTTGATGTTGGTTGCTTCCCCTGCATGCAAGCATGGCCATGCGTGCAACACATCTCAGGCACCCATACTGGCTCACTTTCATGTCACAACCTTGAGTGAAGGTGCATGGAAGCTGGCCTGGGATGATGGTAGGGGAATGCAGGGCTGCTGAAGGGGTGGGGGAGGTCTCTAAAGTCTGCTTTGGGTTCAAAAACACAAGGGCGGAGTTACTGCGGCTCTATGGCCAACTGGTTTGAGCCGGCTGCTCAGCTGAGGAGGTCTCCAGTTCAAGTCCTGACACGGGACACAGGTGTGGGCGGGTTCACATGCCAGACATGGAAGCAAGTGTGTAGGCTGGAGGAGGGGATGTTTTACAGCCCTAAAAGGAACACAGCTGGTAGTAGCAAGGTGGTTGAGGCAGAGGTGGTTGAGGCAGAGGGGGTTGAGGCAGAGGTGGTTGAGGCAGAGGTGGTTGAGGCTGACTCTGACAGCCGCAGGAACACAGGTGGTGGGCACACCAGGGGGGTGGGTGAGGCAAGGTAGGTGCCTGAGGCAGAGGGTGCTGCACTTACTGTGTGAGCCATCTGGGTGTCCTGCTGCGTGGGCTGACGGGGCTGGGGTGGACTTTGAACCTTCTTCGTGGAAACACAACACCTGCTTCACCATGCAAGCAGCACGCGGTCGAGAGAGCCATGGACGGAGGTGTCAAAACAAGGCTTCTCCACCACTCAGTGGCAGCTGTCGGCTGTTTCAACTGCAATGATGTTCCCGCAGCTGTTGTGCGCTGCGGTGCATGCTCGCTACGGGTGGGGCCATCTGCGGACCGCTGGACGTGCGAAGCCCTAACGGGTGCGACAATGCGAGTACTCACGCGAGTCGTGAGAGGCCGGACGCCACGCAGCGGCCTTGGCACGCAGCGGCCATCCAATCGCACCCCGCTGGTTTGAGCGGTCAGCTTCATCTCCCCTGCTTGCTTGCTCTCCTCGCGGATCCACCGACAGTGGATGCTGCGGATGTTGCCGATATCGCAAGTCGCAAGGTGTGTGACTCATATTGTTCCCCACGCCCAACGTCCTCATTTTGACCAATACAGCCCTCATGCTACTCTCAAACAGAGCAGAAGCTGTAACTGCACGTAACAGCTCGCGATCGAGACCGTGGCAGCCCGTCGCCCCCTACGCGACTCGGAGTGCTGCCGTGAGGAGCCGCAGGACAGCGCTCTGCTCTACGGGTGCGTTGCGTGTGGCACAAATGCGGCCAGGCTCAACCCAGGTGCCGTACAATCCCCTTGATGCTCTTCATGCACGTGCAATGCACACAGGGCAGGATGACAGGCACAGCCTACCTTGTCAGCTCTGTTGCCAGCCTATGCTGAGGCTCAGTGGCAGATTTGTGAGCTGTCTCACGACCCTTGGCTCACTATCAACTGGATTGCAATAATCCTCAGTGTATGATGCCCGAGGTTTCCTGGCCTTGCTCTGCGCCCTCTACTCCCTACCCTGACGCCTCTCAGGTGCTGCATGCTTCGTGGTCCAGCTGGCAGCTCACCATGACAGTTCACAGCTGTCACTGTTGCTGTGTGACAGCCATGAGTGCGTGTCTTAGGTGGTCCCCTACAGCCAAGTAGTTGGCTGGTATTGCTGCCATGCATACATGTTTCAACCCGACTTTGAAAAATAAACGACGTTTTGAAAACCAATATATCTCAAAGATGTGTTTGAAGATGGAGTTTTACAAACTGACGTGTTGCAAATTGACGTGTTCGGAACTGGCGCGTGTCAAAGCAGTGTGCCAAACTGTCTGTTACTGGGTGCAGGAACTGGGGACCACGCAGCATCCTCCACCAGCACGACCCCCACCCCGCCAAGTCAGTATAGCTGGACGTTTGACAACAGCAGCCAGCAGAGCAGCAGCAGCAGCAGCAGCAGCAGCAGGAGAAGCAACCAAATCATACAGGACATCCCAGTCGCTGCCATCAAGAGGCCCTTGGGCAAGACGCGAGCCAATGGTATGTTCCCCTTAGCAGGGAGGCGGCAGGGGGTGGGGCGGCAGGGGGGTGGGGCGGCAGGGGGGTGGGGCGGCAGGCGGGTGGGGCGGCAGGGGGGTGGGGCGGCAGGGGGGTGGGGCAGCAGGGAGGTGGGGGGGTGGGGCCAACAGTATGTTCCCCATTGGCATGATGTTTCTAGGGAGGGGAGGGGAGGGGAGGGGGTGTACGGAACATGCAGGGGAGGGGAGGTGAAGGCGGCTGCAGGAGGAAAGGTGCTGTGCAGGCTCTACATGTGCATTTGCATGTAGGGGTAGGGTGAAGGAGGAAGGGTGCTGCAGGGAATAGGGGGTTGAGTAAGGTAAGGTAAGGTGGGGTAGAGAAGGGCTGTTTGCAGAGCAGTTGCTGCTCAGCTATGGGACGGCAATGGAAGAGCACTGCTGCTGCTGCTGTTGCTGCTGCTGATGCTGCTGATGCTGTTGTAGCTGCTGCTGCTGCTGATGCTGCTGATGCAGACCCAGCCAAGGTCGAGGCGTTGATGCAGTCCATTCAGGACATTGGACTACAGGAACCGGTGGGGTGCATGAGCGTGCCTGGCTGCATGGCTGCATGGGGTGCACGTGTGCCTTGCTGGGAGCCTGGCAGCAGCAGCAGCAGCAGCAGCAGCTGACAGTGGAGGCTGATGGCCACCGCAAGCCACCCTTGCTCTTGCTCCTGCTACGGCTATGGCTATGGCTATGGCTATGGCTGGTGGTTAAGGTGGTTAGGGTTTTGGGGGTAGAGCAAGGGTTTCAGTACACGGTTAAGTGTTTTGGTTGTGATGAGTAGGTGAGACTAGGTGAGACTGAATGAGGTTTAGAGTAGGTGCACAAGGCAGGCGCTGCTGTTGTTGCGGCCATGGACGAATGGTTATGGCGTTTCCATGCTGCATGTGGTAGGCAGCTGCATGTGGTAGGCAGCGGGTTTGTAGCCAGTTTTGTAGGTAACGCAAAGGGATTTAGGTTTGTAGGTAGTTTTGTAGGTTTAGAGTAGGCTTTGTAGGTAGAGCAAAGGGATGTGCCATTTGGTGATGATAGACACAAGCCTGCTCTGTTTCCCGCCTGCCCATTTGAGCTTTGTGCAGCTCAGCAGTGCAGCGTGGATGGCCGGTTCAAGACATGCATCAACCTACCCCTACCCCTACGCCTAACCCGTTTAGTACATGAATTAGCCATTGCGCCAAGCATGCCGCCTTCTCATGCCGGATGTCTTGGTGTCATGGGTTTTGGTGCCACACCTAGCTTTAGAGCTGCACACCATGTACCCGTCATGTCTTGGTGTTGACACTCACCTACAAGCTGCACGCCACGCGGCAGCCAGCCCATGTGGCCCGGGCTGTGACCCAGGAGCCCCCCCCTCTGTGTTTACCTCCTCAGCTTGCGTTGCGCCAGGCGGCCAGACCATGGCCAGGCCGGGTCGGGTCACCTACCCAGGCTCTCCCCCTTGCGGTCAGAACACCCACTCCTTGTCGCCTGGCCCGGCTGTGTTGCCTCAGCCAGCCTCAGCCAGCCTCAGCTTGCGGTGGGACCTGGCCCACTCCCACATCAACAGACACGGTGGGAATCATGCCGCGCCCCAGGCGGTAGCTCCTCCCTTAATGCACGCCGATGAATACCGGAGTAGTCTTCTTCTTCATCAGAAAGCAGACAGCTGGAAACACCTGCAGGTTGGTTGGCACACCTTGGCAAACAAGCTGTGACCAGCTATGGTGATGCATGTGACGTATGCGATGCAAGCATGGCTGGCTTGCTTTACCTTTGTCAGTCAGCTGTAATGGGCTGCCCATGAGGCCCCTGTCACCTGCTGGGCTGCATTGCCTGTGGCTGTGCAGATAGACATTTTGGAGGTGGATGGCCAATACTACGGATTTTCAGGTGCTGCATCGTCTTCCCCCTCCCCTCCCTCCCTCATGCCCCTTGCTGCTCTGCGCCCTTCAGATGTGCCCATGACCGGCCTGGCACATGGCATGGGGGTTAGGGTTTAGGGTTAGGGTTAGGGGGGCAAATGTGGACTTCACATCAACATTCCCTTGGCTTTGTGCGTCGTGGTGATCGCCCCGTGCAGGCTGCCACAGGTTTGAAGCTCATCAAAGGTGGGAGGCTGGGAGGAGGCTGGGAGGGGCGAGGGGAGGAGGCTGGGAGGGAGAGGATCACCGCCATCCAGAGCACCCTCAATTGGCATCTTGGCCACCCTCATCATCATCAACTGTATCGCCGGCGCCCACCCCCGCCTTAGCTATCCTACCCTCCCCCACACAGCCGGCATCCTGCCCCCCCCCCCCCAACCATCACCTTCACACCCCACCCCCATGGCCCCCTGCCCCCTTCCCCACCCCGCCCTCACGAACATGCTGCCCAACATGATGCAGGTTGGGCCGGGAGACCATCCGCTGCCGGGTGCGGAAAGCCACGAGGGAGGTGCTGAAGATGCACCTCATGTGACCGGGCGGCCCATGGGGGCGATGTTGGCCTTGTTAGGCAGGCGAAATGCTTTTCATATGTATCTTTACTTCATTCTTTTTTGACCGAGTTGGGTTTTGGGGAGGGGCCGGGAGGGTGCGTGATGCGATGGTGGCTTACACCGGTAAAGCCGTCAGCCATGAAGCTGCTTGGCCGCCATCCCCCTCTAGGGGTGCAGTGTAACGACTAATAGGAACTCATGAGATGACAACGTGCAACGCCTGTAGACTTGTATGCACGTTACATTCGGGACTCTTTACACCACACAGCTGTAGAGCTAAGTGCACAAAGGGGCCAAGGGTTGTGTGCCGTTTGCGGTGAACGCGCGTAATCACTCACGGGGTGCACGAGCTGGGTGACCGATGTGGCCAGATGGAAGGGAGGGGAGGGGATCGCCTATGTAACGGAAGCTAAGACTAGGAAGCCTATGAGGGTGAGCCTATGAGGGACTGAGATAGGACCCGGGGTGGGATAGGTCACCCCCGCCAATGGCGGACCCCCTTTTTTTCCTGATAAAATCTTACTGGTCTTTACGAGTTTCACAACGGTTCCTGCGCAGGGCGGTGCAGCTCATTAAAGCGAAGCTAGCGGGATGCTCGGGCTGATGTGCACGAGAGAGAGCCAAGTGCACAAACCTACGGGGCCAAGGGTTGTGTGCCGCTTGCGGTGAATGCGCCTAATCACCATGGCGACGCTAGTGGGGAGGCAGGCATGCTTCACTCATGGGGTGCACCAGAGGGGTGGCCGATGTGGCCGGATGGAGGGGAGGGGGATTGGCTATGGAACAGAAGCTCAGACCAGCAAGCCAAGGGTTGAGACAGGACCTGGGGTGGTTTAATGGGATGCGGATGTGCATTGGTTCTTACATCTTTGATATCTGCTGGTTCACTACTCGAGTCCCGAGGAAAGCCCAGAATACAACCTAAGTAGCTGACTCAACGTATCCTCACTCTATCCAAACACGTGGTTCAGCCCTACTGATCCCCTACATTCTCCCCCACTACAAGAATGTTTGGCCTCCTGGCACTGGAATGCATGGTTCAAGCATGGGGACGGCATTGGCATCAATCCCACACCCGCTGAACAGACAGCTCTCTACAGAAGTCCGCACGAGCTTGACTAGGTTCAGGTTAGGCAACAGCGGTTTAGGGGTGGAGAAGGCTCGGTTTGAGGGGGTCACTTTCATTGATCGCACGTGCACAAGATGCACAGAGGGGGGTAGTGGATGACGCCATATACTATCTCTTTGAGTGCACTGCCACGAGATCCACCAGGGAGCAGCCGGAGTTTGCCATGACTTCACAGAACAATAATGAGAACTTGCATGACTTCATTTTGAGCCCATGTGCACCTTTGTCTGTACACCTTGCTTTGAAGTGCGTTGCAGAAACTCCCAAACCCGTAGGGGGAGGGCAGCCAAGCAGCCTAGCGGCTGACAGGTTAAGCGGGGTAAGCCATCATCACTTGGGGAAGAGGGGTCCGCCAAACATTATCTGAACATGTAAGCGCGGAATGATTGCTTTGAGAATTCCCTTGTCTATGTGCCATTGAATTGTTGCAGAGGGGTGTCCAGCATGGAGGCTGGGGCTGTCTGCATGACGAAGGGCCGTCTCGATGCCTGCGGGTGGTGGTGTCTAAAGCAGGTGACTGGAGTAAGGTCAGGGGTAGGGAGGGTTCTTGGAGGTGGTGGACGGTTTGAGTGACGTCACGCCTCAGCTCACACCACAGGTTGGGGGTTCAATCCTTGGCAATGACATTGAACTGAGGGTCCAAGCCAAAGCGCCGGCAGTCTGGGCGGTCCAAGATGGTGTGCAAACCTGCCTTCACCTGGGAGCAACCACCACACAACCACCAGGCAATTGACTGCAAGGCTTGAGTATCCATTACCAGGTCCACAAGGACTGGCGTAGCCAGGCATGCATTGCATTGCAGAATGTGAACAGTTATTTTCATCTCATAATGTCCAACCCATGTTCCTGATGTGAGATTTTATATGTTGATCAAACTGCTGTACTAGGCCAGAGCTGACCAATACATGCCTGGCAGTGGCCCTGTGGCACATACAAGGAGTCAACCGCGGTCAGCCCTACAATGTGTAGTGGTGACCACAAGAGTACGGGAGCCAGATTTTGTTAGGCTGGCCTCCTGACCAGCTATAACAGTGCATTGCCATGTACTCATCATGTGTCTATGTTTAGTGGGTAGTCCCTTGGAACTCATGGACCTATCAGCCTGTGGGTCAGGCAGCTGCCACAGGTTGTGTGCTAGGAAAGTGATGGGAGAGTGTAAGGAAGCTAGGGCGGTTATTCACCAGTTGGCAGGGCACAATAGCAGGGTAAGCTCCTGCATGACTCTGTGTGTGTCTGGGCTGCATGAAAAGCTAGAAAAGCTTCCGCCATCATCAGCAGTGTTCTGCCACCCCACAGGCAATAATGGCCTGCCCCTACCGTATGCTGTGTGCCATCACCTATGGCAGGGCGGTTCTGCCGCTGCCGGTGCTTCTGCCAAGTGCCCTGCTGCCACCATCGGCAGAGCCAGCTCAATGAGGGCCCTTGGGCCACAAGCAAAGCAGGGCAACCTCAATGCCAAGAGATTCAATCCATGCGGGTCACAAGGTACTGTCAGATACTGCAATGAGCTTGGAAGCTGATGCTGGTAGCGATGCTAAGAGGCAGGGTTGGCCCTGCAAGCGGCTGAGGGAGCAGCAGGCATAGTCCACCCAGCCTGCTTGCTTGGCTCCATGCGGCCTGCCTGCCTGGCTTCGCCCTGAGCTGCCTTGCGAGCTGCTGCCCAGTCACAGCCTGGCCGAGCTATGCAGAGCCTGCAGCAGGCTAGCAGCAGCCAAGACTTGCCTGGGCCATCTTCTTGTTGGAGGAAGATAGTCCGATCAGCAGTTCCCCCGAAGGGCTGAACACCGCCATGTGGGGCAGGCCCCGCACCTCATGCTGCTTCACCCACCTGGGAGCACACCAGCAGGGTCTGCTTTGCGTACAGCATCAAACTGCTGCAGTGCTGGAGGTGCAGGAGGCCTGCCAGCATTGCCAGCCCCAGTCTCCTTCCTGCGTTCCGCTGTCGATGGTCTCAATGGCTGGTGATGCGTGCCAAGGTTAGCTATGGGTGCCATGGGTGCTGCTGCTGCACCTGCTGCCCGCCATAATTCTGATAGTATTGCTGCTGCTGCACCTGCTGCTGGTCATGATTGTGATAGTGCTGCTGCTGCTACTGCTGTTCAGAGTTACACCACCACCAAGGGTCACTAGCATGATGTAAGTGCTGCCACTCCCTAGATGGCATACAAAGGTGGCTGCAGTTTTAGAAGTGCTGTGCGGCAGCAATCCTGACGCTTTCACACTGAATACAGCCTAGACAACCTCGCCTACTGTCTACATGCCTGCTTGCATGCCTACTGCCATGCTTACTGTCTAGTTGCCTGCCACATCCAGGACACTGGCTGAGGCACTTACCCAAAGAGGCTCTCCTCCTCGATGTTTGCTTTATAAAACAGAACATTGCTGTTCAAGCGAGGGTCCTGCAAATGTGCATCACACATGCTCCGTCAGGGTTGCTTGCCAAGGAGAGTTGGAAACCAACAACGTGTTTGTAGTAGCTGAGTGAGATTACCCACAGGCTAACATATTGTTCCTTGTTGAATAAGTTTTGTCGGTTACTGAAGCTGCAAACATTGCTCATGTGGCATGCAAGGGCGACAGGCTACAGCAACAACTGCTCGCACAGGAAGCTTGCACCTTGGTGAGCTTGCACAGCGCAGGGTAGCTGCCTTTGCAACTGCTGCACCAGCCTGCCAGGAATTCCACAGCAACCACTTTGTTGCTGTGCTTGCCAGTTTCTATAGCTTGTGCCAGCTCAACGGAGTCTGTACAGAAGCAAAAGGTGGACGTTGCTGGTTGCGCTCTGACTTGAAACGGATGAGCTGCGGCTCTTACCTGCCACCTTCGTGAAGCCGTCGCAATTTCGTTCAAACCATGGCACGTGGGTGACCGGCTGCGCCTCCAGCTCAGCTACCCTACTTATCAACTGGTTCGCTCGTGTTCTTGAGGTAGCTGCGCGGCAAATGCGACTGCTGCCCGGCCGTGGCACGCGATAACTCAACATTGACCAGGATTATTTCACTGCGTCGGGAGCGCTGGGTAGTAAAGCTGGTCGGTAGCTGCCGTGCTCGTCTCTGGGGATTCGGAGTCAGGTGTGGGAAATAGCAAGCGCAAGCTGCTACGATAAGGACGTGTTCCTGCGATTATTGACTGGGCTGCTCTTTACACAGCCTGAATCGTCGTGACAGAAGTAGGTTTTTTCTCATGCACCATTTGGTGTGGTTTCTAAGGTTCCCAAATAGACATCTCTATGTCCATGTAGTAAATAGTATAGACTAGAGATAGTAAATAGTGTAGACTAGTCGACTATTTCGTCACCAAATCAGCTCGTTTCAGTCGCAACGGGGCGTACATTAGCTCGCCAGACACGTCGTGCTAGTCTTAAGAGCAGTCAGTATCAGTTGCAATTCTGTTGATCTGCCGGCCAAAGGATTGCCCACTTCCTTATCGACGAACTCCGATGGCTGCCCACCGGGCGGCACGCAGTCAAAGACAAAGCTTCGTGATAGCATCTACAGCGCTTCTCATTTCAGGTCTATGCGTTTTAAGGACTAAGCGTTTGCAAAGCCGTTTGCGGCGATTGTGACCAGTCCTATAGCTGCGTGAATATGTCTACCACACATGAACACAAGTGCAAGCCAAAGCGACAGCGTGCGGACACGACACCAGATGGACCAGCAGCAGCAGCAGCCGCAGAGCTGCCTTTCCAGCGAATCGCGAAGTGCTAGAATGGTACGGCGACTCAACACTCGACTTTGACTCTATATACTCGACTTTGACTCTATATACATGTGAATGTTAAGTGCAACAATGATGACAACGAGTCTTCCCGTTGAAACTGCTAATAGCTCTGCAGTCGCCTAGGACAAGGTTTTTTTTGCATGGAGCGACTAGACTATCTCTATTCTAGTCAAAAATAGTACTATTTCGACTAGTACTATATCTAGTCTATTTATAGTCTATTTTACGAACCTTAGTGGTTTCATAGCAGGAGCGGCAGGTTGCTGCAATGCCGGCCAGCAGGTCCTAGGCAGAGCTTACATTGTTAGCAACCGTTAGTAGTAGCACTATTAGCACTAGATAGTAACACTGTCAGTAACAGACGACATGGAGGACAGACGACAACAGACGACAGGAGGAAGAGGAAGAGGAGGAAGAGGAGGAGGAAGCGGCGGATGAGCTAGGCAGTGAGCTGGTACAGCTGCACGCCATCCCCCCAAGAGGGCGCCAGCCAGTGATTCCCAGCAGCATGTCAATGGTGTCAACTAGGAGCTGGCAGCAACAGCAGTCGCTGTGGTACGTGACCTACACAGCCGCTTCCTACCACCTGAGCATGCCAAAGGGCTAGCTGTTGTGTATGCCCACTACTGGGACAAGCAGCCTAGCGATGAAGACTACTGGCGCAGGGCTGCAAGGCAGAGAGGGGAGCTGTGTGGCATATGTGCCTCCCTTATGTGATGTGTGTATCCTGATCAATGTAGGCTGCTGCTACGCATATGCTGCCAGTGGCTGTGCTGTGCTGATCCCTTGCAGCGGTGTGTTCTGGCAGCAGGTGGGGCCAGCAGGCTACTTTGCTTACTGTGAGCTGGCGCGGTCAGTGTCTGTGATGGCACGTTGGTCTGCCTGGATAACACCGCAGGTCAGGTCAGGTCAGGTCAGGTCAGGTCTGGGCTGTGCACAAGGACAGCCGGTCGGAACCCCCAGCCGACGCTATGCCCAGGTCGCGGCGAGCAGGTGCGCGCATGCAGGAGGGAGCGCATGGCGGGAAGCGGCGTTCGGGAGCGGGATGAGGCAGGCGCTAAGGAGAAGGTTCACGGGGGCCACATTCATGGATCACTGCCTCATCGCCGCGCAGCTTGTTGTTATACGTGAATCAGACGGCCACTGACCTCCTTTCCATGTACCAACTGGCCTGTACTACTGCACCGCTCTGCAACCCCACAGAAAGGGGATCCAGCCTTACCCCCAGTGCGCAGCTCCTCCAGGCTGCTGGTCGCATGGCTCTGGTGCACTGTGGCAACAGTAGCGGCACAAGAAGACAGTAAACTGTTCAGTAAACTGTTCAGTAAACTGTGCAGCGGCAGTCAGCCTCAGTGGATCACTTGTGCCTTGTGTTGCTTGTGTGCTCGCACTGCTGCTGCACCGCAACTGCGCATCACCACTTCCAGGACTGTAGCAAACGACCAACGCACCGCACCCAACCACACCACAACCACACACAAGATGTAACATCCCCTTCCACCCCTTCGCATCGTCCTTGCACGTTGGAGAGTGCAATGCCATAGTGATGATGGCGGCGAGCTAAATGTATGCCCTGCATGACCTCAAGCTTTTCAGCTTTAAGACGTGGGTGCATAACCCCCTTCTGCCACACCTGCCCCAGCTGCCACTGCACCTTGCCCTATGGACTGCCTGCGCTGTCGGCTGCACCCCCCTGGATGGGCCCCCAGCTGGCCCAGCCCAGTGGCTGCTAAGAGCAGGCTAGCCAGCAGGCCGCTGCCTCCCTCCCCGCCCTCTCAGGCCCACAACACAGAGGGAGGTGCACCCCGCTATGTGATTGGCCCCAACTACCCCACCAGGTCATGACCCAGTCACCCAGGGCACCAGCGATCCTACTTTGCCCTACCTTGCCCTGGCCTTACCCAGTGACTGGCTACAGTATTGGCAAAGCCAAGAAGCCAAGAAGGCCCACCTCACTTAGTGGCCCTCTGGCCACGCTGACTCACTGCGCGGATGCTGGGCATGTGGCCACAATGGCCCCAAGTCCCTGAGACCAGGGCCGCAACACATCACGCACTCCAGCCACCCAGCCCAGCCCAGCCCACACCAGGCCAGGCCAGGCCAGGCCAGGCCAGCACTGCACCTCAGCCACCCAGCCGCAGCTGCCCCTACCCCCTCCACCCACTGCGCCATCCTCCCTTGACTCACAGCCTTGGCCGCACTGGGCGGGGCAGCAGCCCTGGTGCCTGGCCTGCCCGCTGTGATGGGAGCGCGCCTGCACTCTTGGCCTGGGCAGCTGGGAAGGGTAGTGCGCCCTGCTGCCTTGCCTGCTGCCCAGCTGACACGCTGACTGCCTGCTGCTGCTGAGCTGCCGGTGTGGGTGCAGCTGGTGCCCCCTCCTGGCCTGCACAGTGACCCCCCTCTGCTTGCAGCAGCTGCCGCCACGCCTTAGCCTCAGGCAGGCTGGCCCGCACCTGCTCACCCATGAAGGCTGCCCGGTCACTGTCACTGGCCAGCTGGTCAAAGGCTGCCTTGTTGACCACAACCGCTGCATCAAAATGGGTCAGCTGCTGCAGCTTGGCATGAGCCACCACGCCTGACATGCAGCCATCGGGCAAGAAGTTAAGGCTTTGATCAACTGCTATGCCCCGGGCCAGCCCTGGCCCCAGCACCAGCAACTGAGAGCACTGGGTGCCATCTTGGCTAAGTGCTGCCTGCTGCACCTCACTGTAACCGGCTGCTGCCAGCGCTCGGACCAGGCGACTACTATCACTTTGCTGCAGCGCTGCTTGTAGTGCACCCATGTTGCCTGTTTGGTGTGCAGCAGCCTTGTCAACCAGCTTCCTTACAGCTGGTGATGTAGCCAAGGTCGTCTGGCCTCCAGTGCAGGCATGCAGCCAGTGACTGGCTGTGCACAATTGGGTGTATGCCAGATCGTTCCACTGCCCCTCACCCGCTCCCCTCCTGCTGCACTCCCTCCACAGTGCTGCTGCCATGCTGTTCAGCTGCGGCTCACTGGCCAGATGGCTGTGACCTGATGACACTGCCTGGTGGATGGACAGGGCAAGGAACGTGCTCCTGGCATACAGCAGGTTGGTAATGGCCTGGGTGGTGAAGGCTGCCAGGTCTGCCTTGGCCACCCCTGCTGCCAGGCTGCGCACTGAGCTGTCCAAGTAGCCAAGGCGGGCCAAGCCATACAGGCTGTTTGCCTGGTCTTGACCATTAGCAGCCTGTTGTGTCTGGGATGCCCGCTCAGCCAGCTGCCTGCAGACCTCCTTGTCATGCCACAGCACCAGGCCCATGGCGTACAGGATGTTGCTGACACCTTGAGCATTAAAGCCAGCCACCACCCTTCGTGCTCTGACTGCAAACTGGTCAAGCAGCTGCCTTGCCTCTTCCCTGCAGCCAGGCAGCTTGCTGGCAGCCCAGATCAGGTTGGCCCACTGCTGGGGCTCAGCTTCCCTCATGACCTCACCCTGCCTGATGGCGGCTTCGACTGACTGCAGCAGGGGCTGGGCACTGCCTGTGTAGCCTGACTTGGCCATGGCCCACAGTGTCATGCTGATGTCCTGGCCGGCAGCACCCCAGGCCAGCTTCTCAGGCAACAGCTGCACCGCCTGTTCGCACAGCCAGGTCAGGTCTGGTCTGCTGCTGCACTGCATGCCAGCTGTGGTCAGGCCATGCAGCAGGTTGCTCCAGTCACGCCAGCCAGCCCTCCGTATGGCCTCACTGCTGGCACTGTGGCGGGCAATGGCTGTGCAGGCTGAGGTGACAGCGGCAGCAGGGAGTTGGGGCTTGAGCTTGCCCAGGGACCAGGCTGCCAAGCTCAGCTGGCGAGCATCAAACTGCTGCAGTGCTAGGGGTGGTGCAGGCCGGCCAGCCTTGTCAGCGTCAGCCCCTGCAGTCATGCGCTGCAGCAGGGCCGTTACTGCGCTGCACTGAGCCAGGGTGAGGGAGGCTCTCCTGTTCTCTGGCTGTTTGGCCCAGTCTGCAAAGCACCACAGGAGCCGTGACGTCTGCTCCACCTGGCTGCTGCTGCTGAGGAAGGGCAGCTCCTCCACAGCTGACACCAGTTCTTCCAGGTCCTGCTTGGATCGGGGTGGCAGGTCATACTGGCGGAGGGCTGCAGGGCAGAGAGGGGAGTTGTGTGGCATATGGCGGAGGGCTGCAAGGGGCGGGGCCTGGTGGTGGTGAGCAGAAGGAGAACACATGTTGCTCACCTAGGCTGGTGCTAGGCAGCCGCTGGCGGTGCTGTGCGGCCTTACATCAGCGTGTGTGGTGGCAGCAGGTGGGGACAGCAGGCTGTGCAGCTCACTGTGTGCTGGCGCGGTGAGTGTCCGCGACGGCACTCCAACCAGCCAGGGCAGCAGGCAGGTGCGAGGCGCAGGGCTGCGCAGGAGACCAGTTGATCGCGACCCCCAGCTGATGCAAAGCCCGGGTCGGGACGTGGTGGTGTGCGTAGCCAGCAGCGGCCGCATGGTTGGGGGCAGCGATGAGGGGTTTGTTGTTTTGTTTAGTTTCTAGTTTTGTAGTTTTGTTTAGTTTGTAGTTTAGGGTCAGGCCAGATAATTCACACGATTAGGAATCGGACGCCGTGACAAAGATGGCCGACCCATCGTCGTCAATTTCATCATCCAACTCTTACTTTTCTTTGTTAAGGCCAAAACATGTTGATATTTACGGCTGTTTAAATATTTACAGCTCCAAGTCAGGCGCTCCCAACATTCAAAAAATGACAGTAAACCGACCCCTGGTAGTAGAACGGCTGTAACTCTGCACTCGCTGCGCCAAATTTAATGCTAGCTGGCTCAGTATGTAGCCAACCCAGCCAGCTATCTTTCACCCATCCAGAATGATTATCCAGTCAGTAGGCCGTGCACAGCAAAGCATCAAAGTTAGTAATTCAAATTTGAGCCTGTTCGGGGCATGCTGTCATCGCTGCGACCACCCGCGCCGCTTAGGTTGCTCTACACGAGCATGCGCATCGGCAGAAGCAGTCGGATCGGAAAACGATTGCGGGAATGTGTCACGAAGGCGGTTGGCAGGTGGTTGGGGGAGGTGGCCGGTACAGCCTCTGTTGCGCACTTCTCAACCTGAGTTGGCGCTGGGGGCCTGTCTAACTATGTCTCGTGGGTCACCGCTTGCGCTTGGCAGCTGTCTTGGGCAGCCCTAACCCAGCAGGTGTGGTACGCTTGCGTAGCGTGAAGCCAGGAGCCGGCGCTGCTGCACCTAGCTCGCTACCTTGAGCCGGGGCAGCCTGCCCTTGGGTAGCGATTGCAGCTAGAGCCAGCTGATACATGTGCCGTAAATCAGGTGATGCAGTAGGCCCTTGAGGTGACTCATCAGGGGGTGCAAGCATCTGCCCCCCAAGGGCTGTACCCCACGAGCTCCGGCCCTGCTGCTGGGGTGGCTGCTGTGGGGGGGGCGGCACACCTGCTGGCACAACTCGGTTGCACCCTGCTGCTGCTGCTGCTGCCACCCGTTGCTGGCTTGCATGGTCCCCCACATTTACCACAACCCCCCCTACACAGCAAGCAGCCGCTGTGGCTTTGCGTGCGGCTCTGGCTGGTGCCCTGGCTGAGGCTGCAGCCACCTCCTCCAGCCGCACCGCAGTGCGAAGCTTAGGCAACTGTAGCTTGAAGTCATGCACATCAACGCTGTTGAGGGTGGTCCTCAGCGTGTGCAGGGACATGTGCTCCAGCAGCGCAGGCAGCTCCATGAAGCGACCAGCTCCATGCTTCAGCAGCTGTAGCAAGGACTCCACCGGGGCATTGGAGATGGGACACGCCAAGAAGTACACCTCGAGGTGGAGGCGCAACCCGGTGCTGCATGGGCTGCCCTCAGCCATGGCATGGATGTCTTGTTCAAACTGTTGCCACGTGCAGTGAGGGTCCCACACACCCGGGTCAGACTGCCCATCGTCCATGCGCAGGGCGGCACACTGCACCACCTTGGCGGCTACCTCCTTGCACGACTGCGGGTCCGACCCCCCAAGCGCAGCCATGAGGTGTGGCATGTCCAGCTGCCGTTTGCAGTGCTGTGTGTAGTACTCCTCCATGGCGGCACAGTGCTGCTGCAAGTAGGTGGCCAGCTGTTGCTTCTGATGCTCCCGTTGATCGGCTGGCACTAGCTGTTGTAGCTTGCTGTGCAGCTGTGACAGCAGCTGCGCGTTGTTGGCCCATGGCTGCTGCAGGCCCTTGGAAACCTGCTGGATGTGGCGGTATAGCTCGAAGGCATGCAGGCCATCGTCCTTGCTGGCCCACAGCAGCTCAGGCATGAGGTAAGTCTGGCCCACCACTGCCACAACAGTAATCTTCAGCAGCAGATCAGAGTCTTGCAAGTGCTTGCAGAGCTCACGAGCCCAGGCAGGCGCCCGCCGCTGCTGGCACTCAAGTATCTCAGCCACTGCATCCCCCGCATGCCGCCAGATGGCAAGCAGTGATGAGGCTGCAGTTATGTAGCTGGCCCACCTTGTGTCACATGGTGTCTCAGGTTTCGCACCCCACCGGTCGAGCTTCAACACCACCCAATGTTGCGCAAGGAGACTGCTGAGGTCAGTGATTGCTGCCCTGGTGCCTGGCAGGACCACCAGACCTTTGATGAGGGTGTTGTGTGTCCTGTGCCTTTTTCACCTGAGCTTTCAAGCCACTAGGGCAGCATTTGAACCCTGCCTTGGGTGAGGCGTTCAGCTTTTGCAGGTGCAGCTGCTGCTTCGGGCTCAGCCTTTTACCCCCCATGGTGGTGGCTAGGGCTGGGAGGGGGCGGGGGGGGAGGGGGTGGGCTGGGAGGGGGTGGGCTGGGAGGGGGTGGGCTGGGAGGGGGTGGGCTGGGAGGGGGTGGGCTGGGAGGGGGTGGGCTGGGAGGGGGTGGGCTGGGAGGGGGTGGGCTGGGAGGGGTGGGCTGGGAGGGTGGGCTGGGAGGGATTGGGCTAGGAAGGGTGGGCAATGAGGTGGGCTCCTGCATTGATGGGTGGAGGGGTGGCGGGCATGGAGGGTCGTTGCATGCCGTGGCCTTGCACCATTTTGGTGTACATGATGTAACTTCAAAGTTGTCAAACAAATAGAGGCCTGGGCTGTTTGTTGTGCGGTTTGTTTCAATAGATGCGCTAATGGGTCAAGAACAAATAAAATGTAGCCATTTTCTTGTGGGTGCAGCGGATGCAACACAGTGGAGGACACAGTGGAGGAGGGGGTGTGTAAGCCGGTGATACCTTAGTGTGCGCCGACCCAAGTGGTGTATTTGGCGGAAGCGAGTACATTTATATGTTCCAAACACCCCGTCAAGGTGCCCTGCACGCCCGGCAGGCATCGCGTTGGGTGTCAGCCGGACATTCCATTTGTGCACAACCAGCTCACTACGCTAGGTAGATGGGGCCACAGCGATGCGGCTCACCGTGCCAAGGAGACCCGTCTCGCCGATGTGATTTGTTCGCGGGCACATGTGGCAGTACGCGAGCAAAGACTCCAATGGCTAGCGCTGATGGTCAGATAACGCGGGCTAAACCGCCAATGCCAATGTGATAAACGCTATTGAAAACGGTGCAGTATTGAGGGAGTAATCGCATGCATATTACCAACCCCATGTTGGGAGGGCCTGACTCCAAGGCATTAACGGCTCCAAGGCATTTCTTTACCCGGCGCAGATAGTTAGTAACTTCAGCCCGTAGGCACACCAGAACGGCTGAGCTGAAGTGGGCATTAGGCCACACTGTCAGTAGCCTTTACAACAGCGATTTCGCAGCCTGTGTTTGATTACAACTCGTGCTGTTTTGGTGTAGTGTTTTGGTGTGGTGCTGTCAAGGCCCGGTGACAAAAGAAACGACCCTGGTGGCAAGTGTTGTTTGACTGTCATTTGTGCTTTATTTTTGTGAGCTATGGGGCTTATAGGAACATGGCAGTCTGGATGTCGAGCAATGTCACTTTGCTCTATGAATTTGGCAAATGAGAAAAACACTGCTAGACATATGAACACGCTAAACTAGTAAACACATGTCGTTCGACAGCTTGAGCGATGGCTTTCACCATCGTCACCATTCTAACGGCTGACGGCGTAAGCGGTGTAAGCCACATCATCATCTTTCACCATCGTCAAAAGTATCAATACAGCGGTACTAGACTGCCAAGGCCAACGGCGAATGCCCACAGCACTCTTTGAGGACGACTGGGCGATTCCTGTACTACTGATTCCAGACTGCTCGTCTGCTTTCATGCTACAATGCCCAACAGCCTATAAACATATCCTTCATACATCATGACTGCCTGCTAGTCGAATGAGGACCCTGGCGCTTCCGTGTGTGTCCCCGCCTCACAGTGCACAAGGAAGTTGTTGCAAGCGGCTGGCCAAGCAGCCTAACAGCTGACGGCTTGACCGTCGCGCAAGCCATCAGCACCGACGAGCCCCATGCGGATATCGATGCAATAAGTATACAACACTCCTCAATGCGGTGCTGCTAGCCATGGAGCGATAGGCTTAGCCACAGCGCACCCGACAACAAGAACTGACTAAACGTACTCAACGACTCGGACATCAACACCCTACCATACAAATCTCTGATGGTGCAGCACCTGCAGCCACCTCATATACATGTGGCTTGACAGTGTCCGATGCCTGCAAGTAGCTGCTCAACACATGGCCCCCTGAAGCCCCTGAAGCTGAACCCAGCCACTGAGCTGGCACATTACCACCATCACCTGATGCACTCGCACCTGCCACTGTTTGTACATGGAACCTCACCCACCTGGGTGTCCTGCCGGCTTGGTGACCTGCCCGACTCTCCCCTCCTCCTCCTCCTCCCCCTCCCTCCATCCTCCCAGCTTGGCTCTACTGCAGATAACCTTCTCTGCCTGTTGCCTCTCTGTCCTGACCCACCTGCCCCTGGCCCCTCCTGGTCCTCCTGCCCCTGACCCTCCTGCCCCTCCCGCCCCTGCCCCTCCTGCCACTGACCCTCCTGCCGCATGGCCCCTGGCCCCTCCTGCCCCTGACCCTCCTGCCCCTCCTGCCCCTGACCCTCCTGCCACTGACCCTCCTGCCGCTTGGCCCCTGGCCCCTCCTGCCCCTGGCCCCTCCTGCCCCTGACCCTCCTGCCCCTGACCCTCCTGCCCCTCCTGCCCCTGACCCTCCTGCCACTGACCCTCCTGCCTCTTGGCCCCTGGCCCCTCCTGCCCCTGGCCCCTCCTGCCCCTGGCCCCTCCTGCCCCTGGCCCCTCCTGCCCCTGGCCCCTCCCGCCCCTGCCCCTCCTGCCACTGACCCTCCTGCCGCATGGCCCCTGGCCCCTCCTGCCCCTGACCCTCCTGCCCCTCCCGCCCCTGCCCCTCCTGCCACTGACCCTCCTGCCGCATGGCCCCTGGCCCCTCCTGCCCCTGACCCTCCTGCCCCTCCTGCCCCTGACCCTCCTGCCACTGACCCTCCTGCCGCTTGGCCCCTGGCCCCTCCTGCCCCTGGCCCCTCCTGCCCCTGACCCTCCTGCCCCTGACCCTCCTGCCCCTCCTGCCCCTGACCCTCCTGCCACTGACCCTCCTGCCGCTTGGCCCCTGGCCCCTCCTGCCCCTGGCCCCTCCTGCCCCTGGCCCCTCCTGCCCCTGGCCCCTCCCGCCCCTGCCCCTCCTGCCACTGACCCTCCTGCCGCATGGCCCCTGGCCCCTCCTGCCCCTGACCCTCCTGCCCCTCCTGCCCCTGACCCTCCTGCCCCTGGCCCCTCCTGCCCCTGGCCCCTCCTGCCCCTGGCCCCTCCTGCCCCTGGCCCCTCCTGCCCCTGGCCCCTCCGCCCCTGCCCCTCCTGCCACTGACCCTCCTGCCGCATGGCCCCTGGCCCCTCCTGCCCCTGACCCTCCTGCCCCTAACCCTCCTGCCTCTTGCCATGCTACCCCTTGACCCCCCTCTCACCTCCCAGCCCCTTTCCCTCATGCTGCTGCCTCAAACGAGTGATGCACTTGCAGCCAGTGGGTGGGCAATGCATTGCAACCAGTGTCCGAGCTGCTGAACTCCAGGGGCTGTGGCCGACATGGGCAAAGCTGAGCTGAGCTGATCAAGCTGCTGAACCTGCCAGGCTCAGCTCCCTCAGCTTCCTCAGCTGCCTGGGTGTGAGCAGCAGGTCGATGCGGTCCACTCATCTGCCAAGATGTGCCACCTCTGCCCACACCCCTTGCTGCCCACACCCCTTGCTGCCCACACCCCTTGCTGCCCACACCCCTTGCTGCCCACGCGCTGGATCCAGCCTGCTGCTGGCCACCACACGACCTGCCACAGCAGCCTGCCACAGCAGCCTCCCACACAACCTCCCATGGCCAGCTTCCTGCAGCTCAGTGCTGCTGCAGCAGGGGCCTTGACAGGGCGGCCCCTCCCTGAACCTCCTGGCTGCCGGCTGACGTCCCCCACTGGGGATACTGGGCAGGCCCTGCTGCCCTCCCCCACCAGCTTGACCCCCAGCCCCCCACCCCCCCTGCGCTGGGGTCCTGCTGCTGCTGTTGGGGAGGGTCAGCAGTCAGGGGAGTCCCGGGCTCCAGCAGGAGGGTCACCCAGGGGGTGGGCTCCCCCCTGCCTGCCCCTCCCTCACACCCCCCACTGGGGGGGCAGCAGCTGCCCCCCCCCTGCCTGTATGGGTGCGGTCCTGGCCTGGCCCCTGCCTCCATGGCTGGCCACCCCCCCTCTGCCGCCCCTGCTGCTGCTGCCGTCACCCCAGCCCACCCAGCCTCTATGGCCTGCTGCTGCTGCTGCTGCTGCTGGGCCAGGCGGCGCCCCCAGGAGCTGACCAAGGTGGACAGCACCAGCAGGGCCAGGAGGACCGCTGAGCAGCTCACAATGGCAGCCCGGCCAGCAGGGGGTGGGGTGGGGTGCCGGGAGTGAGCGTGAGTGCCAGCTCCACCCCCGCTGCTAAGCTGCTGCTGCTGCTGCTGCTGCTGCAACCCAGACGCATCTGGTACCTTGCCTGCCCCCTTGCCTGCTGCTTCACTTGCTCCTGCTCCTGCTGCTGCTGCTGCTGCTGGTCCTGCAGGGCGGTAAGGAGCAGTCCACCCTTCATGCTCAGCTGAGTCCAGGTGCTGCTCACCAGCGCCTGCGGGGCCCCAAGCAAGCATGGCATACATGGCTCAATGGGTCAAGTGTCGGTGGGATGTGTGGTGTGAGAAAGGGCAGGGCACAGGGTGGGACGTCCACATAACGATCACATGTCAAACAGTGTCAGACATGTGACATACGAAAACCGCTGCCAGTCTAGTGCAAAACATGTACAGTGTTGGTGGGTGATGGTGATGAGTCATAGACGGGGGTCGCTGGCTGACTCGCAGGCTGCCTGGCCAAGTGGCTTCCAGTGAAGCAAGTGAGGAGAGCAGGTCGGGGTCCCCTGGCTGGCCCCTGGCCCCCCTCCCTACATCAGCGTGCCGCCCTGCCCTCTGGCCTGCATTGCACTTTCCACTGCTGAACCCCTCACCCTCCACACGGCCCTGGCCCCTTGACCGCTGTCCTGCATTGCAAGTATGAGTGTAAGTCCTGCATTGCAAGTATGAGTGTGAGAATTGCATGCACTCTTACATCCTACACTGACCAGACAGGCTGTGTTAACATACACAGGGTGCCAGACACCCTGGAGCGCCTCTGTTGGCTTGCCCTCATGCCCTGCATGCATGCAAGCCTGCATGCTTGCTTGTTTGCCCACCGGGGTTGCCATGCAGTGGCTGCAGCCTGATCTCCTTGCAGCGCTGCTCCTCACTGGCAGGGATGGAGCAGTCCTGGGCCTGCAGGTCCTTGCCCACACACATCCACACCTGCACACATGCACGTCCAGCGACCAAAGCACCAAAGCGTTTGTGCATAAAGCAACTCAAGCATCTAAGCACATCTTGGCAGGAAGTTTTAGGAACAGGGCCTTCAGGGCAGGAGGGGAATGACAGGGGCTAACGGAGGCCAGGTTTGGGCATATCTACCAGTGATTTTTTTTCCGCCAGTGAGACAGGTGTTATGAAACTTGTTGCTGTTACCGTGTGCCATGTGCCATGGTAAGTAGGCACCATTGCTATACCCTCGGCGGGCACGGCCCTCAGCCATCGCGACGAAAAAACACTGATATCTACCATGCATCAAGGTAGTGGCTATGTTTTGTTGCAACACGCCCTTGCTACCACCTAGGGTGGTGGCTCACTCATCACCATCCAGGCATGGTCTGCCTTACTGGCTGCCCTGCCTGCCTCACTGGCCGCCCTGCCTGACTCACTGGCCGCCCTGCCTGCCTCACTGGACGCCCTGCCTGCATCACTGGCCGCCCTGCCTGCCTCACTGGCCGCCCTGCCTGCCTCACTGGCCGCCCTGCCTGACTCACTGGCCGCCCTGCCTGACTCACTGGCCGCCCTGCCTGACTCACTGGCCGCCCTGCCTGACTCACTGGCCGCCCTGCCTGCCTCACTGGCCGCCCTGCCTGACTCACTGGCCGCCCTGCCTGACTCACTGGCCGCCCTGCCTGACTCACTGGCTGCCCTGCCTGACTCACTGGCTGCCCTGCCTGACTCACTGGCTGCCCTGCCTGACTCACTGGCTGCCCTGCCTGACTCACTGGCTGCCCTGCCTGACTCACTGGCTGCCCTGCCTGACTCACTGGCTGCCCTGCCTGACTCACTGGCTGCCCTGCCTGACTCACTGGCTGCCCTGCCTGACTCACTGGCTGCCCTGCCTGACTCACTGGCTGCCCTGCCTGACTCACTGGCTGCCCTGCCTGACTCACTGGCTGCCCTGCCTGACTCACTGGCTGCCCTGCCTGCCTCACTGGCTGCCCTGCCTGACTCACTGGCTGCCCTGCCTGACTCACTGGCTGCCCTGCCTGCCTCACTGGCTGCCCTGCCTGACTCACTGGCCGCCCTGCCTGCCTGCCTCCATCTGTGACCATCCTGCTGGTTTGCATTGATGCTGTGTGGCTAGAAGCGTATGGTTGCAGTTGCCACTGCTGGGTAGCTGCTGCCCACCTCTGTCAGCCTGCCATCGGGGGTGCAGTGGAGCATGGCATTGACGCCAAAGCTGTCCTGGATGGCATCCAGCAAAGCCTGCTTAGGGTAGGTCTTGGTGGTGGAGGGCCGAATGCCAGCTGAGGCAAAGGCGGCCTGCACACAGCACCCAACACGTGTCAGAGTCCATGTGTTCTCCATGTAGAAGATTATGACACACAGCGCACTGTTTCAAGTGTTGCAGCAATGCTGGCGGTGCTTGTGCATGCCGCACATTGGCGAATGCCATGTGCGGAAGAGAAAGAGGTTGAGGATAGTGTCACAATGCTGGCAGTGTTTGTATATGCTGTGCATTGGCAATTGCCATGTGACGACGACAACGACATTGACGACGACGGCGATGATGAGGGTGATGTCACAGTGCAAACACACAGCACGGCACACAGCACTTTGCGGCACCCCACCATGGGCCTGGGCTGACATGAGGATAAGGATGAGGATGATGTCAGAGTGTAAACACACAGTATGGCACACAGCACTTTGCGGCAACATGAGGTCACAGTGCACAACACACAGCACGGCACTCGCGGCTGACAGTGCCATCTAGGCAGTGCTCTCCTCAGCTGTTATGGTCTCAACTTCACGGCTACACAACATGTTTTTCCAATGATAGAAAGGGGTTGCTTTGTTAGGCAGCTCAGCCTTAGTGTGCCTGGGAAGCAGGTTGAAGGATCTGGGTGCTGGCTGTGAGGCTTCTGGTCAAACAACCTGGTGTATGGGGTCCATGGAAGCTTGCATGGACAACTCCTCATGGGCTCTAGAGTGAGGGACCTGCACACTACCTGGAAAGGCCACCCTGATCACACATGTGTAACTGCCTCTTCCCACACCTTGAGGTCATACTTCCAGTGCAGTTTGAGGACGGTCTTGAAGAAAGCATGCTCGTTTGGCAGCTGTGCTAGGCTACATGTGCCGTGCTTGTTCCATTCATGCGCCCAGAAGTTCTGGTTGGTGCTGGAGTCCATGAAGGAGGGCCACTCGTCATCCAGCTCAGGCTCCAGGTCTGCCACCAGCTCCTCTGCATGGAGGGGGATGCATGGATGCACATGGAGATGCAAGCATGCACAGCTGGGTTTGCACCCTGCACCCTGCCCTCCTTTATACTAGATGTGCATGACCCGCCATGTTGTTTGGTCAGCTTAGCCAAAGCCTACTGATTGGGTGTACAGTACCTGCCTGCAGGCACCTGCCTGCCCCTGCCCCTGCCCCTACCCTGCTCTGCCTGTGGGTGTGCATTGCTTGTGTCACACTGTGCGATACCTGCCTGTGGCCACCTGCCTACCTCTACCTCCGCCCCCGCCCCCGCCCTGCCCTGCCTGTGGCGCACCATCAAAGGGCATGGACTTGTCACAGAACTGTGGCCATGTCCCATCCGCATAGTTGGGCCACAGACCGTGGATGGTGAAGCGGTACCTGCACCCGGGTAATCAGTTAAGGGCCGTGTTTGTTGGAAGCTGAGGCTCACAGGTCAATGCAGCATGCCGCGTCGACTAGGGTGCACAGCAAATGCAAGGCTAGCATGGTATGGCAGCAGCATGGAGCACCAGGAGGCATGGCAGCTAGCTATGGAGCTTGCACTGGCCATGGCAGTGGGTCATGAGCCTTGACATGGATGTCACCAGTATCCGTCCTACCCAAGTTTGCAGCTAAAGCGGGTGCAGAGAGGAAGGGTAAAGGCAGACAAGCATGTCACGGTAGAAGGCAAGACTAGGGTTATGGCTGATGAGGACAGATTGCTCCAGCGTTAGCATTTGAGCAGCATCCTTCGGCACCAGGCCCGAGGCCATATCAAGTGACCTGCCAGATGCTGAAGCGAGGCGGTTAAAGTGCAGAAGATGCCCGGTATCACAGGGCGGCATCGCGCAGTCCAAGACAGCCACTGCTCACCAGTCAGGGTGAGTAAGCTTTGGGCACCCGTGCGCCGCGCAGAAGGTAGATGGCCATTGCCTGCGCATTGCACAGGGACACTGCCGTATGATTACTGTCAGCCTATCGAGGCCGCGTGCTGGCACCGCGAGTGGGCGGATTACAAAAGAAGCGACGGACCTGACGAACATAAAATAGTCAAATGGGTCATCGCTGCTGTGGCTCTGAAGCTTTCTGCCCAGCTCAAGCTCGCGAGCATCGCACAGTATCTGGGCTACGCAAACTGCTAGAACGGCGATGAGCATCGTCCATCGGACAGCCATGTTGACGCGAACAGGCCAGGCAATGGATGTGAGGTGATGCCAGCAAGGCTTCAAGCCATCCTGATCCTGATATTTGCCATGCTCCGACGACATGGTCGGCTACAATTCCCCAAAGCGAAGTGAAGCATGACAAAGGAGGTCGTTGTGAGGAAATAAGATGATACACGTACCAACGGCCTGAATCAGAAGAGTCACCAACACTTTGTCAGTTAGCTCTCACAGGAAGCTTGCACCTTGGTAAGCTTGCACAGCACGGGGTAGCTGCCTTTGCAACTGCTCGGCGCGCAACTCCTGGTTTAGTCCCGACCTAGGTTAGGGACACACACAGGGACACACACAGGGACACACTGTTGCGGAAAAGTGTAACACTACCTGTTGCGGGCTCCCCATGATAGGGAACCAGGAAGCTGGAGCAATACAGTTCCATGTGCTTTGAGTCCCCGCCACAGGCACACATTGTTTATCCTGGTGGGGCTGATGAGCATAAGCTGACATTGGAGTCGATGCTGAAGCTCCCACTGGATCCCACGGGATCGAGAAGCAGCAGAAGCAGCAGCAGCAGAAGCAACAGGAGGAGCAGCACCAGCACCAGCAGTAGCAGCACCAAGCACCACCAGCACCAGCATGAGCGCAGACTCGACCAGCCATGCCGAGACTGTTTTCATGATAGTCATTGTTCTAGCATAGCACTCATTGCTTTGCAAGGCGTACTTCAATATAACCAAACAAACATGCGCCTCTGTAGGACACTAGGCAGCTGGTCAGGGTGCAGCTTCAAGGCGCAACAGGGGCATGCAATGTACATGAAAGCACTGTACATGCAAGGGCTATGCAAGGGCTGGTGTGTCACCCTGTTTGCCTGCCGAGCCTGACCTGCCACCAAAGTCCTTTGTTGCAGTGCGCAACACCTATCTTGCATTGCCAGAGTAGGCATGGCCAAGCCAGCGCCACTAATGCTCCTCCACATGTGCCTGGAAGAGCTGGTCGCAGGATGTAGCAGCTCAAGTCCTTGAAGTTGCGCTTTTTCCTCAATGTTGCGCCTGTTGTCAGGACCAAGGCCCAGGGCTATGGGACCACACCCCGGTGTTGTCGCTGACGCGGGCCTTGGCTGTGCAAAAGCTGGCAGGCAGGCAGGCAGTTGTCAGGCAGTGGTCATGCAGTTAAGGCCAGCCAGAGCCATGACCTAATGGCCAGGGCCACGAGCCAGAGCCATAACCCAGAGCCATGGTTACAGCCATAGTCAGAGCCATAGCCACAAGCTGATGTGCCCTGAAGTCACTTGCTGACCTACTGGGCTGCTGGGCTGATGCAGTCCTAGCTACACAGATGGCAGCATCACCCCACCACCTTGTTTGTAATGGCAGCATACATGCTGTATCGTGACTCTTACACAGGTGCCCCCATGCCATTCCATGCCGACACCAGTGCACGTGCATACAGTATAAGTGAGCACAGTCTAGAAGGGCCCTCTCCTTCCCTTCTCTTGCTGGACTAGTTGCCGAATGCTCCCCAGCCCAGTTGTGTGCTGTACAAAACATCTTCATGCAGGCAAGCATGTGGGACTTGCATGTTGTGGTATGAAGTGTGTCCATGCAGGCCCTCAGACTTAGCCACTCTGCAGCCACCGCTGAAGTGGGCAAAGACAGAATGTTTCAGGGCAGCAATCAGGTCCCCAGGCCCAAGCAAGCACGCTTGGGCCACAGCCGCAGAGCCTCGCCAGGACAGAGCCACAACCACTGTCCCTGCATGGACTACTGTCTGTTTTCTGCTGTGCTTTGCTGCCAACAGCCTTCAGCCCATCCCAACCGTGCCTGCCACACCTTGCAAGAAGCAACATGGCAAGCAACGTGGCAAGCAACACTGCACCCACATCATGTATGGACATCCGGCGTGAATCAGTGGCATCACGTGCCAAAGCAACAACGCCACGCCAGGCCTATCAAGAGAGCGTACCTGGCGAACAAGATCACCATCTTCCTTTACATTTGTGACCTGGAAGAGAGGCTCAGGGCTCATCTCTGAACGGGCTATGATTGGGTTGTCTGGTCTGAAGCAGGGAGGCATTGCTTGAGGAGGACAGTAATAAGGACGGTGGTACAGGCACAGTGATAGCGGGAGGAGCAGGAGCGGGAGCAATGAGAGCAGAAGCTTCAGAAGCGGGAGCGGGGGGAGAAACGGAGAAGCAGCAGCTGTAACAGTAGCAAGGCACGCGGTTGCGTAAGTGGGCGAGGTACGCAATAACGTAACAAATTTGCCCATTTGAACTAAGAAAAGGTTAGGTGGGCGCAGGCACCGACAGCTTAGTAGCGTAGTGATATAGCATGGATAGCCTCAGTTGGGCCCGTAGCTCATAAAGGGGCGCGCTGATACAGCGCGCTAAACGGCCAATGGGGCCTGGGGTCAATGAACCAGGGCGGGATCAGACGCAGGGCCCGGAGGACAAGCCAAGGCGAAAGAGCCACTTCGCGCTGATTTTGAAACAAGGGAAGCGCGGACGCAGCCAGAGTAGCACCCTCGTCGCTGGCTTCGCACCCTGGCGCCCTCCTGGCTACATCCCCCCTGCAGTTGCTGCAGGCTCAGACGTCGGGCTGGGCGCTCCCGTCCAAAGTGTGCTGCTCCAATGTCGCAGCCGCTCAATCAGCCCAGGCTGCAGAGGACGTGGGTATGACACCAGTCCTCATGGTCACAGCAGGTCTCTGAGCCCAGGCCAGCAACCATCAAAGCCATGTCCGGAAGAGGGAGGTCATGGCTCAGCACTTCCAGCAGCAAACCTCCAACCTGCCCTGTTCAAGAAGGCAACGGCCAGTACGACAGACCGTCCCACATTTGGGCAAGCCCCTCTCAACAAGCCAGGCAGCCACACCGCAGTCCCCCAGCCCTACCCTCCTCCCGACTCCCTGGCTGCCACCCTCCTCTTCAAACCTCCCCCCTCCATCGCCAGCAAGCCAGCTGGCAGACCGGCGAGGCAGTCGTCTGTGCCTTGCCAACGGCCCACCCGTGCCAGCACAGACGGTACCCTGCCCTTGAGGCAGCTGCCCCCCCAGCTCTCAGCCAAAACAGCTTCCCTGCTACCCATCCCACCACTCAGCAGCACCCACCCCCCTGGCCCACCCCCCTGCCTCCCACCCCCTCCCTCCACTCTGTCCAAGGTACAGGTCAGCTGGGCCACCGGGGGGAACAGCATAGCCGCCCCCCCCACACAGCTGGCTGCTCATGCAGAGTATCAGGCGCCCCCCCGCCCCCGGCTGCCAGCACCCCCCAGAGCCCGCCGGGCGTCTGCCTTTGATGTGCTGCATGACCCCAGCACCGGCAAGGCCATTGCCGGCACTGCTGCCCCCCCTGACCTGTATGTCACCAAGGACCTGCTGCTGCCTCAGCAAGCGGCGGCAGCTGGGTCAGAGTCTGGAGTGGCAGCAGGTACCAGGGCAGCCGCGTCAGTCGCAGGCACAGGGTTCACAGTGGGCGTAAGGCATGATGGGCGCAAGGCAACGCAGCAGCAGCAGCAGCAGGGGATGGGAGCCTGCCTCCAGGCCAGCACAGGCGTGTCTCTTGCACCAGCTCCGGCTCAGGCGGCAGCTGACAAGCAGCCCACTGGCCCCACACCCGTGGCAAGGGCCTTGCTGCAGCTGCGTGTCGTGCCCCAGGCGGCAGGGGCCTCCCAGCCGCCCTACCCAGCGCTGCCTGCCCCTGCTGCGGTGACACCCAGCCTGCAAGCCCTGCTGGCGGACCAGCAGCCGCCTGGGCAGGGGCTGGGTGGAGGGGGCGGGTGGGAGCCTGTGAGTGAGCATGCAGAGGCGACTGGCCCTCCCAGCCCCTCCCTGGCAGCAGGGGCAGCACCTGCACCAGCAGGGGTGGCTGGAGCAGGAGCAGCAGCAGGAGGAGGAGGAGGAGGACCAGCAGCGGCATCGTCTGGTGCAGAGGGCACGCAAGGGAGCACTGGTGGGCCAGGGACAGGCAGTGGTAGCTGGGCGGGGTCAGGGCCAGGTGCAGGCAGTTGGGCCGCTAGGGGGGTCCCGGTTGCTCATGAGCCCGAGCCCCCCACCCCCCCAAGCAAGGCTGTGGCCGGCAGGTGGGGGGGCGGCGGCGCAGGCTCGGCTGGCTGCCCTGTGGAGGTGGAGGTGTTGCTGCGCACCCCAGGCATGCTCAACAGCTCCTCACGGGTGCAGGTGCGCCAGGCAGCAGCACAGGGGCACCGGGTTAGGGTTAGGGTTCCCTGCAGGTGTTCCAGGCAGCAGCACAGGGGCAGCCTGGGCCAGGGGTCAGGGGGTACCTAGACCAGAGGTCAGGGGTCAGGGGGAAGCTGGGTCAGGGGTCAGAGGTGGGGTGGGTGGGTTGGGAGTGAGTGGGGGGTCCAGCCAGGGGGTGCACAGACAGGTCATGCTAGACAGTCCTCTGAAGTGATGTCCAGTGAGCAGCGCTGGGACAGAATGCTAAACTGAGCCTAGCGCTCGTCTAGTCTAGTCTAGTCGAAACAAGTCTAAACAAGTCTAGCGTTCGTCTAGTCTAGTCTAGTCTAAACAAGTCTAGCTCGGAGGGCAAGCGCTTGGATGAAATGTTGACACAAGCACAAGTTGTCAAGGCAGTGGGCAACCTGGTCACGGAGCAACTGGTCCTTGGCCTATGATGCCAGAGCTAGTGTAAGGGTGGGAGAGCACTGGGTAGGGGTTGGGTGGCATTGCTGCTGCTGCTGCTGCTGCTGCTTCCCTGAGGCTGCCAGCATTGCTGCCAGCTGTGTTACCTGTTTGGCTGCCTCCTTTCACCACGCTGCTGCTCCTGCTGCTTGCCGCGTGCTGCCACCTCGTTGCTCCCCGCTCCTGCTGCAGTGCTGCTCCAGTGCTGCTAAGCTGCCGCTACCCACTTTGGCACATTGCAATGACTGCTGCTGCTGCATCATTGCAGTGTTTGCTCCTGACTCTGGCCCTGGCCCTGACCTTGACCCTGACCCTGGCCCTTACCCTGGCCCTGACCTTGGCTCTGACCCTGACCCTGTGTTTCACCTTGACCCTGAGGCATGTCCCGTCTGCCCAGGTCGCTGGCTGTCGCACCACTGGCTCGGGCTCCCGAGGCGCCCCCTCCTCCCCTGCCGCCCCTGCCCAGTCCCTCTCCGCCCGCAGCCCAGTGTTTGAGGCCATGGCCCTATCCCCAGCCTCAGCCCGCCAAGCCAGCCCCAGCTGCGGTGGCAGCAACAGCCCACCCAGGCAGACCCTAGACAGGCACACGGGGGAGGCGGGCAGGACGCATGGAGGCATGGGTGGGGTGCATGGGGACATGGACGGGACGCATGGCGCCATGCATGCCGCCTATGCCACCATGTGGGGGGCCGTTGCAATGAGGCAGGGGCGGCAGGAGGAGGAGGGGCGGCAGGAGAAGCTCAGGCGGTGCAGGGTGCTGGCAGAGGACGTCACCCCCTGCTCCCACAGAGTTCGTCAGGTGGGTGGGTGCAGCGGGAGGGTGAATTTAAACGGGAGCAGGTGAGTGAGAGTGTGAAGTATGGATGGTGATGATGGAGTGTGGAAATATGTGTGAGACTGGCATGAGGGTCAGGACAGAGGAGTCCTTCTGTGCATGCATGGCGGGCAGCCCAGGTCAGCTCAGATCATACAGTGCGAGTGCCTGCAGCCTCCCTGCCTGCCGACAAATGCATCAGCATCATCTCTATCTCTTCTACCCAGTGCTGCCTTGCCCACTACCGCAATGGGTGCAAGAGGGGGCTGCTGCTGCTTTGCCGCAACGCGGTGCAGGCCCAGCCAGGACGAGCAGGCACCCACACTGTAGCAGCAGCGGGTGCAGCTGTTGGAGTTGGCACCAGGCTGCGCGACGAGACTGGCAGCGTCCCAGCCTTGGCTTTGGCAGCAACACGAGCTGCAGGGCCAGCAGCAGCGCCAGCAGCAGCGCCAGCAGCAGCGCCAGCAGCAGCGCCAGCAGCAGCGGCAGCAGCAGCAGCAGCTGACCGGGCCCAGCCATCTGGTGTTATCCTGGCTGCCGGCCCCCCTGCAGCTCCCCTGGCTGAGCTAAGCTTCAGTGCCAGCATTCGCACCTCCCCCCCAGCCTCCCCCTCCTCCTCTGCACCTGCCGCCACCCACCTCGCCCCCGTCCCCCGCGCCCCCTCCGCCCCCGCCCCTCCTGCTTCCACCCCACAGCAGCCAGCCGCCCCGCCTTACTCGGCACCCCAGGGAGACCGACCTCGCTCAGGGGCTGTTGTGGAGGGCGCCCTGGCCCGGGTCGCCGCCCAGGCCAGCGTGCTGACGGCCTCAGCCCGAGCCGCTGTGCGCTGCAGCCTGGGCAGCCTAGCCAGCGCCAGCCCCCTCAGCACCGTCAGCTCCCTCAACTCCCAGCCCAGCGGCCTGTGCGCGGCGACAGGGGCAGAGGGCGGCATGGCTTGGGTGCAGCAGCTGCGGCTGACGGCGGAGGCAGCCAGGGCCAGGCTGGGCTTCGGGGCTGGTGCCCCTGCAGGGGCTGCTGCGGCCAGGAGCAGAGTTCCGCACAGCCTGGGTGGCACAGGGCTACCTGGGCTTGCGGCAGTGGGTCAAGGCAGCAGGCAACACCGGATTTTTGTGAAAGGCCTGGCCTTTGACCCGTGCAGCACTGAGAGGGCTGGTGCAGCTGCTGGTGTAGGGCTTGCACCACCTGCACAGGCCAGTCCTGCTGAGCCAGTGGGTCAAGGCACCGCAGTGGGTCAAGGCAGCAGGAGACCCACCTCTGCTGGCCTACCTGGACCTCAAGCTAATGACAAGCCGGACCTGCGTGGTGTGAAGGTGGCAGGGGGTCAAGGCAGCGGGCTGCACAGCCCAACCTCCCTGCCTGGTCCCCAGCCTGTTGCTGAGCCAGACCTGCTTGGAGTGAGAGCTGCTGCTCACTCTGCTGCTCATGCTGCCAACGCCTCTGGAGACCCTGTTGATGAGCCAGACGTGCTTGGAGTGAGAGCTGCTGCTCACTCTGCCGCCCCTGGAGACCCGGCCCCATCTGTTGATGAGCCAGACCTGCTTGATGCAAAGGTAGCTGCTGCCCTTGCTGCCAATGCCCCTGGAGACCTGGCCCCAGCTGAGCCCCTCCCGTTGCTGCCACAACCTCAGCATCAGCAGCATGAGATGGACAGCAGCAGCAGCAGCAATAGCAGCAGCAGGGTGTTGATGTCTCGTGCGGCACCTCGCGCCATCGGCTTACAGCGGCAGCAGCAGCAGAACCAGCCGCCGCTGTCGCAGCAGCAGCAGCAGGAGGAAGAGCAGCAGCAGGAGCAGCAGCAGCAGGAGCAGCAGCAGCAGCAACAGCAGCAGCAGCAGGAGGAGGAGGAGGAGGAGGCTGGGCAGGTGGAGCCCCTAGCCAGCTGCACCCCTCCCGCCCCCTCCGCCCCCCGCGCCCCAGCCGCCCCAGACCTGACCCCCCCTCGCACCCTGATCAAGACCCCAGGCGCACTGCTGTCGCAGCTGATGGGCTGGATGGACAGCCCCTCTGCCAGCACTGCCACTGCCACCCACGCCTGCAGCCCAGCATCTGGCCCAGTGGGGGGTGTCCTCCTTGCACAGCTTGTGGCTGCTGGCCAGCAGCAGAGCAGCAGAGCAGCAGCTATGAGCAGCAGCAGCAGTGGTGGTGGTGGTGGTGGTGGTGGTGGTCGGGGTGACGGTGGGGCAGCAGCTGGCTACAGCCAGAAAGGCACTGGCCAGGGCCACCTAGCACTGGAGGGTGATGTGCAGCTGGACCCACATATGCGGAGGCTGACACAAGGGCCAAGGGCAGGGGCAGGGGCAGGGCAGGCAGAAAGGCCAGGGCCCACGGCAGGGCCAGATGCAAGGGCAGGGCCAGGTGCAGGGGCAGGGCCAGGGGCAGAGGAGCAAAATGGCTCTCCGGCAGGTGTGGGCAGCAGTGGTGGGGACAGGCTGGGTGGGTCTGGGTTGGGGCCAGGCAGCAGGGATGCTGTAGACCATGGCACCCACTCAGGAGCAGGTGCCAGCACAGTTGCAGTAAACAGCCCAACTGGCAGCACTGTGGGATGCCTGCCTAAGGCCCCTGCACCACTACAGCAGCAAGCAGCCGCCCCGGCGGCTGAGCCTATAGCAGCACCCGCCCTTACCACCGAAGCTGCAGCCACCACCGTCGCTGCTGCTGCTGCTGCTGCTGCTGCTGCTGACTCTCCTGAACCCAAGGCAAGTGATGTCTCCCCCTCCCCCCTCCCCCTCCCCCCTCCATCACCCTCTGCTCCTCATCGCCGCCTCCCCATCTCCCCTTCCCTCTCTCCCTCCCTCCCTCCCTCCCTCCCTCACATCCACCGCAATGCACCATTTCCAGCTGGTTCAACCAACCACATCCATCTGACCATGCCAAACCATACCATTTGTGAAATGCGTCCATGCCAAACCATATTATTCCTGAACTACCTTATGTCCATATCATGTCCAAGCTGACACCGTGGTTGTGTTTTGGTAAAGTATGGTCTTTTCAACATGGACGTTTGATCTGCTGCATACAAGCATGATGCTGTATAGCCCCCCCCCCATGCTGCGTAGGGTAACATTCGGACATGCCAGCATCATTTTGTTTGGTCGCATCTGGCCAATGTGAAGTGAACGTTTGATCATTTGAACATGCTGCATGGTACCTCCCCCATGCTGTGCAGGCGGCCCGGGTGCTGGAGGATGAGCCGTCTTGTGCCTCCGTCAGTGCCATCAGCGCCTACTCCCTGACTCCCCGCCACGACCTGCCTCACAGCCCCTCCTGGGCATCAGACCCCAGCAGCAGCGCAGGCGTGCACAGCTGGCACGGCAGCGAGCAGGGTCCAGAAGCGCAGGAGCTGGGCAGCTGCGCAGGAGGCCAGGGGCTGCAGGGGGAGCAGGGGCTTCGAGGGCTGCAGGGGCTGCAGGGGCAGGAGGCGGGGATTGCTAACCCTAACCCTAACCCCGGCCAGGGGCTTCAGGGGGAGCAAGGGGAGCAGGGGCAGGAGCTCCTGCCCTGGCCCTGGTCTCGAGGGCTGGGGCAGTCCAGGGTGGCGCTGGCTGCCACAAGGGAGGAGGAGGTGGTGCCCACCGCCCTGATGAGCGCGTTCGTGGATGCCGGGGCCGAGGGGGAGGGGGAGGGGGAGGCAGCGGAGCAAGGCTGTTCCGGGACAGCCGGGCTTGCTTGCGGGAAGGGGGAAGCTGTGGAGCAGCTGGCTGTCCAAGGCCAGCCTGGCTTGCTTGCAGGCAGGGTCGCCAGCAGGCAGCAGTCCAGCAGTGCTGACAGGTCGCTCCAAGCAGCTCCTCCCAGCCCAGCCCCCCAGGCAGGGGCGGCTGGGTATGTGCCCATCAGGAAGCCCCCCACCTCCCTCCACCTCCGCGCTCAGCACAGCTGTAGCACCAACCCCACTGCTGCTGGTGCGGGAGCTGCAGCCACCGCCCCATCCACTGCCACCGCAGCTGCAACCTCGGCCATAAACACGGCCACTGCTGCGCCATCTACAACCACTGCAGCCCCTCCAGCTGCTGCCAGGCTGCCAGCAGCTGCAGGACCTGCAGTGGCCACCACACTAGCAGCTGGCTGTCAGACTGGCCTCCCCATCTCGGCTGCGCCCCCTAGCCCCTCCGCAGCAGTGGCCACCACACTAGGAACTGGCTGCCAGGGTGCTACTCATCCCCGTGGCCTGCCCACCCCGCCATCCACTGCAGCTGCAGGAGCTGCAGTAGCCACCACCCTAGCAGCTGGCTGTCAGGGTGGCCAGGCTGCCACCCTGGCCACGCCCCCTAGCCCCTCCGCAGCAGCAGTGAGCACTGAGCTGCTCTCCCTCGGCTCTGACTCTGAGGAGCCCGGCCAAACCTCCCTCGACTTCGCCACCTCGTGGCTCACCCCAGAACGCATCAAGCAGGGCAGCGCCAGCGGCAGCGGCGGCAGCAGCAGCAGCAGCAGCAGCGGCGGCAGCGGTGGCAGCTCCCGCAGCGGTGGTCGTGGTGGTGGTGGTGGTGGCAGCAGTGGTGCAGTGAGCGCTGCTGGGCTCTTGCCTGGTCTGGGTCAAGCAGGTCTGCGCAGGCCCAGCAGCTGCAAGGTAGGGGGAGCGGGGTGTGAAGGCAAGGGTGATGCAGGGGGTGGATGCAGGGCTGGGGCCGGGCCAAGCAGAGTGGGTAGCCCGGTAAAGGTTGTCCGGCAGAGCAGCATGGTGCTGGACGCCCGGGGCTTGCTGGTCAGCCTGGCAGCAGCAGACATGCAGGGGGCAGAGCGGGGAGGGGGCCCAGCCCCAGTGGCGGCTGCTGCTGCTTGGGGCCAGGCGCTGGGCAGTGCTGGCAGCTCCGCCAGTGGAGGTGCCAGTGCTCTCACTGCCACCTCCACCACTGCCACCCACACCCCCACCCCTACCCCAACTACTCTTGCTGCGACAGTTGTGGGTCAGGCATCGTGCGTTGTAGCGGTGGCCGAGCAGCAGCTGGCAGTTGAGCAGCAGGGGGGTCCCGCAGTGCCCAGCACCCAGGCTGGTATGGGCCGTGCACCTTTCAACCGGGCTGCCCTGCATTTGGACCTGCAAAGCCTAAATGCAGCCGCTTCACAGACAGGTGGGTGCCTCTCCCTCCCCTGCACCTCTCACGCTCTAGCTGCTGCCCTTTCTGCTGCCCCTCCTGCTGCCCCTCCTGTTTCCTTGTGCCAGGTGTCCCCTGTGCCAGCCACCTCCACACCTTTCGTGCCCCTCACTCCCCTCACGCTCCCGCTGCTGCTTACCCTTACACACTTGTTGTGCCTTTACACCTCTCACGCTCTAGCTGCTGCCCACCTCCGCTGCTTTGTAACCCCTACTCCCCTCACACCCCAGCTGCTGCCCCTCCTGCAGCCCCTCCTGCTGCCCCTTCTGCTGCTTCCATCATGCCAGGTGCCCCCTGTGCCAGCCCCATACTGGATAGCAAGGCCCAGCCCACACCCACAAGCCTACATGAGTGGCGGCCACTGCTCAGCCCGGGACGCAGCCCCAGGACCCACCTGCCTGCTCGCTCCCTCACCTTGCCCTCTCACACGCTGCTGACCACACCTCACACTTCTGACCCACTCCTCCCAGGCCTCCCCACAGCTCCCATGGATCTCAGCTCCCTGCCAACCACAACCACCCAGCTCAACCGAACAACCACCACCCCATGCCCAACTGACAGCCTGACGCCACTCCAGGGCCTGCTGCAACTGCCCCTGGCCTTCCCCACTGCCAGCCCCACCCTCAGCCCGCGGCAAGCATCCCGTGCGCAGCAGCCCTCCTCCCCCGTACCCCATACAGCCCCTCACCAGTTGGCTGCATCACCAGGACCCCCTGGCCAGTGTCCCCCAGCAGGGTCTGGGCCTAACCCCCTCCACGCCCATACAACCGCTCAGGTCAGCGCGTGCATGGCCCGCCTGCCTGCCCGGGCAGTGGCTGCGGCAGGCAGCTATGCTCAGCTGCTGCGCACCTGGTCCACCTTGTCCCACCAGCAGAGTCATGAACTGCGTAGCACTACGGAGTATTATGAAGCAAGGCAGTCACCCATACTGTCGCCTCGGACCAGGCCTGGGGCGGGGGAGGCAGGGGCTGGGGAAGTGTGCCAGCAGCAGCAGCAGCAGCAGCAGCATTACCAACAGCAGCAGCAGCAGGAGCAGGAGCAGCAGCAGCAGCAGAGGCAGCAGCAGCAGCAGCGGCGGCAGCAGCAGCAGCCTTCTGTTCTCCTGTCAAACACCAATCAAATGGTAGGAGGTGCAGAGGGTGTTGATAGGTACCTGCAGCAGCAGCAGCAGGACCAGCAGCAGCAGCAGCAGCAGCAGGACCAGCAGCAGCGGCAGCAGCAGGCTCCTACCTTCCAGGTGGGAGCTGTGGCAGGAACAGCAGCAGGTGATGATGCCCACCAGGATCAGCAGGCACCTGTCCGGCTGCCTCATACCCTGCCCACACCGCCTTCATCGTCAGGAGGGACCGCAGAAGCAGCAGGGTCAGGGGCAGGAGGTGTAGCGTCAGCACCAGGGATCGCAGCCAGAGCAAAGGATGCCCACCAGGAGCAGCAGGCCTTCACCCTGGCTTCTCTCACCAAGTCAGTGGCAGCAGCAGGGACAGAGGTTTGCCAGGAGCGACAGAAGCAGGAGGAAGATCAGGAGCAGCAGGGGCAGATGGGGCAGGGGCAGAAGGGGCAGGGGCAGCAGAGGCAGGAGCAGAAGGGGCAGCAGGGGCAGGGGCAGAAGGGGCAGGGGCAGGGCACAGAGGCGCTGCCATCAGTGCATGAAGAGCAGCAGGCTCAGGGCAGGCCCAGCAGCCCAGTGCAGCTGAGGCGGGCCCTGGTGACTCTGGACCCCCAGCCCCACTGTGCTGTGGTGGAAGCTAGGGAGAAGCTGGCAGGCAGGACCGCGGCAGCGAGCACAGAGCTGCAGGCAAGCAGCGACGAGCTGCCTGGCCTGCTCATCACCCTGGCCCCCCCTGTGCAGCCCACCCGCGTTGCCAAAAAGCTGGTGCTGAAAAAACAGACCACGGCCCCACAGCCCCAAAACAGTAATAATCAAGGGGGGCAACGGGATTTGAAACCGGGTGGCAGCGCAGGTCTGACTGGTGCAGGACTGGCAGGCAAACCACTTGAACCCCAGCCTGGGCATGGGGCCACGCCACGCCTGTCCAGCTCGCACCTCTCGCTGGCGGCTGGTCAGCAGCCTGGCGGCAGCCAGGCAGGCAGCAGCACTGCCCCGATTAGCCAGCCCGAGAATGCTAGTGGGCACACTGGCAGTGGCTCCACCTTCTCTGCCCAGCCAGGAGGGGCAGGCAGGCAGGCGAGCCAGGCAGGCAGCCACAGCTCCTATCATGAGGATCTGCCCCTCCAGGTCAGGCTGGCTGACCCAGTGTATCCCTGCCAGAAGCCAAGTGCCTGCCACACTGTCAAGCCTGCAGGGCACAAGCCGCTACCTCCTCCCAGACCTGGCTCAACTGTGGCAGCCACAGTGGCAACTGCTGCAACCGCCCCCGCCGTATCAGATGCCAAGCCTGTGCCTTCCCTAGCAGCAGCTGCAGGCCCAACAGCTGCAGCAGCCCCAGCAGCAGCAACAGCAGCCCCAGCAGCAGTCCAGTTTGCTACTGAGCTTCCCCTAGCCAGCCAGGCTCGTAAGCGGTCGGCCCTCCTGGCCGCTGTTGATGGTTTGGAGCTGCTTGGCTGTCCAGCCTCGCTTGCCGGGGACCCTGGCTCAGGCAGCTGGGGGTCAGAGGGGCAGGGCGACCTGGTCGTCCGGTGGCTGGACCCTGTAGTTCCGGCTGCCCCTGCTGCCCACCTGCCCAGCAAGCACAAGCGCAGTAAGCAGCTGCCAACAGCCACCACCACTGCTGCTGCTGCTCCTGCTGCTGCTGCTGGCCAGGCAAAGGCAGCAAGTCTAGGAGCCACTCCTGGGCAAGACAGCAACCACAAAACGACAGCAGCAGCCACTGCACACTCTGCCGCCACCCCAGCAGCAGCAGCAGGCACTACAGCAGCAGCAGGGGCATCAGGGTGGTCTGGGTCCCGGCACACCTCAGTGCTGCCACCCCTGAAGCTGCCAGGCTCCCCCACCCCTTCACCCCAAGGCCACCCCCCTATGCGTGCTTGGGAGGGGAAGAAGCCTGACTCGCCCTTCAAGCCGCTTGCCACTCTGCCCTGGCCCGGCTCCTTTCAGCCCCCTCCCCCTGGGGCCTCACTCCTGCAGTGGGACTTCTGGGCTGCTCCTGCTGCACAGCAGGAAGGCTGCGAGGGGCCCCCTCCACGGCCTGCGTCAGGACAGGCCGCCACTCAGCCTGCTGGCAAAGCGTGTGACCTGCGGCACCAGCTCACACACCTGCTGCCTCAGCCGTCAGTCTTGGACCTGCTGCCTGAAATGGTTGCTCCGACTGATGCAAGGCCTCCAGTTCAACGTGCCTTGGGTGCTGCTGGTGCTGCAGCTGGTGCTGCTGGTGCTGCAGCTGCAGCTGGTGCTGCTGGTGCTAATTCAGCTGCAGCTGGTGCTGGTGGCAGCTGGGCTACCCCTGAGCATGCCGCTGAACCGGGTGCTGGTGCTGCTGCTGGCCACCCTGTAGTTGGTGCCTCAGGTGGTGCAGCAATGGGGCTGCAGGCTGAAAAGTCTGGGTCAGGCTGGGTTCGAACCCTGTCGCTGGCCTCTGGGGACCTCCTGGAGTTGAATGGTCCACCCGCCAGTGGCAAAGGAGCATCAGGGAGTGCTAGGGAGGACAGGACACAACAAGGCCCACCGTCATTTCATTTTGAGTGCCCGGCTTGCACACAGCAACAGCAGGAGCAGGCTTCCCCCTCCTTTGGCTTTGCTGCTGATGAGCACCCACACCAACAGCGGCAGCGGCAGCAAGAGCAGGCCTCCCCATCCTTTGGCTTTGCTGCTGATGAGCCCCAACAACGGAAGCAGCAGCAGCAGCAAGAGCAGGCCTCCCCATCCTTTGGCTTTGCTGCTGACGAGCCCCAACAACGGCAGCAGCAGCGGCAGCAAGAGCAGGCCTCCCCATCCTTTGGCTTTGCTGCTGATGAGCCCAAACAACGACAGCAGCAGCGGCAGCAAGAGCAGGCCTCCCCATCCTTTGGCTTTGCTGCTGATGAGCCCCAACAACGGCAGCAGCAGCGGCAGCAAGAGCAGGCCTCCCCATCCTTTGGCTTTGCTGCTGATGAGCCCCAACAACGGCAGCAGCAGCGGCAGCAAGAGCAGGCCTCCCCATCCTTTGGCTTTGCTGCTGATGAGCCCCAACAACGGGAGCAGCAGCGGCAGCAAGAGCAGGCCTCCCCATCCTTTGGCTTTGCTGCTGATGAGCCCCAACAACGGCAGCAGCAGCGGCAGCAAGAGCAGGCCTCCCCATCCTTTGGCTTTGCTGCTGACGAGCCCCAACAACGGCAGAAGCAGCGGCAGCAAGAGCAGGCCTCCCCATCCTTTGGCTTTGCTGCTGATGAGCCCCAACAACGGCAGCAGCAGCGGCAGCAAGAGCAGGCCTCCCCATCCTTTGGCTTTGCTGCTGATGAGCCCCAACAACGGCAGCAGCAGCGGCAGCAAGAGCAGGCCTCCCCATCCTTTGGCTTTGCTGCTGATGAGCCCCAACAACGGCAGCAGCAGCGGCAGCAAGAGCAGGCCTCCCCATCCTTTGGCTTTGCTGCTGATGAGCCCCAACAACGGCAGCAGCAGCGGCAGCAAGAGCAGGCCTCCCCATCCTTTGGCTTTGCTGCTGATGAGCCCCAACAACGGCAGCAGCAGCGGCAGCAAGAGCAGGCCTCCCCATCCTTTGGCTTTGCTGCTGATGAGCCCCAACAACGGCAGCAGCAGCGGCAGCAAGAGCAGGCCTCCCCATCCTTTGGCTTTGCTGCTGATGAGCCCCAACAACGGGAGCAGCAGCGGCAGCAAGAGCAGGCCTCCCCATCCTTTGGCTTTGCTGCTGATGAGCCCCAACAACGGCAGCAGCAGCGGCAGCAAGAGCAGGCCTCCCCATCCTTTGGCTTTGCTGCTGACGAGCCCCAACAACGGCAGAAGCAGCGGCAGCAAGAGCAGGCCTCCCCATCCTTTGGCTTTGCTGCTGATGAGCCCCAACAACGGCAGCAGCAGCGGCAGCAAGAGCAGGCCTCCCCATCCTTTGGCTTTGCTGCTGATGAGCCCCAACAACGGCAGCAGCAGCGGCAGCAAGAGCAGGCCTCCCCATCCTTTGGCTTTGCTGCTGATGAGCCCCAACAACGGCAGCAGCAGCGGCAGCAAGAGCAGGCCTCCCCATCCTTTGGCTTTGCTGCTGATGAGCCCCAACAACGGCAGCAGCAGCGGCAGCAAGAGCAGGCCTCCCCATCCTTTGGCTTTGCTGCTGATGAGCCCCAACAACGGCAGCAGCAGCGGCAGCAAGAGCAGGCCTCCCCATCCTTTGGCTTTGCTGCTGACGAGCCCCAACAACGGGAGCAGCAGCGGCAGCAAGAGCAGGCCTCCCCATCCTTTGGCTTTGCTGCTGATGAGCCCCAACAACGGCAGCAGCAGCGGCAGCAAGAGCAGGCCTCCCCATCCTTTGGCTTTGCTGCTGATGAGCCCCAACAACGGCAGCAGCAGCGGCAGCAAGAGCAGGCCTCCCCATCCTTTGGCTTTGCTGCTGATGAGCCCCAACAATGGCAGCAGCAGCGGCAGCAAGAGCAGGCCTCCCCATCCTTTGGCTTTGCTGCTGATGAGCCCCAACAACGGCAGCAGCAGCAAGAGCAGGCCTCCCCATCCTTTGGCTTTGCTGCTGACGAGCCCCAACAACGGGAGCAGCAGCGGCAGCAAGAGCAGGCCTCCCCATCCTTTGGCTTTGCTGCTGATGAGCCCCAACAACGGCAGCAGCAGCGGCAGCAAGAGCAGGCCTCCCCATCCTTTGGCTTTGCTGCTGACGAGCCCCAACAACGGCAGCAGCAGCGGCAGCAAGAGCAGGCCTCCCCATCCTTTGGCTTTGCTGCGGATGAGCCCCCACACCAGCAGCAGCGGCAGCAACAGCCGGAGCAGGCCTCCCCGTCTTTTGGCTTCCCTCACACTGCCAATGGCGCCGCTCTACCCCCTCCCTATCCCTGCCCAGACAGCCCTTCCGCTGACAAAGAAAACCAGGCCACCATCACCGCTGCCGCCATCAACTGGGCAACTGGCCCACCCAGCCATTCTGCCTGGCTGTCCCTCCACTCCCCCATCCCACTGCCCAAGGGCTCCAAAGCCAGCCAGGCAGCCGTCACTGCCAAAGCCAGCCAGGCAGCCCTCACAGTCAAAGCCAGTCAGGCAGTGCACCCTCCCTACACCTCCTTTGGCTTGCATGCCCACAACAGCGGCCAGGCTGCAGCTGCACCATGCCAGGATCTACAGCAACAACGCCTCCACACTACCATCCCTGCTGGCCCTGCCACGCAGCAGCCGCTGTTTGAGTCCCTGAACCAGAGGAAGCATGCCAGCCAACCGCTCCAGCCCCAACCGCTGGTTCACCAACCGCCCCAACCACTTGCTCACCAACGGCCCCAACCGCTGGCTCACCAGCTGCCCCTGACTCAGCCACAGTCTCTGCACTTAACCCCCAGGCCTGTTGGCCAGCCACTCAGGGTTCTGGCCCCACCCCTGCACGAGCAAACCGTGAGGAAGGGCGCTTACCCGCCTGCCCCTTCCGTGGAGCTCCCCTCTCTGCACCCTGCCTGCCAAGCCAGCAGCCACCCCGCGTTGACCCCCCATGCCGTCCCCCCCACCCACCCCCACCCTCCTTCCCTGTCCGCACCGTACCCCCCAGCCTTCCTCCTCACCTCCCACACTCCACTGCCTGGCCCAGGTGGGCAGCCGGGACCCCCCCACCTGACCCCTGCCTCAGTGGCATCCAGCTGCTTCAGCAGCTGCACCCCAGAGCTGCCCGGACCAGGGCCTGTGCTGGCTGTCGCTGCTGCCCTAGCCAACCCCTGGGCATCCTCCATTACCCAGCACCAAGCACCCTGCCCTGCAGCGGTCAGGGAGTGTGGCCAGCTGCGGCTTGACGCCAAGCTTGACTCCACGGCCCTGACCCGCCTTTCTCAGCCCTCCTGTGAGGGCGACGAGGTGGCTGCGGACGTCAAGGGACAGTGGTGCAGGTAGGGTGACGCACCTCTTGCTGCCTAACACTTTGACCTGTCACTAAACCACTGCCACGACCTCATCATCATCGTCATCATCTTCACCATCACTGCCATCGATACCAACGCTAACAACAACATCAGCGTCTTTGTCATCATCATCATCATCATCATTACCATTACTCAATGTCGATACTATCATCGCTGTATGCGCTATAGAGTCATTTGCAATGTGTCAAACATGTCCTGATTGTCCGCATTCCACCCTGACCCCTGACGTGCTTCCATGTTGCCCAGGCCCACCCCCCCAGTCCGCCCACATCTCGAACACTGCCCCAAGGAGGGGTCCAGCTGCCAGGCTACAGCGCCTGCCCACCTGGCCCCCCAGCAACCCAACGCCTCAGCCCCTCCCTCCATCACCACCAGCCAGGTGCGTCAGCAGCCAAGGGAGGTCGCAGCTGGCTGGGTTGGGTCTAGCAGCCTGACCCTCGAGACTGGGTGGGTGGTGGAGGCAGGCAGTGGCGGTGGACTGCGACTGCTGACCCAGGCAACGGCAGCGGCACGGCCAGCAGCCCAGGCAGGAGCAGCGAGGGGCGCGGCGGGTCAGCTGACACCAGGGTCTGCTGTATCTAGGGCAGCTCCTGGCCCTGGGTTAAAAACGGCCGCAGACTTTGGCATCACCCCTAGCTGCTGCCCTGGCCCTGGCCCTGGCTCCGGCCCTGGCCCTGGCCCTGGCCCTGGCTCCGGCCCTGGCCCTGGCCCTGGCCCTGGCCGCTGCCCTGGCCCTGGCCCTGGCCCTGGCTGCTGTCCTGGCCAGTCAGTCAGCGCCGCAGCCCTCCCCTCCGCCCCTCCCCCTGACCACCCGCACCTCACAGCCCACCAGCCTGGCAGGGCTCCAGAGCCAGGAGCTCTTGCTACTGCTGCTGCTGCTGCTCTACCCACCCCACCGGCGCTGGCACAGCTATTCACCCAGGGGGTCGCCAGGGGGCCTGGGGCCCAGGTGGCCGCGGGTCAGCAGGCTGCTGCTCTCCCCCAGCCGGCACCAGCGAAGTGTGAGCCGGAGTTGAGGCTGGACATCGTGATGGGGCAGATGGTGCTGCCTGCTGCTAGGGCCAGCCGCCACCCGGGGTCACGTGCGGGGACATCACGCCAGCCTGTAGGCCACCCAGCAGCAGCGGGAGCAGCAGCAGCAGGAGCAGAGGCACCCACAGCAGCAATGGTACCTGCAGCAGTTGGCACTGCAGCTGCACCACCAGCAGCCACAGCAATAGCAGCAGCAGCACCACCGGCAGCAGCACACACAGCAACAGCAGCAGCAGCAGGAGCAGCAGCAGCAGTGGCCCTGCCCGATCTGAACCTTACCTCCAGCCAGCTGGGCATCGCCCAGACGTTGCCCGCAGCCCCTCCCAGCCTGCCCACCCAGCCAGCCCACAGTGGCGAGGCTGTGCCAAGAGACCTGAGCTTCCGGTCCCCCTGTCAGGCCCCGGCTGTGGTTGCGGTGGAGGGGGCCAGGGGGGTCAGGGTCCCTGCAGCTTGGGGTGGGTGGGAGCCTAGACCTGGCCCTGCTCCTGCTGCTGCAGCCGAGCAGGGTGAGGGGCCGCAGGTCCAGGTCGGCAGGGCGCAGGCAGGGAGGGGTGGGAGGGAGGGATGCGGGGGGGTCCCTGGTCAGCTTGACGCCAGGCAGGCAGGTGAGGGGTGGGACGAGGCCTGCTCGCAGCCTCTGCCTCAGGGGCGGCAGAAGCAGCTGGGGGGGTGGCAGGGGCCAGGGCAGCAGAGCAGCTGGCTGGCTGCGGTGGGAGTGAGACCGCGGCTGGATAGGGTGGGCAGTGCAGGGGCTGGGTCCATGGCGGCAAGCAAGGAAGCGCCCGAACAGCTGCAGGCAGTCATGGGCATGGCAGGGCCGGTGCAGGCGGTCCAGGTTAGGCAACAGGGGACAGCCTTGGGACTCACAACCGCCACAACTGCCCCCTCCGTCCTCCTTACCACTAACGCAGTTGCCACCACCACCACTGCAACTGCTCCACACAACAGCTACCTACCAACAGCTGTGCAGCCAACTGCTGCTGCGGCTCCTCCTGCTCCTCCTCCTCTCCCCGCCCCTCTGCTACCTCCTCCTCCTCCTCCTCCTCCTCCTCCTCCTGCCCCTCTGCTACCTGCTCATCCGCACCAGCTTCCAGCCCCAGCACTGTGTCACCTGTCAAGCAAGCCTGATCAGGCTCCCCAGGGCTTGGAAGCTACAGAGAAGCTGCCCGGCCCTGGCCCGGCTCAGGCTGATGGCAATACTGCCACGTGCAGTCAAGGGGTGCAGGCTCCGCTGTTGACCTTCCCTGACCAGACGGCGCCAAGTCTCTCTGCACAGCATTCCCTAGATCATGCTACAGTTCACTCCCCAGGTCACACTCCAGATCACTCTTCCGAGCACTCTTCTGATCACTCTCCCGTCAGTGACCTAGAACACGACACCCTGCTGAGGACATGCAGCATCAGCTCAGAGCCCACGTCCTGCCCTCCCCCCACACTGCGCTTGCCTGATCAGGCCCCTGCTGACAGCCTGGGACCGCTGGGGCCTGACCCTGGCCCTACCCCCGGCCACAGCCAAGGGACCCCACCCGCAGGCCCCCCTGCCCTGATCAGCCCACTAGTGGAACGCCGGCTGGAGCTGGCCTTTGAGGCAGCAGCGCTGAGGCGGATAGGGGGCCTGCCTGCACTGGCAACCAGCCCTGACAGCTCGGGGCAGGGCGTGGGGGCCAGTCCTGACAGCATGGAGCAGGGCCTGGGCAGCAGTGCAGGCAGCCCTGGTTCAAATCCCGCTGCCAGCCCTGGCAGCATGGGGCAGGGTGCTACAGGCAGCCCTTGCAGCAGCAGCAGCAGTCGAGGGTCGGCAGGCTGCATTGCTGGCCCTGGGCACCCCACACCCTGTAGCCCATCGGCAGACAACGCAGGGCAGGAGGGGCGGGAGGGGCAGGAGGGGCGGGAGGGGCAGGAGGGGCAGGAGGGGCAGGAGGGGCGGGAGGGGCAGGAGGGGCAGGAGGGGCAGGAGGGGCGGGAGGGGCAGGAGGGGCAGGAGGGGCAGGAGGGGCAGGAGGGGCAGGAGGGGCAGGAGGGGCGGGAGGGGCGGGAGGGGCAGGAGGGGCGGGAGGGGCGGGAGGGGCAGGAGGGGCAGGACGGGCATGCTGAAAACCCATCTGACCCCATCCTCTCCATCTCCCCCTCCCCCTTGCCCCGCCCCTCCACCAGCCACCTGCTTGATCAGAGGCTCGAGCTGCTGCAGCCGCACCCTTGCCTGGCTTCAACTGCCCCTCACTCACCGCCTGGCCTAGCTCCTAAACCTGGCCTCGGGTCGCCACAACTGCTTGGTGAGGAGTGGCAGGGCAGGCTGAGGGAGATCCCTGACAGCCCCCCCTCCGCTGAGCATTGGGCAGGCTGTGGGGCGGTGGTGGGGGCTGGGCAGGAGGCTGCCATCACCACCAGCGCCACCTCCCACCCCCGGCTAACCACTGACCCACTGCCTGGGCAGCTGGTGCAGCAGCCCTCTTCCAGAGCCAACAGGCAGCAGGGACAGCAACCCTATGACCAGCCCACCCCCACCCCCACCCCCACACCCCTGCAGCAGCAGCAGCACCTCAGCACAGCTGACATGGCCACCTCCCCCCTGCCACTGGGCTACCCTGAGCTACTGCCCCAGCACCCTTCTGGCAGTGCCATACCTCACCCCTTCCTGGCGGCCTCTGCAGCAGCAGCCAGGGAGTCAGCAAGGACCACAGGCAGGGCCGCAGCAGCAGGGGGTGGGGCGGCGGGGGCAGCAGCGGCGGCAGCAGGGACAGGCGGTGGGGTGGCGGTTGGACTGGGCGAGGGGCAGGGTGCGCTGTGCTGGGTAGGATGGGAGGGACGTCCCCAGGGGCGGGATGCGGCTACTTCCCCGCTGCCGGCCCAGAAAAGCAAGGAAGGAGGGCAGGAGCATGGGGAAGAGGAGGAGGAGGGGGAGGAGGAAGGGAAGGAGCAGGAGGAGGGGGAGGAGGAGTGGCAAAGGGTGCCGGGGCGGGAGGGGGAGGGACAGGAGGAGCAGCGGGTAATGGATGATGAATGGCAGGAGGTGGGGGGTGAGGAGGGGTTGTGGGATGAAGAGGAGGAAGAAGAGGGGGGGGAGGAGGGGTCTGGGGGTGTGGGGGGAGAGGGGGAGGGGGAGCTGCTGCTGCCTCGAGGTGTCCAGCTGGACAAGCTGCTGGGGCTGGCAGAGCTGGTTGAGGCCCTGCTGCCGCCACAACCCCCACACGCCCGCCAGGTATGGTGCTCGGGGTCACACTTCCCAGGGCAGTGATGGAGTGACGGGTGCAGAACAGAGTGATGTGCCCGGCCTTGACACCACATCTCACTACATGGGGACAAGAGGCTGCCCTGACGCAGCTTGTGTTCCCTCCATCAGGGCAGTGATGGAGGGAAGGATGCAAAATCATCTGCCTTAAATGTGACGAGAGCTTGCCCAGGCACAACATGCGTTTAACTCACACACAATGTGAGGTGCTGGCACTGTGAGGAGCCTGCCCTTGCACAGCTTGTGTTAAAACCCCCCACACACGTCAGGTGCTGGCAACAGACTTCACCAGATAGGTAGGTGTGGACAGGTGGGGTATGTTGAGATTGACAAATGTTATCATAAAGTGTGAGAAAGTGTGTGTGTGTGTGTTTGTGCGACTGCTTTTCCACACTGCATGTTTGCACTCACCGACATGATAGTGTGGTGCACATGCAAGGGCATGCAATGGTGGCCTGCTGCCCTGCAGGCACCCCGTGCCCCTGCCCCCCCACCCACCCCCAGCACCCCCTGGGCCCCCTTGCCCCCCAGACCCACCGGCAGCACCCCCCCCCCTCCCCTCCCAGCCCCCCCTTCACCCCAGACTCAGCTCCCCAGGCCTCTCCACCCCAACCGCCAACCGCCCTTTGGCTAACTACCCCCCACCCACCCTGCCCTGCCTTCACTCTGCCTCCCTGGACTCAACCCCCACCACCCGACCAGCCTCATTGTTTGGGTCCTCAGATGCCTCAGCTGTTATCCGGACCGTGGAGGTTGGGTGGGGGGTGGAGGGGGTGGAGGGGAGGACAGATGGCGTGGCAGCTTCTATCCGGACTCGCACCAGTGCCTTGCCTGCCAGCCCCTGCCTCAGCCTGGGCCCACGCCCCCTCATACCTCACACACACGCCCTCACTCCTGACCTCACACCTGACCCTCACTCCTCGTTAGTCACTCCTATGTCTGACTCGGGAAGTGCAGGGTGGCCAGGCTGGCGGCCCTCACAGCAGCAGCAGCAGCAGGGGCAGCAGCAGCAGCAAGGACTGTGGCAGCAGCAGGGGCAGCAAGGACTGTGGCAGCAGCAGGGGCAGCAGCAGCCGCAGCAGCAGGGGCAGCAGCAGCAGCATGAGGGGCGGGCTGAAGCTGTGGACCTCACCCCCTGCAGCTCGCACCCGTGGCAGGCCCGACCAAGGCAGGTCAATGCAGTGGAGCAGGAAGGTCGGGGTGGTCAGCAGGGCTCGGGGGAGGGGCAGCTCCCCCCAGATCTGACGCCTTGCAACATGCGGCCGTGGCAAAGACAGGGCCAGGACCTTGGCCACACATGGATGGATCAGACAGCCCATGTGGCCAAGTCCACCTACCCCCCCCACCCCACAACTCTCAGCAGCAATGCCAGCCCCTGCCTACCAGCCGCCGCCCCCCCACCACTCCCCACCCCCCCTCCTGCCTCCCCTCTCCCCATCAGCCCGACCGCCTCCCTGTTGACCACCCCCCAGCTGACCAACGGCCCCACCCCACCCCCTCCCCCTCCACCCTCAAGCTCAAGGTCCACAGGCGCTAGGGGCGGGCCCCCACCCCCCCCTCCCCCCCTCCCCCCACCCCCAGGCATGAAGCGAGTGACCCCCAGCAAGCAGCAGCGCCTGCGCCTACGTCTGCTGCACTGGGACAAGCTGCAGCGTGTGCGGGAGGGGTCCGTGTGGGCTGCGCTGCAGGTCAGTGGGAGGGGCAGGGGCGGTGTGGGGCGGGGAAAAGGGGTGGAGGGAGGAGGGAGGAGGGAGGAGGGAGGAGGGAGGAGGGAGGAGGGAGGAGGGAGGAGGGAGGAGGGAGGAGGGAGGAGGGAGGAGGGAGAGGGAGAGGGAGAGGGAGAGGGAGAGGGAGAGGGAGAGGGAGAGGGAGAGGGAGAGGGAGAGGGAGAGGGAGAGGGAGAGGGAGAGGGAGAGGGAGAGGGAGAGGGAGAGGGAGAGGGAGAGGGAGAGGGAGAGGGAGAGGGAGAGGGAGAGGGAGAGGGAGAGGGAGAGGGGGCCCAGACCTAGTGTGGGGAGGGTGCAGGCCGAGTGGATACGGTCGCTCATAGTTCATGAGGGTTAGTTGGCTTGGAAAACTTGCGTGTTGAGGTCTGTGAGGTCTGTAACCTGGCCTGTGGGTGGGCAGGATAGGGATATGCTGGGGGATAGGGATAGGCTCCCAGGCTGCAGCAGGAGCAAGAAGAGGAAGGGTTGCCTCAGTGCTGTAGTGATATGGTGTGATACCCTGCTCGCCCCCTCACATGCAAGCCTACAAGCTCACCTGTCTGCTGCCTTGCGTACCTTGCCTGCCCGCCAGCCCGCCCACCTGCCCGCCTGCCTGCCAGCCTGCCTGCCCAACTGCCTGCCTGCCCATCTGCCTGCCCACCTGCCCACCAGCCTGCCCGCCTGCACGCCCAACTGCCTGACCTCAGGCCAGCAGCCCGGGCGCCTTTGATGCCAGTGAGCTGGAGGCCCTGTTCGGCCTGATGGACAGCGCCCCCCTGCGCCGCATGGCCCGCCGCCAGGCCCTGGAGGTGCGGCTGGTGGCTCAGGCCCGCGCCCACAACCTGGCCATCCTGCTGTCAGGTGAGGGTCAGAGGGGAGGGCAGAGGAGGAGGGCAGAGCAAGAGGGTCCGAGGGGAGGGCAGAGGAGGAGGGTGTGAGGGTGTGAGCGGGAGGGGCAGAGGACACGGGTCAAGGGGGCCAGTGGAGGGGGTAAACATGGGGTTAGAGGAGGGGAGGAGGGTATGACTAGGGAGGGAGGGGAAGCGTGGGTGGGTTAGTGGAGGTAAACAGGGGGTGGGGTTAGTGGAGGTAAACAGGGGGCCAATGGAGGTAAACAAGGGGTCGGAGGAGGTCAGTGGAGGAGGGGGCAGGTGAGGTGAGGTGGAGTGGCGGGCAGGGTGCAGGAATGAAAGGTGGGCGGCAGTAAGATGGGTGGCAGGGAAGGGTACCACAAGCTGCACTAGACTGCCCAGCCCAGCACCACAAGCTGCACTAGACTGCCCAGCACTAGACTGCCCTGTTAGCTGCACTAGACTGCCCTGCAGTGCCCAGCACCACAAGCTGCACTAGACTGCCCAGCCCAGCCCAGTGGTCGCTGCCTGGCCACCTGTGACTGCAGGCGTGCACATGAGCTGGGCAGCGCTGAAGCAGGGGCTGCTGGCCATGTCGCTGCCGGGCCTGAGCCTGGAACAGCTCAGGGGGCTGGCCAAGTTCGCAGTGCCCAGCCCTGAGGAGCAGGAGGCGCTGGAAGCGTACCTCCAGGTCAGCAAGAGGGGGGCAGGGGCCAGCCCTGGGGGGCGGGAGGCGCTGCAGCCGTGACTGCCACCCAGCTGTGGGGGGTGGCGGGGTAGACAGCTTCTATCCGAACCAAGACCAGTGCTGTGGGGGGTGGAGGGGGTGGTGGGTGGTGGGGGTGGAGGGGTAGAGGCAGCTTCTATCCGAACCTCTGCCCTAACCCTAGCCCTCTGCCTCTGCCCTCTGCCTCTGCCCTAACCCTAACCCACTGCCCCAGTGCCGCCTCTGCATGCCTTGTAGGGGCGCCACCCAGAGTACCCTGGCCAGTCTGAGCTGACCGCCCTGGGGCATGCTGAGCGCTTCTTCGCACAGGTATGTGCCACTACCCAGCTGCCTGCCTGCCTGCCTGCCTGCCTGCTGCCTGCCTGCTTGGGTCCCCTCCTCCCTTCTAGTGTTGTCCTGGGACCTCTTTGAGTGACATCACACTGGAGTGTGTGACATTCGGCCTGAGAGTGTGACCAGGGTGTGACCCAGGGCGGGTGTGGGTGTGCGTGTGTGGGTGTGGGTGGTGTGGCGTGGCTGCAGGTGTCGTTGCAAGTGCCTCGTCTGGCCCAGCGCCTCACCTCCCTCGCCTTCATGGCTAGTTTGCCCTCCTCTGCCCTGGAGCTGCAGGTGGGCTGCAGCCAAGGGAGTGGCAGCAACCAGCAGGCAGCAGGAGGGGTAGGCGGATAGGCAGGGTCAGGGGTAGAGCTAGGGTAAGGGTCAGGGTTAGGAGTGTGGCCAGGGGAAAGCATCAGCCCATCAGCAGGTGCAGTGTCTATCACTTCTGCCTACTGCTCAGTAGCACACCAACCGCATCCACACCCAGCTGCTGCCATTGGCTTTCACCAAACCGTATCCAGCTGGTTGCAACCACCACCAAACATGCCACACCACAATACTGCCACCAGCTTTGAGTGAAGAGGGTAGCTATCAACCCCATCCTCACATTAACAAAGAAAATGCAGTGTACCAAGTTTAGGGTGCGGTTTTTCTCATTAGTTCTCATGAGATCTAATATTAGTCAAATGTGTCTCATTAGGTCGTCTCATTAGTCTAATATTAGTCGTGGCTGGACAAGGTGCCCACAGGGGTTCGATTCCCGAGGGCCGTGTGGTGCGGTAAAACGTTTCCTTGTGCAAGTCCACACCCAGCATGTCAAAAATTGCTTGTAGATGCTCGTTGTCAACCGCGCGGAAGGGAGTCCGCGAAGTAGTGAGAAACAGCCCGAAACTACGACGTACTGCACGTTGCAGAGCCTCTGGCACTGGCAACCCGCGCTCACTTGGCAGTACTGGGCCATAGTTGTTCTCTTCAACCCGCCGCTTGTTAAAACCGCCTCCGCTTTGGGATTTGCAAACATGTTGCCTGCTTGTTTGGCTCATGTTCGAGACATCACGTCCATCGCCGTCTTCCCGCGGGCAAGCCTTGCAATGGGCGTATACCAATCCATCCGAACCGTACGGAGTGTCCCAAGTGTCCTTGAACTTGCTCGCCTCCGCTTTTTTCATCACCACAGACGGCGGGATCTGTTTCTTATTGTACCATTGTAACAACATCGCAACCTGACCGCTTGCTAGCCGCGGCCGACCAGCCGGCCAGCCGGATTGGCCAATGAAAAATGGGACGCGCTCGTGGATGCGACCAGTGCGCTGGGGCCGCACGGATACGATCAAACCGCTTAATGTGGAATCAACGCCGACTAATAGACGACCTAATAACTAATACGACCGGGACTAATCTAATGAGATTAGTTTTCTCATTAGTCGAGCCAGAACCGCTCCTTAACCAAGTTTCAAGCCAAGTCAGTCAACTTTGCTTGCGCTCACTTTGCTTGCGAATGAGAATGGACCCATTCATCCCACCTCTTCCTACATCCAGACCACAGCCTGAGCTACAGTCATGCTTGACTGCTACTGAACATTTGTATACTGGCGCTGTTGTCTTCATATGCGTGTGACCCTTGTCCTGGCAGCTGGTGATTGTCATGTACCCCTTACCCCACTCAGCCCTGACCCTGACTGCCTCAGCCCTGTGGTCGGACTGCTGCAGGCGCTGACCCAGCTGGTGATCCAGCCCTGCCAGCAGCTGCGGGCCAGTGCAGCGTTCACTCAGCTGCTGCGTCAGGTGCTCATCATCGGCAACCACCTCAACATGGGCACTGCCAAGTAAGTCAGGCCGAGTCCAGACGGGCAATGGGCAGGTTTTATATAGAATGCCGGGTCCAGGTTCGCAGGCTACATCAGGGCAGGGGTAGGGCGAGTCAGGACACACACATCTCACACATCTCACGCATCCTCTTTCACCATCCGTTGGATGCACTCCTCTCACACCTGCCTCACCACTCACTGCCTTTCTGATGATGCCGCCCAGCTCCCTCTGTACACCGACTCGACTGCTGGCGTTGCTTGCTTAGGGGCGCTGCGCTCGGGTTCAAGCTGGAGTCCCTTCTGCGCTTGGCGGACATTAAGAGCGGCCCGCTCCCGCCCGCGCCTCCCTCCCTTGCGACATCTCGACGCACTCAACCGGTCTCCTCAGCGGCCTCTGCTCCCAGCCCCAGCACCTCCGCTAGTTCTTGGCAATCAGCACTCAGCGCTAGCACCGCGGGCCAGCCAGCGCAGAGCGCAGCACCGGCGTTTGGCCCGTCGCTGGCCAAGCCAGCCGCGAGTTCGGCATCGGAAGCAGGCGCAGGCGCCGGGCAGCGCACGTCCTTGCTTCAGTACGTGGTGAGAACTGCATTGAGGTCCAGCCCGGCGCTGCTGCACCTGCCCGAGCAGCTGGCCGGCTTGAAGGCAGCATCAAATGTGCAGGTAAGGGTGGCAGAGGTTGGCTGGCAGTTCTTTTTCTATAGAGACTTACAGCTAAACATCAAAAGAAAGACGAGAAAAACAAAGCAAGGACAAGGTGCAAAGGACAAGGACAGCAGCATTCATTGCATTCCAACGTGTACTCTATGCCTGGGGCGTGTTGCTTACAATTCAATATGACCATGCTTTTGCCTTGTTTCGGTGTCAGTGCTGGTTTGCACCAGCCTGTCCGCCGCATGGATGTAGCTAGTTTACCGGCCGTGTTCACCATGGGAACCGTTGCAATACTATGCCTAAAAGAGATATACCTGACTTGCTGCTCCTGATCGCTCTGTCTGCGCAGCTGACCACTATCAGCAACTGGATCGCGGAGGTGATGGCGGGCTTCGAGTCTCTACGGCAGGAGTTAGTCACACTGTGCGCGTTACAGCGGCAGGTCCCCGCAACCGGGGACGAGGGCGACGCCGTCGGTGAGCACCGCGCTGCGCTGGATGCGCATGCAAAGTGCATCTCTGATTTTGTGCAGAGTCACGCCTCGGCCGTGGCTGGGCTGCCGGCTCTAGAAAAGGCGGTGGTGTCGGAGTTGCGCTTGCTGTCCGCTCACTTTGACGAGGAGTATGACGCGAAGGATCCCACTCGCATCATCACGATTGTCCATCGCTTCCTCGGCGACCTTGCCAAGGCAGCGGCAACGGTGCAATCTGAGCAGCGGCGTGCAGTGGCGGCGGCCCGGCGAGCGGCGGCAGCGGGCCTGTCTGACGCTGGGCTTGCAGTGGCGGGCCGCGTGGTGTTCAAACAAGGCGTCAAGGACGATCAAGGCCTTGTGGCGGGGACGCCGCATGACGCAAGCACCGGTTCGTCGCAAAAGCTCCCAGAGCGTCCGACCTGTCAAAAAACGGACACGGAACACGTTTGGGATCAAGGTCCAGCGGGGCTCGACATCGGCTCGCACTGCTCCGGCACGGAAGCCAACGGCGGTTGGCGGGAGCGTGCAGCGCAAGCGATCGCCGCCAGTCGAAGCGCCTCCGGCAAGAGCCCGTCGCCCACCTGCACGCCTTGTAGTCGGAGGTTCACGGGGTGAAGTGCAGGGGCCGGGTGGCAAGGTAGAAGACATAGATAGAAGGTACGATGGCGGGGACAGGAATAATGGAGGCAGGGCAGGTGTGCGATCACGAGTCGGGATTGTAGAATAGGACATGTGATTAAGTGAGGATGCATGGCGCGTGTTTGGCCCACCTACATACATTTGATTTGTTTTCTGGTGAATTTCATTATTATAGCTTGATTACAGCGGTTTAAGGTTTCAGCCGTCTGGCTGCAAGTGTGCCAACATGACCATATGCCACCAGTCCAAGCAAGGGTAAGGAGACAGTTGTAAGGTATTGATCGCCGCACGTGTGTGCCAGCACATCCCAACTGACTCGAACCGGACCAGGAAAGACAATTTCCAACACCTTACATCGTACCTGGGTTACATTTAGCCGCCAACCTGGTGCACAGCAGCCACGTTTTCCATCTTAATAAAAACCCCTACACCTCTCCTTTTTATCTGGGCCTGACTGCCTTATCCTTACCTACTGCCTTGTGCTTACCCTACTTCAGCCAGCCTGCAACGCCCTCCCTCAGGTCCTAGCCTCCCGGAGCACGGAGGGGGTAGTGGATGACGCCATGCATTTCATCTTTGAGTGCACTGCCACGAGGTCCATCAGGGAGCAGCCGGAGTTTGCCTTGACTTTACAGAACAATAATGAGAACTTGCATGACTTCATGTTGAGCCCATGTGCACCTTTGTTTGTGCACCTTGCTATGAAGTGCGTTACAGAAAGTCCCGAACCCTTGAGGGGGAGGGCGGCCTAGCAGCCTTACGGCTGACGGCTTAAGCGGTGTAAGCCACATCATCATCTAGCCTCCCGGAGAAGAAGAAGGGGCCCTTTTTCTCTTTTCGTTAGCTCCCTATGCTCATTACAAATGTGTTCGACGGGGGGCTCCTCCTGATCAGTCTGATTGATGTTGAGCGGCACCGGTTAGCAGCAGCCAAGCTACATTTGGCTACCAGGCCGTGATTCCCGTGATGTTCATCGTGTTCGACGCATGCCTGACATGAGGCACCAGCCAGAACTAGCGAGGCCACTCCAGCCAAGTGGCTGCTGTCTTGAGTAGCTGAAGAGAAGCTACAAGCAGCAGGCCTAACTGTGGTCCGACCCAACCTTCCGCTGTCACTATGTAAAGGAACCCCCACTAGGCACGCTGCAGATGCCGCCCTCATCGCCCCAACGCCAAGCCCACATCGCCAGGCCGGCGCGATATGGTAGAGGACCCTAGCCTAGGCGGCAGACTCAGCGCAAGGGTCAGGGATAGGGTCAGGATGCTTTGCAGCTTGCTCTCACGCGTCCGCTTCAGGCGGAAGGTCCCCCTCGATGCACGCCAGCACTGCCGATGTCGTAGTCTTTTTCTTTTGGGGGGGCCACAGCCATCAGCAGCATCAGCAGCAGCAGCAGCAGGGCGACTGACCCTATCACTTCAACGTGCTTGACGGGTTGACAGCGTTGCTTGGCAGGGCAGCCCAGTCACTACTCAGCTGAAGGTGTGCCTTTTTACTGCGGGACATCGGCCTCTGCACTTTCACTGCGGAGGCCGATATTCAAATGGTGCCGGAGGGGGCCCCTCGTCCTCCTCCTCCTCCCCTTGCCTGGCCGCACTCGCTGGCCCCGGCGCAGGACCTCCCGCTCCTCCCTCTGCTGCTGCTGCTGTGGCACCCCCTGTGCCAGCTGCAGCTGCCTCAGGAGCAGGGGCTGTTGCAGGGGCTGGGGTAGGTGCAGGTGCAGGAGCAGCCGGTCTGGCAGGAGTT
>JASKMD010000016.1:3954846-4267097 GCA_030144725.1 Haematococcus lacustris
CAGCAGCTGTACTCCACAGTGTACTAGACTTAAATACATCTTGCCGCCCCGCCCCGCCCCGCCCCGCCCCCGTTCTAGTCACCTCGGATGATCTTCTCGTGCTGTGTGTCATGTGCGTAGGCCAGCATCTCAGCGGCCCTGTCAGTGCCACTCCCAGCCATCAGCAGACCCATGCCGATGCCCGCTGCCTCCCCCGCTGCCTGCTCATGCACGGTTGCAGAGCAGCAGGGGCAGCAGGGGCATCACCAGGGGGGGAGGGGCAGCAGCAGCAGGGGTAGCAGGGGCTTCACTAGAAGGGGAGGGAGGCAGCAGCAGCAGGGGCAGCAGGGGCAGCTGCTCGTAAGCAACCCTGCCTTGCACAGGTGGCACATCCAGGGAAGGTGGGAGGCAGCAGGGGGCACAGCAGGGGTAGCTGGCTGAGGGGCAACCCAGAACTGACATGCTGCCAACCACCCTCCCTGACCTGTCCTCACAACCTCACAGCTGGCCTAAACCTCGCCCCTCTGCCACCCTCCTCATTCCACCTGGCCTCCTCCCCCTCCTCCCCTTCCTCCTCCTCCTCCTCACAATCACCCTCTCCACCCCACTCCCCTCCTCCTTTCCCCAGCCCAGCCCAGCCCAGCCCAGCCCAGCCCAGCCCAGCCCAGCCCAGCCCAGCCCAGCCCAGCCCAGCCCAGCCCAGCCCCCCCCCACCACCCACCCACCGCACTGTCTGTGTACAGCACGTTCTTCACATCCTCAAACACCTCCTCATTCTCAGTGCCCAGTGCGGCCAGTCCTGCAGCAGCCCAGGCTTGGCAAGGTCAGGCAGCGCCATACAAAAGATACAAACTGACCCACCTGACCCTGGAATCAACTGACTCAACTGACACACAGATACACACTGACACACAGATACCTGCAGCAGCCCAGGCAAGGTCAGGCAGCGCCAGGGCGGTGGGGACCAAGCCAAGGCAGGGCAGGCTGTCAAGGCAGGGCAGGGCCCAGGTCAGGCAAGGCTAAGGGAAGGTCCGCAGGCCAAGGGGGGGAGGGGCACAGGGCAGGGCAGGTGGGGTTGGCTCACCGAGAAGGTGGTGCCCTGCCGCCCCCCTGCTGCTGACCCCTTGCCGCCCTCATCCCCCACCTGCCTCACGACCCGCGCCCCTGTACCACCGACCCTGGCAGCAGCCCTGGCCTGAGCCCTGACCCCCCTAGGGACCCAGCCTGACCCCCCCTGGGGGCTCGCTGGCCCTGGGACCACCTCTGCCCCCTCACACCTGACCCCCCACCAGCCAGGGCCTTAGCCTGAACCCCCAGCCTTAGCTCTCCCCCCTGGTAGCCACCAAGCCCACCCCTTGCCTTGCTCCCAGCCGAGCTGGACTCGCCCCCTCACCCCTGCTGCTGCTTCCCCTACCACTGCTGCCACTCAAACTGACTCAACTGACCCTAGACTCAACTGACATACAGACACAAACTGACCCACCTGACCCTGGACTCAACTGACATGGATACACTCACTGCCTCACCTAAGCCTAGACATGCTCCGTGTTGGATGACCTCACTGCCAGTGCCCCGCAGCGATTCCAGCAGGAAGCTGCGCACGTCCTCGCCATGGTTTGCGTAGATCAGGCCCAGCGCATACCTGCAGTGGGCGCAGGGGCAGGGCAGGGGAAGGGGAAGGGGCAGGGCAGGGTAGGGCACACAGTTGCAGGGGGGGAGGGGGAGGGGGAGGGGGAGGGGGAGGGGGAGGGGGAGGGGGAGGGGGAGGGGGAGGGGGAGGGGGAGGGGGAGGGGGAGGGGGGAGGGGGAGGGGGAGGGGGAGGGGGAGGGGGAGGGGGAGGGGGAGGGGGAGGGGGAGGGGGAGGGGGAGGGGGAGGGGGAGGGGGAGGGGGAGGGGGAGGGGGAGGGGGAGGGGGAGGGGGAGGGGGAGGGGGGAGGGGGGAGGGGGAGGGGGAGGGGGAGGAGGAGGGGAGAGGGTGTGATAGCAACCACTCACAAGGCGCCCCCTTCGCTGTAAGGTGACCCGCTGCTGCCATTGTGGGGCAGGTAGGGGGCCATCACCGCCCGACCCTGGGCAAGATGACCCCTGCAGCCAGCAGCCAGGCTGTCAGTAAAACAGTACTTGCAGGCACCACAGCGTCTTGTGTTTCCATCTTGATGTCTGTTGATAAAAACCCGCATGTGGCGCGTCACCGGCAGCCAGGCGGCTCTAGGTGGGCGGCAGGGGCCCACAGGCGGCAGAGGAAGGAAGGGAGCCTGGTGCTAGCAAACACTACTTGCAGGCACCACACCGTCTTGTGTTTCTATTTTTGTGTCCAGGATGAGGGGCAGCGCAAAGATGACCAGCAGGCAAGGGGGATCCAGCATCCCGGAGGTGTTAGGAGGTGGAGTGTAGCGTGATGCTATTTTATGAGCCCCTACCCCAGCCAGCCAGCCAGCGCCCCCCTGAACAAACCTGCCTGGTGAGACGGGCACACCACCACCGGCACCGTCATGTGCACTGCCCCCACCCTAGCCTGCCCAGCTGGACATCACCCACACCCCTTCACCACCCACACCCCTTCACCACCCATACCCCTTCACCACCCACACCCAGCTGACCACCACCCACACCCCTTCACCACCCACACCCCTTCACCACCCATACCCCTTCACCACCCACACCCAGCTGACCACCACCCACACCCCTTCACCACCCATACCCCTTCACCACCCACACCCAGCTGACCACCACCCACACCCTTTCACCACCCACACCCCTAGCCGCCCGGCTTGCCTGTGTATGACCCCCAGCGCGGCGGTAGCGCTGAACTTGGCCCAGTTCGTGGCCTTCTTCAGCCACTCCAGGTTTTCCCGCAAGAAGGTGTCGACGGTGGTGCCGGCATGCATCAGCGCGTTGGCCATGATGGTGGCGGAGTGGGTCACACTACAGGGCACACAGGTCACACTTCACAAGTCACACCCACACGGAGAGGAGTGAGAGGGTGGTGCCAGGATGGGAGGGGGCTACACTTCTGCATTGATGATGTCACTTAATGATTTGTACAGCTGTTCTGTTCACTTCTGTACAGCTGGACAAGACAAGATATATAAACGAAATTCACAAGTCTAGTGTGTGATATATCTTGACACGCTGATGTCGGGGTTTTGTGTGTCCTCATCCAGATGCTTCCCAATCTACACTTTTTGATCCCATTGCTACCTTGACTTGAAATGCTATGTATTGTGCAAGTATGAAGATACAGCATTTGAACTATGCTTCCATTGATTCCTGCGAGTGAGGTATAGGGTGACTGCTGCTGAGGCTGGACAGGCAACACAAGCACAGGGCCAGGCTGAAGTGGGGAGGGGGTAAGCGCCTGTTTAGGATACCTAGGGGATGTACAGGGAGGAGGTGTGCGCCTGTTCAGGATACCCAGGGGAGGCACACAGGGAGGAGGTGTGCGCCTATTCAGGATGCACCTATTTAGGGCTGGTAAGCCGCCTGTGTGGGGGTAACTGCCAGTTTAGGGAGTTGACACAGACAGGTGTGGTGTGAAGGGGCTGGCATTGAAGTGGGGCCTGCCAGTGGTAGGGAATGACAGGCCACCTGTACGGGCAGCCAGGCCCGGGCACGCACCTGTTGCGGGGGTCAACACTGCTGTTGATGTTTTTCAGGATCTGTAGATCAGCATGGTTGTGTCTGCAGCAACATCACCAACACCACCACCCTTAGGTCACCGAGGGCAAAGGACAAGTTGGGTGAGTGTAGCATCACCACCACCACCACCGCCACCACCAACAACACCAGGAGCAGCAGCAGCAAGTGAGCAGCAGGGGCAGGGGAAGGTGGCCCAGCCCCCCTGACCCCACAGAGACTGCAACCCCAGCAGCCCAGATCAGACCCACCCCTGGCCCTGGCTCCTGCCCCCTGCCCCTTGCCCCTTGCCCTTGCCCTTGCCCCTTGCCCCTGCCCCTTGCCCCTTGCCCTGGCCCTTGCCCCTTGCCCCTGGCCCTTGCCCTTGCCCTGGTCCCTGCCGCCCAGTGGTGCTCCCAGGTGTTGAGCTGGAGGTGTCTGACCTGTGCAGGAAGTCCAGGTGCAGGCTGACTGGGGTGCGGCCTGACAGGATGCCCCGCAGCTTGACGAGCTTGCTGGCGTGACCAGCTTCCACCTCTGCACACCCACAACCACATGTGAAGCACAGCCGTCAGCAGCAGGGGCAGCAGGGGCAGCAGGGGCAGCAGGGGCAGCAGTGGCAGCAGGGGCAGCAGGGGCAGCAGTGGCAGCAGCAGCGACGACCCTGGAGCTGCCTTTTCCCATCTTAACCCCAGGCCCATGCCACCGCCACACCCTGGTAAGCATCAACCCTGGTAAGCCCCGCCCTGTGGTGCTTTCCTGAGCTGGCCAGGGCCACCCCTGTCTGCCCTCCAGAACTGAGCCCACTCGGGCTGATGGTCTGCACTGTGACCACAGCTGCCCCCGACTGCAACAGCTGCTGCTGGACCACTGGCGGGGACGGCCCATGTGGCAGGGGCAGGGGCCTAGCCAGCTGCATGCCAGCACCGCAGCCAGGCTCCAACGCTGGCAGGGTACAGCCAGACACTACACATCTGGGTGTCCCCTGGATGGTGCCATTGGGGACCACAAATTGGCAGATGTGATAATGAAAATGGTCCCTTTTAGCCCATATTCATTTAGTGATAATGGTCAAAGATGGTCATCGGACATGGGACATGGGTAAGATGGTCATCGGACATGGGGTGCTGCTGCTGCTGCTGAGGATGAGGATGATGGGACTCTTACCTGTGGGGGGACTGATAGCCGGGGCTGCTGCAGCAGCATCAGCTGGCGCAGGTGCTGGGGTGTCAGTGTCCATGGCTGTTGCTGCAGCTGCCCCTGTTTCCGCTGCTGCAGGAGGGGAAGGGGTGGGAGCAGCAGCAGCAGCAGCAGCAGCAGCGGCCTCCCCCCCAGCCACAGGGGCTCGTGGGGCTAGGTGCTCCAAATGTTCTAGCACCTACAACCGCCAGGCCAAACCACAAGCCACAAGCCAGATTAGGCTAGGTTGCACTGGACCACACCAACACGAGGTGTGACTGATTGCAGCTGATGGTGGAACAGCGGCTGGCCAAGCCAAGTCAGGCAACATTGTGACAGATGATGTGGGATCATATCAGCCATGCCCTTTTTTGCCTGGGCAGCTGAGTCATCTCTAGATTAGGCAGTCAGGCAATGCAAAAGCAACAGAGTGACACACTTTAGGCAACAGAGGGGCATACTTCAGGCAACAGAGTGACACACTTTAGGCAACAGAGGGGCATACTTCAGGCACCAAGGCTACAGGTACAGGGTCCCTCAACAGCCACATGTTGTTCAAAAACTGGCCTACTCTGCAGCCCTGCCCCTTCTTCTTCACTTAAGCAGCCCTGCACATCAGCAGCCCTGCCCATTCTCTCATCTTTGCAGCCCTGCACCTTTGCAGCCCTGCCCCTCCTCTCACCTTGGTGAGGAAAGGCTGCATCTCATTCTCCACTAGGTCAAAGCACACCTGCACTGCCAGCAGCTGGTCATCCTACAGGGTGGCAGCCAGCACACAGGGCAAGGGGTCAGAGGCTGGGGCTGTGGGCTGGGGGCTGTGGGCTGTGGGCTGGGGGCTGTGGGCTGTGGGCTGGGGGCTGTGGGCTGGGGGCTGTGGGCTCATGACAGCCAATGTGTTGGCAGCAGGGCTAGTAATGCCACATGGGTAGAGTTGGTCGGAGTTGGTTGACCGGAGTGGGTAAGTTGGTTATCAGTCCCACCAACCGCTGACTTGCCCTGCGACCCCTGCCCCTGCCCCAACTATCTTTACCCTGCCCTCCTTCCCTTGCCGCCCCAGCCGCTTCTGTTGCCCCTGCTGCCTCTGCCCCGCTGCTGCCCCTGCCGCCACAGCCGCTGCTGCCCTTGGCACCGCTGCTGCTGCTGCCGCCCCTGCCGCCCCTGCTGCCCCTGCTGCCGATGCCGCTGCTGCCCCTGCCCGGCTGCTGCCCTTGACGCTGCTGCTGATGCTGATGCTGATGCTGCCGCCCCTGTCGCCCCTGCTGCCCCTGCCTGGTTCCCAGCCACGAAGCCCACCTGGCTGCCCTGCAGGAGGCCATGCAGGATGGCAGCCACCTCCTGGGCATCGTCCAGGAACATGAGGCACTGGCAGATCTCCACCAGATCAGGTGAAGCGGAGGCCAGGTACAGGCGCACCAGCAGCCGCAGCACCTGCCCAGGAGGGGAGGGCGGGGGGAGGAGGGGGAGGGGGACACACACACCGCACATACATGAACAGGAGATTGGGGCAGGAGGGGCAGGAGGGCTAGAAGGGACAAGCCGGGCAAGAGAGGTGAGATAGAAACAGAGCAAGATGGGCAAGATGGGCAAGGGCAAGGGCAAGGGCAAGGGTAAGGGCAAGGGCGGGGGCACCCTTAGGGTGTAATGCTGCAGCTCTGCTGACGCACTCATACCCTGGCTGCCTTTTGGACCCCCCCACTTGCCCCTGACCCCCCTGCTGCTGCTACTTCCCACCTGCCGCCTTCATGACCCTCCCCCTGCACCTCTGCTGCTGCTGCTACTTCCCACCTGCCGCCTTCATGATCCTCCCTCTGCACCCCTGCTGCTGCTGCTGCTGCTCCCTCCCACCTGCCGCCTTGATGACCCTCCCCCTGCACCCCTGCCCCCCTGCTGCTGCTGCTGCCTCCTCCCACCTGCTGCCTGAAGTCCCTGTTGATGACCAGGTCTTGGCAAGCTCTGAGAGCATAGCGAATGGCAACCACGCCATCTGCTGCGCGCCCAACCACCTCCTCCAGCTTGTCCAGCCGCCGCGCCTCTAAGGCCAATCCCACCGCCTGCTCCACCTGGCCTTGATCACAGCACCTGGGGAGCCGCGGGCAGGGGCAGGGGGAGGGGGAGGGGCAGGGGCAGGGGGGGAGTCAGGGGGAGGGGAGCTGGCTGGCGCCAGGGCGGTGGGCTAGGGAGTGGGGAGGGTCAGTGGGTGGTGTTGGGAGGGTGGGGTGGGTGTGCGGAGGGATGAGCATGGAGGTGCATGCGTCCTGATATGGAGGCTAGGCTGTTGCGTGCCAAAGGCCTTCCACACAAGGTCGTGACCCACTCGCTGACATCGTCCTACACCCCTGCTGCACATCCCCCACAGCGCGCTCAGTGTGTACTTGTGCTGTGTGACACCTGGGAGATGTGGAACCTGGCTGTCTGTGTCAGCAGCAGCTGCTCTAGGGCCAATAGCAGGGCTGTGTGTGAATCCTTGCAGCTACCTCCCCTGGGTAGAATGTGTGTGTAGCGCCAAATGCGACAAAGGTGCCCTCCCAGGCTGCCATACGCCCCAGTCAGCTTCAAGAATGGGTTGAACTGAGCGCAGCTCTGTGTAGCCCCACTTTGCTCATGGCATCAGGGTCTGGCCAAGGCTGACACAGGCTGGTCTGATCAAGGCTGGCACAAGGTCTGGTCAAGGCGGACACCAGGCTGGTCAAGGCAACCAGCTGCACCTGGTGCTTAGGCTTGGGCATGGCTAGATGATAATCAAGGGCTGGCTGGCCATATGGTGCTGCACCAAGCTCTACTGCATACCCTGTTAACCGCTGACACAGCCAAGGCCAAGCCCCTGCTTCCTGCTGCCTGACCCCATGCAGGCATGCATGCATGCAACGTTGTGGCAAGGGGCAGCCGGCAGCAGCTGGTCCATATGCTGCTGTGTCACTGGGCGGGGCTGGTTGCTGGGCCTGGCCCCTGCGACTGCCAGGCAGACTGTTACACTAGCACTGGCATCGCCAATGCATTTATCCCCTTCAATCCTGCTGCTGCTGCTGCTGCCGTTGCCTGCCAACACTGCTGCTGCTGCTACAGCTGCTGCCGCTGCCTCTGTCGCCGTGCTCTCAGCTGCATTCCACCCTGTGGCTGCCCCCGCTGCCACTGCCTGTTGCTCCCTGCCACTGTAGGCTTTGCAACCTGGATGTTGCTGCTGCCATGTGACAAGGCCAAACCCCTGGGCTCTGCCAGCTGTGCTGCACAGCCAACTCCCACCTGGTCATCCTGCGGACAGCTGCATGACATGTGCCTGCACCGCATGCCTGACATGAGTGCAGCGGGTCAGAGTGGGCCAGGCTGGGTAACCTGTATCAAGCACCAGCTGGGCTAGAGCTTAGAGCTGGGCCTGCTACCGGTGAGGAAGGGGAGGGAGGTACCTGTCCAGCATTCGCTCAACTATCGCCACAAGCCGGCTGTCGATGTCCACCTCGTCGTGTTGCTCCACCTGCTGCACGCGCAGCTCGAAGTACTTGTCGAGGCACCGGGCTGCGAGCAGGAGGACGCCGTGGCCCGGTTAGTGACCCAGGCGGTCGCCAGGCACCCAATTGTGCGTATGACACGGCCTGCGATGAGTGTGCGCTCACCGACGAGGGTCTGCACGTATTCAGACTGTTCGTTTACATCGAAAGACGAACCCGCTCCCAGCGCGTAGGTCAGCGCGTCGTCAAGCTCGCCCAGGTGGTAAAACACCTGTGCCACGCAGCAGATCCAGCCGGGTTGCCGCAACAGATCGACTCGGGCAATTTGTGAAGCCTTGAGCCCACCTTAGACGCGACCAAGGCTGCCAGCTCGCGGTCTTTGAACTCGTCATCCTCGTACAAGGCTTCCACGGACGCAATGGACCCAGAAATCTGAAACCAGTACTCGTGCACGACCTTGTCCAAATTGTTTAGCGTGTATCGCTTCAACTCGTCATTGCGCTCGTCCAAAAGGGCTAACAGGCCAGCGGCACTAGTCACTGCTGGCATCGCAGCAGGCAGAATGTAGCCCGATCTGAGCCACTGCGATCTAGTGAGAGCGTTCGCAGGGACGTCAAGGTTAGTGCCACCGGCCGCTGTCGCAAGACCCAAGTTCCAGGAATTAGGTGAAGCTAATTCTTGTCGACATGGTCAAGTTTGACCAACCTCCCTTGCAACCTGTCATACCATCTTGCGCCGTATGCTCGTGTCCTGTGTATGCTCTTAGCTGCGCCTATGCCATCTCTCAGCCATGACTTGCCCTTCCAACACTGGGGCCTCGATTTGAGCCGGACCACCAGGGACCACTAGTGGCCGCTGGGAATACTAGGGACCACTAGGGAACCGACTCAATTGGTGTTAATGGGCTGCGTGGAATATACCCAGTGCACATGGACATGGTGCATGAGTGCCTACCACCTACACTATTGCTTGACCCCTGAGGGATATTGTGTTGAGTTGGCATGAAAACATGCGCTGATTGTACGCTGCTAACAGCTCAACAGAGGGGGGCACACACTACTGTGCCACAGCAGGCTGCTGCTGCTGCTCCTGGGCCTTGGTTGGCTTGTCTCGCACCCGCTTGTAGCCCAGGCCAGGGTACTCCTTGCCCTTGGCTGGAAGACCTCCCTGCTTTGGCCACCAGCACAGCTACAGTGGCCACCACCTGCTCTCCCCAATGCGCTGCATATTTTTAGCGCTGCATTGCAGTCCCTGTCCAGCCACCTGCCTGGCTGTGACTCAGGCGACCTAACTAACAAACAATGACAGGAATTGATAGGAAACCGACCCCTGGTAATCAAAACGACGCCGCGTCTCAGCCACGTGGTTTCTATTTATGTTTCGCACACCCCTGGATAGAGGACTCTGTCAGCTACGCGGTGCAGCTTGTAACATTAAATATTGTGCACTGTGCTGAGTGCTATGGCGGCTCAAATCTTGACATTGAAATTCATGCCAGTTTTGCTCATGCGGGCCTCGCCGCGACCAACCGCCGCAACCGACGTGGCCCAGTAGCCTCTGCAAACAGTCAGGAACAGTCGCCGCAGTCAACACGATTCACATGGCACGCCAAACCGATGTAACGACGCCCCTCCACCCATGCTCGGAAGTATACAAGGCTGCTGCATTGCTTGACCGCTTCGTGAGTAGTACCTACTGCCTGGCCACTCGGTAAGGCCACTCAAGGTGTGTAGGTCATTGCTACGTTACCTTGCTCGACATGTTGGGTCCGATCCCTCCCGCCCGCCCTCCGCTTGCGTGTCGAGCTTGTGTCCAGCTCCGCCCTGACCCCCTGCTGCTCAGCTGGAGGGGTGGGCAGCCCAGGGGCAGCACCAGCACCAGCTGCCGGCTGCGGCCAGGGGGGTGCAGCAGGAGGGGGGGGCAGGTCAGGGGCGGCACCAGCACCAGCTGCCTGCTGCTGCCAGGGGGGTGCAGCAGGAGGGGTGGGCAGGTCAGGGGCGGCACCAGCACCAGCTGCCTGCTGCTGCCAGGGGGGTGCAGCAGGAGGGGGTAGCAGGTCAGGGGCGGCACCAGCACCAGCTGCCTGCTGCTGCCAGGGGGTTGCAGCAGGAGGGGGGGGCAGGTCAGGGGCAGCACCAGCACCAGCTGCCTGCTGCTGCCAGGGGGGGGCAGCAGGAGGGGTGGGCAGCCCAGGAGCGGCACCAGCACCAGCAGCCTGCAAGTCATTCCTGCAAGGCAAAGTCGGGTCACGCCAATGTCATTTGGAGCAGGCCTTATCATCTAATTGCCATGCTTTCTTCTCCAGCAGCTGTGACGTTGAGTAAGGAACAGAGTTACTAGTCGAAAGTCTGGAAACTCACAATGGTCAGCTCACAACATGCCTTTTTGTGGATGGGGGTCTCCATTCCTGAGAGGAGAGACGCACTTTTCCCGCTTATGCAACAATGTCGAGTAGTAACTTGCCCAACGATGGCCCTCCAACACCGCCTGCACCAATAAGAGGCTCGCGGAGCGAGCCTGGCGGGCTGAATTGTGATTGTACTTCCGGCTCGATGCCAAGCGCAGTTCGCTCATTGGTGCCTCTACTCACCACTAGACCAATCGATAGTGAGCAGCTGAGGTGTGTCCGCGCTCGCTTGCGCCGGCATGGACTCTGATGCAAGGATTAACGCGCCGCTTGCCAGTAAATGCGGAGTAATTCGCAGGTGTCAATGCAACAAACGCTATCGCAATCGGTTCACTTTGTAGCTAGTACTTGCATGAAGATTACCAACCCCATGTTGGGACATCCTGACTGTGACGCTGGCTTGGCTTTTGCATCCCTTTACCGCTTTTACGACCGAGAAAACACAACAACTAGCACTAGAGCTACTGTGCACTCCTACTTGTCGTGCTCAGAGGAGAGGAGCGTGAGACTCTGGTCCGGCCTGCTTCCTGGCCTTGTTCATGACGTTGTGAAGTTGCAGGCACCTCTCATTTACGCAATCCTTCCCCCAGGGCGCCCTCAGCCTTTTGCCGTTAAAGCGGCGTATTGAGCAACTGATTGAGTCGTGTGTTGCAGGATGCAGCGTCGTGTGCAGGTTTCCTGATGTCTGCTGCCTGCTGCTTGAGCCCTTGTGGAGTGGGCTTAGAACAAAAAAGGCATGACGTGCATGGAGCAGACTACACCTCTGGGTGAGATCCAGTGCATAGTTTTGTGCCAGCTGCTCTAGGCTGAGCAAAGCAGCAGGTGCTGGACGCTGGGAGGGCCTGGCTAGCTGGTAGGGCTGGTGGACCTGGCTAGCTGGTAGGGCTGGTTGCTCGCGGACTGCTTCTGGGGAGGCTGTTGGGGTGTGGGGCTGGGCAGTGTGGGTCTTGAGGCCAAGTCCAAGGTGGTCGGGGAAGGGAGCGGAGTGAGGAGTGAGGAGAGGGAGAGAGAGGGTGACATTTTAAGGGTGGGGAAAGGGAGAGGGAGGGCCATTACGCCATCATGCCAGCGCTTCTGGTGCCTGGCCAGCTCGTGCTGGTCCCCCCACACGGGCAGTGGCCACTGCTGGCCCGGTCGCCCCACTTCTTTGCCCTGCCCCTGGGCCCCCTGCTGCTGAGGACACCCCGCCCCTCCCTGCCCCCCCACCTGCAGCTGCTGCTGACTGCGACAAGGCACCCAGGCTGGTCAAGTCCCCTGCTGAGCTGTCTGCAGGAGCTGGTGGGAAGCTGGCAGCTGGGCCTGAGGAAGCTGGGGAGGAGCTGGCCAGGGGGGCTGTGGTGGTGCGAGGGGAGGAGCCAGGGGCCAACCCCTGCTGCTGCTGCTGCTGCTGCTGGGTAGTAGATAGGGCTGGGGCGAGGTACCTGAGGGGCATTTTGCACACACACGCATGTGTGCATTGGGGAGGCGGAGGATGAGGATTTGGCGGGGCAGGAGGCTGAGGACAGCACCTTCCCGCCAGCTTCCCGCTTTTCCATAGCAGCATCACCCCAAAAACTGCTTGTGATGTCATGGGGTTGACATGGAGTGAAACTGCTGTGTAGTAGTGTAGCTGTGTAGTAGTGATGATAGGTTCACACCATAACCACTTTATCGCAGCATCAAGGGGAGTGGTAGTGGAGGGAGCTTGCTAACTTGCTAGCCCTCTCATCCACACAATGCTTGCCCCTGACTGACCTGTGGGTGACCTGTGGGTGCCTCAGCCTCATTGCAGCCTCAGCCTCATTGCCACAGTTTTATAGTATCTACAGCCAGGTGTTGGCTTACTACAATATACTACCTGTGGGGCTTCTTGCCTGGGGTGTTGGCTTACTACAATATACTGTCTGTGGGGCTTCTTGCCTAAAGCTGTCAGGAGGGTCAGGGTGGTGAGAGGAGGGAGGGAGGAGGGCGAGGAGGGGAGGGGAAGGTGGGCCTGGTGGGGTGAGGCTGATGGAATAGGGAGTGGGGGAGGAGGCTGGGCCGCACCTGTGTCTGACCCAAGGTGGCCATAAGAGGTAAAACACTGCCTGGGTCTCAGGGTCCACCAGCCCCCACTGGATGCCGTCTTTGGCCAGGTGGTACTCTGCCACCTGCATGGAGTGCATGGGGCTGCATGGTTGCATGGGTAGACCTGAAGGGAGATCTGACACGTGTGGTGCATGCCCAGGCAAGAGTTGTCCCTGAGCAAGCTATTGCAGCATGGATGTCATCATGATCAGGACCACCTTTGCCTGTCAGCGTTGCTGTGACACATATGCTCAGTATGCAACATGGATAGGCGTAGTGTTCAGCATGCATGCAAAGCAGGGTTGGTGCAGGCAAGGCCCCGTACAAAGAGCCTCTCGGACAATGGTGGCACGCATGGTGGTACGTAGGGTTATGTGCATGGTGGTGTGCATGGTGGTACGCATGGGAGGTTGCTTTCTTGAGCACTGCTCAGTGTGCTGTGTGCGTTCTGGTGGAATCCAACCCTGCTTGGTGCGTTCTGGTGGAACCCAACCCGGTACAGCCTAGGTGAGATGCAATCCTAACACTGCCGTGCCCCTGCAACACTGCCGTGCCCCTGCCCTTCCCTGCACTTAGCAGGCAGCTAGCGGGCGGCAGCCACTGGTCAGCCAGCCCTGGCCTGCTCCCACCCGGGTCTGGCCCTGACACTTGTTAGCAACCAGCCCTGGCCTGCATCCAGCGGGCCTGCACCCAGCGGCCAGCCCCGCCTTGCTCACCAGAGCGCTGTTCTTGGCCAGGTTCTGCATGTAAGCGGACAGGTCGCCCTTCACCACAGCGCAGGTGCGGTCAAAGGACAGCACCAGGGCGCCGCTGCGGTCCTCAAACACCTGCAGCGGGGTGGGGGACGGAACCAGGCTGGCAGGCATGCAGGCAGGCAGGTGGGCAGGCAGGTGGGCAGGCAGGTGGGCAGGCAGGTGGGCAGGCAGGTGGGCCGGCAGGCAGATGGGAAGGGTGCAGACACAGGCAAAACAGGTGTGCAGGTGAGCAAGCAGGTGGTGAGAGGGTGTAGGTAAGCGGGCAGGCAGGTGGGCCACAAGCAGGCAGGCAAGCAGGCAGGGAAGGGTAAGTATACACGCAAGCAGGCAGGTAGGTGAGCAGGCAGGTGAGTAGAGGGGCAGGTAGGCAGGCAGGCAAGCGCATGAGGCAAAGCAGGAGGCGGGACGGCCGATGAGCCGCTGCCGAGGATCAAGCTAGAACAACCACCTGCAAGAAGGCCGTGGGCCAGTCGTCGCTGAGCTGGCGGCACAGCGCTAGCATGCAATCCTCCGCTCGACCTCGCATCATCGCCAGCGGGTCGGCACGGCCGGACGGAACAAACGGCCCAGCCAACGAAGCCGCGCGCGCAGCCATTTCGTGCTGTAGCCGCTGCCTCACTCGGCTCTGCAGCAAGCAGCCGCAACACCTGAAGTCGGCACACGCATCACACCGATCACTCTTAGCTACCGAGTCCGGTCACTTTCGGCTTGCGGGCACACCAAGGTGGCGGGCAGTGGGGCTGAAAGAGCACTCCAAGTGGCGCGGCAGCTGAGCAAGGCTTATGAACTTCCCACCACTGATGTAATTGGGGCATTGCACAGGCCACGGCAACCGAATTGAGTTAGGGTCAAGTCAGGGTTAGCTTTACTGACCACATAAGGCTCATTGGGGTACTCATACTCGCAAAAGGCTGGGGCGCCCTTTGGCGCCTGGGGGGGCGCCTTGACCACAAAGTCCGTGGGGGCCAGCTGCAGGCAGGCAGGCGGGGGGGAGGCAGAGAAGCGGTCAACAGTCATCCAGACAGGCAGCTCCAGGCAGGGCAGCAGTCAGGCCAGGGCGGGGGCCAATGGTTGGGCAAGCAGGAGTCCAGGCAAGGGGGGTGGGCAGGCCAGGGCAGGGGTCAATGGTCAGCCAGGCAGGCAGCTCCAGGCAGGGCAGCAGGCAGGCCAGGGCGGGGGCCGATGGTCAGGCACGCAGGAGTCCAGGGGTGGGCAGGCCAGGGCAGGGGTCGATGGTCATCCAGGCAGGCAGCTCCAGGCAGGGGGGGTGGGCAGGGCGGGGGTCAATAGTCATCCAGGCAGGCAGCTCCAGGCAGGGCGGTGAGTTGGCCCATCAACAGGCGCTCCATGTTATTGGCTTGGCCTCAAGGAGGGTGTTGATGACTGTGTGCTCAGTGCAGTAGCTCCAACTGGTCAATAGCTCGGCTGGGGTGGGCTGGCCATGTCTGACCTCTTAAAATGACAAGCAGGCAAGGTGGCAGGCAGACAGCCAGGGTGGCAGGCAGGCAGGCAGACAGGCACGTGTGGCAGATAGGCAGATTGACAGACAGGCAGGTGTGGCGAGGTAGGCCCACTAGTAAATTGGCACTGTACAAGCTGCCACACCGTGCCTGGGGCAGCTGCAACACGTTGCAACAAGGTTTCGCAGGTGGGCAAACAAGGAAACCTCTCATTCCCTCACTCTCTCAAATAGGCAGTCGAGGTAGGTGTTTCAGACAGGCAGGTGGGGTCAGCAGGCAGGCGGGTGGGGCAAGCAGCTTCGCCCCCTCTCATCCCCCTCGCACCTCTCATCCCCCTCACCTCTCGCACTCCCCTCACCCTTCTCACTCCCCTCACCCCACCCCGGTGATCAGCCAGCCCCTCTCATCCCCCTCGCCCCTCCCATCCCCCTCGCCCCTCTCATCCCCCTCACCCCTCACCCTACCCCGGTGATCAGCCAGCCCACCGGCTGTCACCCCCCTTCCCCTCACCTGTGACAGCTTGCTCTTGAGCTTGCTGATCTTGTGCTGCAGCCGGTCTCGCTCATACTCGCTGGGCTGGTACTCAAAGGTGCTGAAGTCCTGTAGGGCAGGGCAAGGTGCAGAGTGGTGTGCCCTTTGCCGGAGTGCCCTTTGGGAGTGCGAGAGTGAGTGACATCGCCTCTCTATAAGTAGGTATCAGCAGGTGTTAGTAGATATGTGCAGAGGGCAAAGGCAGCTGCGGCAGACATTAGCACAGCTAGTGCCTGGGGAGTAGCAGCAGCCTGGAGCAGTAGCAGCAGCAGCAGCAGCAGCCTGGGGCAGCAGCAGCAGCCTGGGGCAGCAGCAGCAGCCTGGGGTGTCAGGGGCAGCCTGGGGCAGCAGGAGCAGAGACAAGGGGTAAGGCTCTTGCTCTGATAGCATCGCCACAGCCAGCTCAGGGTTGAGGGGCTGCTTTACATTCAGGGGAGGTGGTGGGAGCAGGCCATGCCCCAGGCGGCACCTCCTCCCTTAAATGCACACCGGTTCTGCCTGCCTGGCTTCTGACAGGAACCTGGCATACAGGGAGGAGGCTCCGTCTGGGACATGGCCTGCCCCCACCACCTTCCCTGCCTGGCTTCTGACAGTAGTCGTCTGCTTCTTCTTTTGACAGCAGCTTCAGTAGGCCCTGCCCTTAACCTCCTTGGATGCTATTCTCCCTGCCCTCACTCTACCTCACTCTGACTATGCTCCATCACAGCAACATCACCCTCACACCCTCACTCTCTACTCCCAGCCACCTTGCTCCACCTCATCCCTCACCTTCCTGCAACACCAACCCTCCGCACCATAAGTGCCATCCCGGCCACAAGCCCCGCCCACCCTCCTGCCTCTCCCTCATCCCTTGGCCCCCCACAACAAGCCCCTCTGGCCCTGCCCCTCCCGCAGCCCCCCCTCCCCTCACCCCTTGCCCAACCCACGACAGGCCTCGCCGCCCTCCACCCCACCCCTACCCACCCCCTCCACCTCCCTACCCTATGCCTTGCCTGCCCCACCTGCTCTAGCTGCCAGTGCCTCCACCTGGTTGTGGCGGTGCCCCGGGCTGTCTGGCTGCACCTCCTGGTCAGGGCCAGACGCCCAGTGGCCTGCAGGGTCCTGTCCTGCCCCCCACCCTGCGCACCCCTTACCCTGCCCACCCCCTCCACCTCCTTACCCCTGCATGAGGGTGGCTGGGCCGCAGCAGCCTTTGTCCTGGTGGCACCCTGCTGGTCAGCTCCTGCTCAGCCTCCTGGCTGAGAGTGCGGTGCCACACAGGTTCATGGACGCCTGGCCCAGGCCCTGCCCCTGCTGGTGGCAGGCCATGGGCTGTGGCAAAGTCGTGCTGGTGGGTGGTGACCAGCTGCTGGTACAGCTGCTGCTTGAAGTCGGGGCTCAGGGCGTTGGGCTGCAGGCGTGAGGGGGAGGGGAGGGGGGAGGGGGAGGGGGGAGGCAGCAATGGAGGGGCAGGGGAGGGGTCAGGCAGCAGTGGGGTGGGGCAGTGAAGGGGCAGAGTGAGACGGCGGTGGGGTGGGGCAGTGGAGGGGTGAGGCAGCTCCAGGCCTGATGTGGGAGGGGAGGGGGAGGGGGAGGGGGAGGGGGAGGGGGAGGGGGAGGGGGAGGGGGAGGGGGAGGGGGAGGGGGAGGGGGAGGGGGAGGGGGAGGGGGAGGGGGAGGGGGAGGGGGAGGGGGAGGGGGAGGGGGAGGTGTGGGGTGAATAGAGGAGGGGGAGGGGGAGGGGGAGGGGGAGGGGGAGGGGGTGGGGGAGGGGGAGGGGGAGGGGGAGGGGGAGGGGGAGGGGGAGGGGGAGGGGGAGGGGGAGGGGGAGGGGGAGGGGGAGGGGGAGGGGGAGGGGGAGGGGGAGGGGGAGGGGGAGGGGGAGGGGGAGGGGGAGGGGGAGGGGGAGGGGGAGGGAGGAGGCAGCAGCCACACACAGCAGAGCAGCCAAAGTCTTCCCAACCCAGCCCAGGATGCATGACCATGATAAGTTGGCGACGGAGACAAGACATCACTGCCCACCCGACCAGTCAGTGTCACCCAGGTCAGGAGGTGCAGGGCAGGGGGTGTGGGTCAGGGCAGGCAGCAAGCTGGACCAGACAGGACCTGAGCCAGCTGCGCTCTTAATCAGGCTATGTGGTGCCCTGACAGGCATGAGCCTCAACAGGACCTGAGCCAAGTGTCCTCCCAGTCATATCTTATGGTGCCCTGACCCCAGGAGGTGGCAGCATGGGTGCGGGTCATGAGGGACAGCAGCGCCCAGCACAGAGAGTCCCTGATGCTGGACCAAGGTTGGGGCGCAGCTCAACAGCAGTAGAGGCACAGCGGTGTGGAGGGCGGGGGCTAAGGGTCATGGCCGTCCAGGGTGTGGGGACAGAGGGGGGGGTGTGGCAGTGTGGCAGAGACAGGGGCAGGGGGCAGGGAGGTGGTGGGGGTAAGGGTGGGGTAAGGGTGAGGGCAGGGACAGCGGCAAGCAGCAGCCCAAGAGGAGAGGAGAGGTGGGGTGGGGAGTGGCATCGCAATCAGTTGTTTATTGCTGCCAGGAGGAATGTGGAGTAGGGCCACATCTGGGGCAGGGGCAGGCAGCAGGGTGAGGCAGCAGGGGGAGCTGGGTGCTGGGTAAGTTAGTTGGGGCCGTGGCGGAGCAAAGCCAGGATGGGATAGCCGGTATGGAGGTGTGTGAGATGCCTGCTCCGTCCAGTGGGGCAGGGCAGTGGGGCATCAAATCATGGCCCACGTAGGGCACTGCAATGATGAAGGTGTTTTGACGGATAGTTGGTGTGGAGGTGGGTGGGACGCCTGCAGGGGGCCAAGGCTGGGGGCCTTCCTCGCCCGTGCAGGGACCAGTAGCATTAAGGCTTGGCCCACATGGACCGCTGCAATGATAAGGTGTATTGAAGGTGTGATGTGCTGGCGCCATGTCATGTGAGGAAGGTACCAGGCAGCTGGCCACCTACCACCTACCAGAGAGCGCAGCCCAAAGAATGTGATGGGTGAGAAGGCCAGGGTGACAGCATCCTGGGACACGTTCTTGTACTCTGTGGGCAAGCAGGCAGGCAGGCAGGCAGATGGCTGAGCAGGCTGGGTAAGACGACAGGCAGGGAGGCTGGGTAAGCAGTTCAGCAGCTTGTTGCAGAACATGTGGCCACCACGACAGTATTGGTGCAGAGTAGTCGTCAAGAGCACTGAACGTTTAAGAGCACCGCCAAGGAACAGCTGCGTCCTGGAAGGGGTGCGGACACGGTGCCGGGCAAGGTGGTGACAGTGGATGAGTTCCGCACCAGCTCGGCCAGCTCGGCTTTGAACAGCCCCCAGCCCTGTGAGGCGGGGCTGGACTGCAGCAAGCCCACCATGCCTGAGGACTGGAAGCCCCAGCCATTTCAGGTGCAGCACCGCTTGTTGCGGTCAGCCTTGAGCAAGCGGTTCGAGGCGTCAGTGCGGGGCCTCATGTGGTGCCCTGAGCTGGACCAGGCTACCCCTGGGGACCTTGGCAAGTGGGTGGACAGGAACTGCAACGCAGCCCTCAACCTCCAGCGGGCAGGGGAGAGCAAGTGGCGCCCACTGGAGCTGTGCAGGTGAAAAGACCGAGGAGCGGCTCCTGCCAAGGGCAAGGAGTAGCCCGGCCTAGGCTTCAAGAAGCTGTGAGACCGAGCACCCAAGGCCCTAGCCCAGCAGCCTGTAGCACAGTAGCATGTGTGCCCTAGGCAACGCTTACGCTGTTGCTTACATCAGAGCGTGTGGTTCATGCCGACACCTATCGCCCCATCCTCGTAAGGGGTTGGGGGTAGGGAACTAGGTATTGGTGCCGGCTGTTCTAGGTATTTCTAGTGTTTTAGGTACCAACAGCTCGGATTACAGATAACGCAGCTCCTAGTAGTAGGGGAGTGTGCTGGTAGAGCAAGCAGGCAGACAGGCAGGCAGCTGAGCAGGCTGGGTAAGACGACAGGCAGGCAGACTGGGTAAGACAACAGGCAGGCAGTCAGGCAGGCTGGGTAAGACGGCAGGCAGGCAGGCTGGGTAAGCAGGTCAGCAGCAGCTTGGTCAGCTTGGGCAGCTTGGTCTCATTTCATTCTGTAAGTGGCACACTGTTAGGAGTGCTGTGCGGCATGGCATGCACTGTGAAGGGTAAGGTATGTTGCAACCGGCTGTTAGTCACGAGGGTGAGAGTCATGGTAGGGTTCCAGTAGCACACACGCGTGAGTATGTGGTGCGGGTCCAGTAGCAGATTGACAGGCTATGGCAGCAGCAGCAGCAGCTGGTACCCCAGGTGCAGGAGCAGCTCTGGAGCTGAGGCAGTAGGAGGAGTTCAGGGGCAGTAGCAGCAGGGGAGTAGGAGCGGGGAGCACAGTGGCAGGCAGCAGCTGTTCAGGCCAAGCTGGCACACACAGCGGCTTAGAGAGGCAGGCAGCAGCAATGGCAGCAGCAACCCTACGGTAGCAGCAGCTGTTTGCAACCAGGCTGGCAACAAGGCAGGAAACATCCACCCCCTGCTCGCCCAGCTAAGGGCCTACTGGCAGCCTGACGGCTGACTGCTTCTGACTTGCCAGCCACCATCAACCCCTCCTCCTACCAACACTCAAGATGTGCAGATCTCATGGCACCCATGGTGGGGTGGCACCCCTACCTCCCAACCCTTCCCGCTGTGCATGACATAGCCGCCCCTTCCAAGCCCTACGTTGCCTGCTGCAAACCAGCCTCTCCACCAGCCGCATCCGCGGCCGCGGGGGGTCAGGGCCTCAGGCTGGCAGGGAGTCATCTGGCCTGGCCTGGGTGCTGCAAACCAGCCTCTCCACCCCCAGTCCCTTCACAAGCTGTTCATAGCCGGGCGAGTACCTCCCTCCTCCCCACCCTTCTCGAGTGTTCCCTGCCTGCTGTCATTTTCTGGCAAGGCCAAGGCTAGGAGGCTGGGCATACTGGGCTGTGGCATGCACATGCAAGCATGCACTACCTACAGCCCCGCTGGGTCTATCCCCGCTGGGCTTAGAGTGGGTCCTGTTGGGCTATCGGAGTGGCAGCTGGGATGGCAGCTCCTACCTGTGGGAGGGCAGCGAGGTTGTCCCTCTCCCCCAGTGCTACCCCCCAACCCTCCTTCCACACACATACACACACACACACACCACACACACTGACCAGCAAGACCATAGTCATCACTTTATGGCAAGGTCAAGGCTGGGACGCTGGGCAGTGGCATGCACACCCACCCCACACCCACAAAACCTTAGTCATCACTTTATGGCAAGGTCAAGGCTGGGACGCTGGGCAGTGGCATGCACACCCACCCCACACCCACAAAACCTTAGTCATCACTTTATGGCAAGGTCAAGGCTGGGACGCTGGGCAGTGGCATGCACACCCACCCCACACCCACAAAACCTTAGTCATCACTTTATGGCAAGGTCAAGGCTGGGACGCTGGGCAGTGGCATGCACACCCACCCCACACCCACAAAACCTTAGTCATCACTTTATGGCAAGGTCAAGGCTGGGACGCTGGGCAGTGGCATGCACACCCACCCCACACCCACAAAACCTTAGTCATCACTTTATGGCAAGGTCAAGGCTGGGACGCTGGGCAGTGGCATGCACACCCACCCCACACCCACAAAACCTTAGTCATCACTTTATGGCAAGGTCAAGGCTGGGACGCTGGGCAGTGGCATGCACACCCACCCCACACCCACAAAACCTTAGTCATCACTTTATGGCAAGGTCAAGGCTGGGACGCTGGGCAGTGGCATGCACACCCACCCCACACCCACAAAACCTTAGTCATCACTTTATGGCAAGGTCAAGGCTGGGACGCTGGGCAGTGGCATGCACACCCACCCCACACCCACAAAACCTTAGTCATCACTTTATGGCAAGGTCAAGGCTGGGACGCTGGGCAGTGGCATGCACACCCACCCCACACCCACAAAACCTTAGTCATCACTTTATGGCAAGGTCAAGGCTGGGACGCTGGGCAGTGGCATGCACACCCACCCCACACCCACAAAACCTTAGTCATCACTTTATGGCAAGGTCAAGGCTGGGACGCTGGGCAGTGGCATGCACACCCACCCCACACCCACAAAACCTTAGTCATCACTTTATGGCAAGGTCAAGGCTGGGACGCTGGGCAGTGGCATGCACACCCACCCCACACCCACAAAACCTTAGTCATCACTTTATGGCAAGGTCAAGGCTGGGACGCTGGGCAGTGGCATGCACACCCACCCCACACCCACAAAACCTTAGTCATCACTTTATGGCAAGGTCAAGGCTGGGACGCTGGGCAGTGGCATGCACACCCACCCCACACCCACAAAACCTTAGTCATCACTTTATGGCAAGGTCAAGGCTGGGACGCTGGGCAGTGGCATGCACACCCACCCCACACCCACAAAACCTTAGTCATCACTTTATGGCAAGGTCAAGGCTGGGACGCTGGGCAGTGGCATGCACACCCACCCCACACCCACAAAACCTTAGTCATCACTTTATGGCAAGGTCAAGGCTGGGACGCTGGGCAGTGGCATGCACACCCACCCCACACCCACAAAACCTTAGTCATCACTTTATGGCAAGGTCAAGGCTGGGACGCTGGGCAGTGGCATGCACACCCACCCCACACCCACAAAACCTTAGTCATCACTTTATGGCAAGGTCAAGGCTGGGACGCTGGGCAGTGGCATGCACACCCACCCCACACCCACAAAACCTTAGTCATCACTTTATGGCAAGGTCAAGGCTGGGACGCTGGGCAGTGGCATGCACACCCACCCCACACCCACAAAACCTTAGTCATCACTTTATGGCAAGGTCAAGGCTGGGACGCTGGGCAGTGGCATGCACACCCACCCCACACCCACAAAACCTTAGTCATCACTTTATGGCAAGGTCAAGGCTGGGACGCTGGGCAGTGGCATGCACACCCACCCCACACCCACAAAACCTTAGTCATCACTTTATGGCAAGGTCAAGGCTGGGACGCTGGGCAGTGGCATGCACACCCACCCCACACCCACAAAACCTTAGTCATCACTTTATGGCAAGGTCAAGGCTGGGACGCTGGGCAGTGGCATGCACACCCACCCCACACCCACAAAACCTTAGTCATCACTTTATGGCAAGGTCAAGGCTGGGACGCTGGGCAGTGGCATGCACACCCACCCCACACCCACAAAACCTTAGTCATCACTTTATGGCAAGGCACACACCAGTGGCCTTGTGGCATGCACACGCCAGTCACCACTGGAGTCCGTGCATACATGTGCTTCTACTCCCTAAGCCAGTGCTCATGCAAGGGCTGTGCATTGAGCTATGTCCTGAATTCAATTTTCAGGTTGACCAAGCAGCCTAGCGGCTCCTGCTACCAGAGCTAGTGCTCAGTACCAGGCATGCTACTTCTGTTGAGCTGCCCAGCATCTGCACACTGTGCAGATACCCTGTCTGATCAAGAGCTCAGCTGGAATGCGATTGACAGTGATGTCTCCCCAAACCTCTGCTCTCTGCTGGCTCTGGCACTACCGGCGTCTCTAACCTGAATGCATTGCTGGGCCACCATGACAGTATATCAGTGCGTCCTGGTTGCTGGTAAATCCTCGTAGCTGGTAGGAAAAGTTGCGTCTACTGCAGCTGTGTTGGCTGTGTCCTAGCGAGGGCTCTGCGGCTGTGGAACAAGCGAGGCTCTGCGGCTGGAGGAGGTGTGTGCTCCTGGACTGTGAAGTAGAGGCCTGCAGGGCGGGCTGTGCTGCCGCCATCTGGCACTCAGCCCTTGAGTGTGTGCTTGGGTCAGGGGACTTGATTGCTGCCCTGAAACACACTGTGTCTTTGCCCACCTAGTTGTAGGGGAAGGCGTGCACAGTGCTGAGTGCACAGACTAGGACGTAGCCCTAGTAAACTTGCATTTACTGCAGCTGCATTGGCAGCCTGGGTGCCTTGAGCTGCCAGCACAGGCCATATAGCCCTTCTGCGCAGAAGCCATATAGGGGAAGAGGGGGGCTATAGGGCCGCCCTTCCCCCTCTTCCTATGTTTTTCCTCGGGGCTATATGGACGCCCCGGCCATATAAGGGTTGCCCCTAGCCTACCCTGAGCTGTGCGACAAGCGGCTGCAAGACTGTCCGACCCAAAGCCCAGCAGCCTGAAGCCCAGTAGAGTGTGCTAGGGGCTCCTCTTTGAGTAGTGCGTGCCAGCTTGTAGCAGTGTATGCTAGAGTTCAAAGCTTGTCATGTCCACTTCAGGCTACAGCTCCAGGGGTCTGGCAGTACAGGTAGTGTGGGTGCAAGGTGACCATGCCATGTGTGTAGTACTACTCCAATCAGACGAGACACTACCAGAAGTCTAGTCACGGAGCTCCCTCAGCACCAAACACCACCAGAAGTGCGGGGTTCCTATCATGCTGCCTATAACATTAGCTATTGCTGAGGGGAGGTGTTCCACTGTTCCACTGTGCAGCTGTATCCACTGGTTCAGCCAGGGAGCTCCTTTAGCACCACTGTGCCACCAGTGCTCAGGCCAGCACTCAGTGCCAGCAACAGGACGTTTTCAGTCAAAGGACGGATGGCAGGGAGGAGCTCACCCACCATGCAGGGGTTGCTTCGGTGAGACGAAAGTGGCAGTTTGGAACCTAGGGCGATCGTGACTGGTGTCGGGAGCAGCTCCACTTTGCTGCTCCGCAACGGGAGCAATGGGGACCGCCTCAGGCCCGGTAATGTCGCCAGGCGTCAGCACTGTGCCCGTCTGTCTCAGCGATGCTAGCCCGAACACTCCTGTTGTTGAGGGCAGGGCTGCATCCGCGTGCTGACCGGGTGCTGTCGACGAGGGTCGCATTAGCAGCGCCCTCTCACATTGCTCTTGACTCAGTGATTACAGCAGTGATAGCATATAATGCTTGTGACTGCCAGCCGTGTACATCGCCGAGTCAACATGTCAACATGTCAGTCCACATGGCCATGGAGTTTGTGGTGGTTTCATCTTTATGAAGAGCAATGATAACCAAGCCGTTGTCTGTAAACAGCCTCAATTTAGCTACAAACCAACTGTAGCGTCCTCGGTCGCACCCTTGATGGCCTCGAAGTTCGACAAAGTCAGTGACGGTACTTTGCAGCCCGGTCTTACCTCTGCCTGACCTTGGGCAGCCGGCCATTGACCAGCTCGTAAGGCTGCTGGTACTCCTTGCCAATGGGGGCCAGAGTTTCCAGGTCCTTCCAGGTGTACAGCTCCAAGGGGCGTCGCACGCTCACCCCAAGGCTCGCCACTCCTCACCTTGCACCCATCCTGGCCACGTCCTCTCTGCGCATGGACCTGGTGTGGGGGCCAGTGGGGGCCGGTGTGAGGGGAGGTCAGCACCATGGCTGGTGTGAGCGGGTGGTGACGCGGGTGGGAGAGGGGCAGGGTTGGGAGGCAGAACTGGAAGATGTATGCGAGTTGCATCACATCCTTCACATTCAACATCTCCTATAGTTTGGGGAGATCAGGTTGTGCATGGGACAGTGTTACAATCCTCTGCCAAAGCTTTCAAAATAAAGGTTCATACAGTTGCATGCATTGCAATGCCTGGCTACATCCCCTTACCATAGCCCTTGCATGCTTCTGCAGCATTCGTGGCTGTTGGCGACAACTTTGGCAACAAATGCGCATGCAACTGTCAGTGACAGTGTCACTACTAGCGTTGCAAGTTGGCACGTCAAAACTGTCTGCTACTGTCATGCACGCCACTGCTGCAGCACATGGAACGATGTCCAGCTTCACCACATCACTGTGGATCAACGCAATCACCTTGCTCAAGGTCATTCTCTACTCCACCCCTTCCACCCCCCTTCATGCTCCACATGGCTCCACATGGGACAACCCCGACCACCACCACCATCTGATCATGGTAAGACTCCAACCACCCCACCAGCACTAGCAGCACTAGCAGCATCTCATCATGATAGGACCCCGACCACCACTAGCACTAGAATCTCATGGTAGGACCCTTTCTTTTCCTTCCTCTCTCCATCTCCATGCAAACGCTACTTATCACCAAGAGTCTGAACCTCACATGAATCTGTTGCAATTGATCTTTCAGATCAGACATATACAGTAGCCCTGCACAGGCCCACAACAAGCATCATGGATAAGGCAGCAAGATACGACTCTTGCACCATGCAGAGAGGTCATACTGACCCTCCTTACACCACCTTGCAAGCAAGGTTAATATCAACCCACCCTGCTTATCTCCACTCCTCGCTCCCAGCTCGAAGCAAGCCCTGCTCGGGCAACTTCTCCACCGGGACAACTCCCCATCCCAACACACTATTCCACCATCCTTAGCCCCTAGAGCCCTGCCCCTTGGCTGCCTTCCCTCCATCACCACCCCGTGCTTTGGCCACAGCCCCCGTAACAACACAATCCATGCATGTTTGCACACCGACGGTGCAGGCGTGCCAGCCCCAACTGACGAACCCAACTGACCCCACAGACATGCAGCAGCCACATGGCGCGTGTCACACCCAGCCATGTCCAGGGAAGGGAGGAGTGCACCGAGGTGTGGCCCCGCATCAAAACTCTCCCAGGCAACGCAGCAACAGGTAGGCCCCCACCTTCACCTCATTCCCAAGAGGCTGGTCGCATGGCTGGCGGGATGCACTTCAACTGGGCCCTGCATGGACCATGCCTCCAGAGTAGCCCCTGGTGTAACTTCCAATGACCAGGTGCCGGACCCCCTGGCGCGCCACTACATATGCTGACCTGGCACATAGCTTGCTCAGCTGGCCTGGACCTGAGTGCACTCATGCTCATGCTCGCTCACATGTGCACGTCAGGTACAGGACAAGCCATGGTAAGCCGTGCACGTCAGGTACAGGACAAACCATGGTAAGCCAGGCAAGGTCGGCTGGTGAGGAGGTGCAGCCATGGCTCACAGCTCGCGAGGCCGCCCTTTTCCCCTTGGCCCACACCCCTGACCCACTGCCGCCACCTAGTCTGCGCAGGTCCAGAGAGGACCCTGTCAGCACAGCCTGTTGACCCCAGGCCAGGCCACCCTCCCCTGCCCACCAGGGCCACGCCACCCTCCCTACCCACCAGGGCAGGCCAGCCACCCACTCTACAGCCATGCAGGAGGTGCACAGCCGCCTGTAAATTAATTGCTGAGTCGGCGGCCAGACTTTTGCGAGGGCGAGGGCGAAGGCGAGGGGGAGGGCTTAGGAGAGGGGGAGGGGGAGGGGGACGGGCTTGGAGAGGGGTCGGGGTCAGGGCCAGAATAGGCAGCCACCTGCAGCAGCAGCGCATCAGGACCAGCAGCACGGCAGTAGCAGCAGCACATCAGGAGCAGCAGCGCGTCAGCAGCGGTGGGAGCCACATCACCCACACCACTCAGGTCTGCCACCGCAGCCGCAGCCGCAGCCGCTGTTTCCCTCCTCACCTTTTGTGTGGAGGGAGAGGGAGAGGGGGAAGGCGACCATGAGGCAACGGGGGAAGAGGGGGAGGGCGACGAGGGGGAGGGCGACCAGGAGGGGGAGGGCGATGTTGAGGGCGAGGGAGAGGGCAACCAAGAGGGGGAAGAGGGGGAGGGTGACCACGAAGGCGATGAGGGGGAGGGCGATGCAGGGGAGGACGATGCGGGGGAGGGGGAGGGCGACCACGAGGGCGATGCGGGGGAGGGCGATGCGGGGGAGGGCGATGCGGGGGAGGGCGATGCGGGGGAGGGGGAGGGCGACCACGAGGGCGACGAGGGGGAGGGCGACCGCGAGGGGGAGGGGGGCGAGGGGGAGGGCGACCGCAAGGGGGAGGGGGGCGAGGGGGAGGGCGACCTTGAAGGGGAGGATCGGGAGGGGGAGGGAGAGGGTGAAGGGGAGGCATCATTGTCAGGCGGCCCAGCAAACGAGACCACCTGCAGCAGCGGCAGCAACAGCAGCAGTTTTGGTCTTCACAGCACTGATGATGTGGTGTGGTGGTGTCACCCTACGATCACACAGGGCTCTGGACAGCAGCTCAGTGACAACGTAGGCGGCTGCAGCCCAGAGTGCGAGGTCCCTTATATGAGGCCAGGGTAGCAGGGGGCTGGGGGCGGGGCTGTCGTCGGGGATACCAGGGTGGCTCAAGGCTGGTAGGCTTAGCACTATTTAGGCTGCTGCAGCCCAGGCCGAATACCACAGCACACAGTGGCAGGGGTGGCTTGCTGCATACCAGGCCAGCTGCACAGCAGCTGTGGCGGCTGGTACAACTCTGGTGGCTGCATCATCATCGTGCATGTGCAAGTGCCAGTCAGGGCACCCATCATCATGGCTACCACACTCAGCCTGCATGTCTCACACTTCAGTTAGAAACATCACACTTTACAGCAGTGACACAGCAGGAGGACATGGCCAGGTCACCTTTTGTGCAACTGCCTTGGCGGCGGCGTGCTGGGTAGCCAGGTCAAAGGGATACTGGGTGCGCAGGGAACTGTACAGCACATGGCCAGCAGTGCAGCGCTTTGGGGTTGGGGTTGGGCATGGGGCATGGGGGTTGGGGCATGGAGCATGGGGGAGCATGGAGCATGCAACCCCTTCCACAGCTCAATGCACTTATCACAGCAAGGGGCCTCTGTACGTCAGTAAACAGAACAGCGAGGCTGAGTGGTGCTTAGCACGGTAACCCCTTCCACAGCTCAGTGCTGCCCAGTGCTGTTTTCACAAATGTTTGGTTTTAGTCAGTGGACAAATGTACTGAGTGAAAGCCACTACGCTCACGGTGCACAGGCAGCAAAACCTGGTGTTCTGGACACAACCAGTTCAACACACCAAAACAACATCACAGCAGCACGAGCAGCGCTACTAAGTGTAAATACAGCAGCAGCAGCAGGCCCTCGACAGCCCCTCTGCCCTTGGCTCCTGCTCTGCAGTCACCAGCCCCACTGACCTGGGCTTCTGCACTGAGGGGTTCAGTGGGTGCAGGAATTCGTAAGGGCAGGGGGCCTCCTGGTATTCGATGCCCACCACACCCTTGCCCGGGTCTGCGAACTGCAGGTCAGGCCAGGTCATGTCAAGCCAAGCCCCAGGCGGGTCAATTGGCAGGCAGGTGGGCAGGTAGGCGTGGTTCGGCGGTGGAGGGTAAGAGCAGCAAGGGGTGCAAGGGGGGAGGGGTTAGGTGGGGGCCATAGCAGGAGCGGCAGGGCAGCAGGGGCAGCAGCACTTGCCCTGCTTTGCTGCTTGCTGTGGGGTGGGGGTGTAAGAGCATGGCGTGTGTGTGGACCAAGGCAGGAGCAGCAGGGGCAGTAGGGGCAGTAGGGGCAGTAGGGGCCGCAGGGGTTGCACTGCCTGCCTGCACACTCACCCTCTTGAATGCCCAGATCCCAATGTCCAAATGGTCCATGTCACCGCAGCACCAGCGTGTGTTGGAGTAGGCGTTGTTGGGCTTGTCACAGGGGCTGCGACGAGCAGGGCATTTGTCATGGCAGCAGAGCGGCTGAGGACACAATAGAGCAGATAGCAGCAACATCATCATCATCAGCAGCAGCAGCGGTCGTTCATGACATTTAAGCTAGGGTCGCATCACACAGCCGCAGCAGCACCAGCAGCAGCAGGAAGCAGAAGCAGCGATGCAGCTGTTGATCCAGAAGAAGACAAGTGGGAGCAGCAGGGCCAGCAGCAGCAGCAGGGCCAGCAGCAGCAGCAGCAGCAGCAGCAGCAGCAGGGCCAGCAGCAGCAGCAGCAGCAGCAGTGGCAGCAGCAGCAGCAGCAGCAGTGGCAGCAGGGCCAGCAGCAGGGCCAGCAGCAGCAGCAGCAGCAGCAGCAGCAGCAGTGGCAGCAGCAGCAGCAGTGGCAGCAGCAGCAGCAGTGGCAGCAGCAGCAGCAGCAGCAGCAGGGCCAGCAGCAGCAGCAGCAGCAGGGCCAGCAGCAGCAGCAGCAGCAGCAGCAGCAGCAGCAGCAGCAGCAGCAGCAGGGCCAGCAGCAGCAGCAGCAGCAGCAGCAGCAGCAGCAGCAGCAGCAGCGGCAGCAGGGCCAGCAGCAGCAGCAGCAGCAGCAGCAGCAGCAGCAGCAGCAGCAGCAGCAGCAGCAGCAGCAGGGCCAGCAGCAGCAGCAGCAGCAGCAGCAGCAGGGCCAGCAGCAGCAGCAGCAGCAGCAGCAGCAGTGGCAGCAGCAGCAGCGGCAGCAGGGCCAGCAGCAGCAGCAGCAGCAGCAGCAGCAGCAGCAGCAGCAGCAGTGGCAGCAGCAGCAGCAGCAGCAGCAGCAGCAGCAGCAGCAGCAGCAGCAGCAGGGCCAGCAGCAGCAGCAGCAGCAGCAGCAGCAGTGGCAGCAGCAGCAGTGGCAGCAGGGCCAGCAGCAGCAGCAGCAGCAGCAGTGGCAGTGGCAGCAGCAGCAGCAGCAGCAGCAGCAGCAGCAGCAGCAGCAGTGGCAGCAGGGCCAGCAGCAGCAGCAGCAGCAGCAGCAGCAGCAGCAGCAGCAGCAGCAGCAGCAGCAGCAGGGCCAGCAGCAGCAGCAGCAGCAGCAGCAGCAGTGGCAGCAGGGCCAGCAGCAGCAGCGTCAGGAGGAGCAGCAGCAGCAGGCCCATAACCCACCAGGTGTCAGTGATGACCACGGTGATCGGGTCTTGGTTGAAGCACTCCTTGGTGCGGTCAATGACTTGGCCGTAGTTGTCCTTGACCACCATGGGCTTGCAGCGGATCTGGTAGCAACGCCTGCAGGCATCACCAGGGGTGTGGTGGTGGCACTGCATGCCTCTAGACAGCAGCTCATGGCAGGCAGAAGGAACAGAGCAGCGCACAGCAGCAGCTGAACATCGCGGCAACAGCCATCACAGCAACAAAGGGAATGCTCAATGAGCCCTCCCCGCCCTCTGCCCATGTTACATGCATCTGTAGCAGCAGCAGCAGCAGCAGCAGCAGCACCACCATCACCAGCAGCAGCACTGATGCCCTTATACTGGCAGTAGTAGCTGCAAGCAGCGGCAGCAAACAGACACCCACAGCAGCAACAACAGCAGCAATCACATCACCACAACAAGAGAAACAGATGTGGCAGGTGGAAAAGCGTGTGCCATGTTGTCTTGCCATGCCAGGTACACACCACAGTAGCTCAGCCACAGGCCAACATGCTTGCATGCTTGCTTGCATGCATGCTTGCTTGCCTTCCCTCCCTGCCAGGCCCTGGGTGTCCTGCTGTCGGCCCTGGTGGCCCCACTCCTCCCTCACACATGGTCACACTGGGCCAGGGCAGTCACACGGCCAGGCAGGCTGGGCCGGCGCCCGGCTGCTGCGGCTGCGCGACACACGGCCCCCGCCAGCAGCAGCAGGCAGGTGAGGGGCAGGGGGAGGGGTGGGGTGGGGCAGGGGGGCGGGTGCACTCTCCTGCACCTACAGCTACCCTGCAGCTGGCTCAGATTAGGGCCACCCCACCACCCACGCAATGTAATCTAGCTGTCCTTTCATCCACATGATGCCAACAGGGTTTGCAAGGTCATGCCCACCACCAGCTGACAAACATCAGGGGTGGACACACCTCCCATCACCGCCATCACATCCATCAAATCAATACTCCCAACACCACATCTTCAGCCAACACAGCATGATCACACCTGCAGCTGCAGCTCTCTGCCTAGCCCTGCGCCACCTCACCCCAACCCTCTCCCATCTCACACCAAGGACCCAACCACCTAACCACCTAACCACCCACCCGCAGCTGCCACTGTAGCGAGGGTGGCCATCATTCAGGGCCCCGACCATCCAGTTCTGGTTGCCACCGAACCTGTTGCCCAAGTAGCCTGGGCAGAGGAGGGCAGGGGAGGGCAGGGCAGGGCAGCAGGGCTGGTGAGCAGGGCCATGGTGAGCTGCCCTTGCCCTGCCCAGGCCAGAGGCTGGGGGTGTGCAGGCGGCGGTGGGGCTGCGCCCTACTCACCATACATGCAGGAGCCAGAGTGGACGGACATCCTGCAGCCGGCCAGGGGGTGGGTGCACAATGCCAGTGCAAGCACATCAGTGTGATGAAGAGTGACCCAGATCTCGCCCAAGGGACACAGTAGGTGGCGCCTGATCTGGTTGTACTAAAGCCACGCGGAGGGCAGTGGATGGTCTGACCTATGCGGCCTCAGACTTCAAGCATTGCTGTGGAAAGATGCCCTGACTAACTGCAGAAGCCGAGGGGGCGGCGGGTGGACATGATGTAATCGCACTTCTTGCCAGCGTTTCCTTGGCGGGGGTTGATCTCACCATGCAGCGTCGTCGTACCAGGTCGCACGCCCGACCTTCCAGGCGTGTACAGGGGCGCTCAACATTGACATGAATAACGCCAGGACAAGGGCCAGCGACGACGTTGTCAAGAACCGCGCTTGCATTGGTCTGGTGTCTCGCGATGTCTCTGGGTACTCAGCTCCTGTGTTGTGTGGCTGCATCGCGCGGCGGCTGGTGGTCCGTACCGGCTTAGGCAAGTGCGCGATCTGCAGCGCAGGAAGCCGGGTAGCAGGCAGCCGAGGTGCGTTGCGCGCAGTGTTTCAGAGATGCGCGATGCTGGTGTGCTGAGCTGATCGGATGGGGGTGTTGATGACGGTCAAGTCGCACAGGTCCTACGCGCCTCGTCACAATAGCAATGCATGATGTAGGGCACACGTGCAGTGCTCCGGGGGACGGTTAGCTTCAAGTTTGAAAGGCGTGCAACGGGTCCCCGCCCCCCCCAGCCGCGTGATATCCCGAGCCTGGCTGGGCAACGTGAGCTAATGTGCCTCAGTAGGTGCGGCTGTCGCCTTTGAGCGAGTTGGCCGCCGACCAGCGGCACGGGGCATAGAACCTGACCAAAGGCTGCACTGCATACTACATTGGGTGTCATTGTCCTCACCTAAGCGACACGAGGGTGCCGAGGTGGGTTGCGACGTAGTTGAGTTGGTGTCGCAGCGGCGGTGAGTGTCAAGTATCAGGGGCAAGAGCTGCGGTGTACGAGGCCTAGTGCGATCGTGAAGCGAGCGCTACCGCGTCTCCCGGTGTTGTAGGTTGGTCACTCCTTCATGGGATCCCACGGATAAGACCCCAAGCAGGAAGGGCCCCTCGACGCCGTCGCCGAGATCACATCAGCTTCTGGAGTTGCATAGACGAGGCGCCGGGAGCAGCAGCAAGGACTACCCAGTTTTAAGTTCCTACAGCCCTCATGCTGCATTAATTTAAAGCAGGCGTTGTAATCGATGACAGGCTGCGAGTTCATTATTGTAGAGGCTACTGCTTGATGGAATGCCTAATGCCCGCTTCAGCTCAGCCATTGTGTGCCTGTAGCCAGAACCTAAGTAGCTCCAACCCACACACATCCCTTTTGCGAGGGGCTTAGTATCTTGTTATGTTGGGGTTGACTTCTTGTACGCTCACCCCCCGTTTCCAATTGTCGGAGGACGGAGGACGGAGCTGCATGGAGGGAAGCTGGCGGAGAGGAGCACATGGAGGTCGGAGCGGCGGAGCCCGAGCCACATGGGCTCCATGCTGGCTCCGACGGGGCGCGTTTCCAATTGGGAGAGACATCGGAGAGACATGGGGCTCTCCATTGGCTCCGATAGCGCCCATTGGCTCCTATAGGTGACTTCTTCGGAGCCCCTAGAGGAGCCAGGAGCGGAGCCAGGAGTGTGAACGACCCAAGTGACCCTGAGACCGAGTTGAGAGTGCGTGTGTCTCCTGGTGGCCCCGTCTGTCCGGTTGCTCAAACCAGCGTTACATCTAGTCTAACCTCCCTGTGTAGGTCCACTGGCAACACCGCTGAGGAGACAACGCAGGATATGGCACTCCTCCGCAGTTCTACCCGCATCAGCAACATTTGTGGAATAACCTCAGACTTGCTTTGCCTGCCTTGCTCTGCACTGCGGAGTCTGCAGACTTGCTTTGCCCGCGTTTGCGGAGAATGCGTAGCTAGTCGTGCTTGCGCGGAGCCTGCTGTATAGAGACTCCTGCTGTTGTCGAAGCCTTGCTTAGCTTGTCCATCCCAGCCAACGGGAGTGGACTTGTTGTCACTAAACCAGCCAAACTGCAGCCAGCCTTCCTTGCGTAGCCTGCTCCAAGCAGAGAGCCTACACTACGCAGAGAGTATAGCCTGCAAGAATCATAATACAACCTAGTGCGGTTACAAGCCAACCTTAAACCCCAACACAGCCTGCCCTACGCAGAGCATCATCACTATCAACACAAGCAGCTACAAGCTGCCTCATCTATGCCAACACAACCAGCCTGCTCAAGCCGAATACACAGCCGCTAGCCAAGAAGCAAATACCAACACCCGTGCACTCCTGCCCTAAGCAAAGATGCATTGCATTTACATACGCACACCCAGCAGGTAATCACCACCGACATTAGCCTGTCCAACAGAGAACAGTACCTTGCAGTGCACCAGCCTGCAGAGGTCCTGCTGTATCTGCAAAGCGGGGTCGAGCACAGCTGTGGCAGTGCAGCAGGAGCAGTACATGCGCTAAGCCGAAGCACACAACATTTTTCGACATTTTCCAGCCGCAGCGGCAGCAGCAGCGTCCCTAGCAGCGGCAGCAGCAGCGTGATGATCGGAAGGCGCTCAACGCGGCGGTCACGGGTCGCCCAAAAGCGTCAAAAAGCGTCCATGCAGCTCCTCTCCTCGCATTGGAAACGGCAAAACGACATTCGCCCATGCAGGGGCAGCTCCGCTCCATGAGCCTCCATGAGCTCCGCTCCGATCAATTGGAAACGGGGGGTCAGTGGTACACCTCAATGGGGCGTTGCCCTCGGCTGACAGCGTTTCTTTGCGTTGCCATTCAGCAAAATGTGGCAGGGCGTCGTCGAAGCGTGAAGTGATCGTTGAGCGCATTAGAAGCAAGGGCCGCAGCCAGCACGGAGCGGCAGCCCGCAAGGGGTCTGCGTGCAGCAGCTCAGCGAGTTGTATGTTGTTGAGACCCAGCTTCTCTCCAGCTCTTACCCCCATCGCAGCCCTTACATCATCCCCGCCCAACCATTGCGGCTCTGACGGATAGTTGCCTCAACCAACAATGGCACTAGAACAGACAGCTCCAAAACAACCGAGCTACCATGCCCCAGCAGCCTGGAGTAGCCCCTTCGCTCCTTTCCTTTGTGCTCCCAATCCTGTCCCTCTATTTCCTACTCTTCCCACCACCACCTCCCAATGTACCACCCGAGGTGCCTCCTCTCCTGCCTGCTGATCTCACCTTTCCTTCTTGTGCACAGCCGCACTCTCACCCTCAGCCCTGCCCTACTGTATGTGTGTACGCCCCTTGCAATCCCCATGTTGCATCCAGCTAGTCCCCTTGTCCCTCACTAGGGTCTCCACTTGAGCCGGACCACCAGGGACCACCAGTGGCCGCTAGCGGGAATACTAGGGACCACTAGTGGGCAATAGTCGTCCGACTCATTTGGTTTTAGTGGGCTGTGTGGAGTATACCCAGTGCACATGGACATGGTACGTGAGTGCCTACCACCTACACTATTGCCTGGCCGCGAGGGCTATTGTGCAGAGTTGGCATGGAAAACATGCGCTGATTGTAAGCTGCTAACAGCTCAACATAGGGGGGCACACACTACTGTGCCACAGCAGGCTGCTGTTGCTGCTGCTCCTAGGCCTTGGGTGGCTTGTCTCGCACCTGCTTGTAGCCTAGGCCAGGGTGCTCCTTGCCCTTGGCTGGGAGACCTCCCTGCTCTAGCCACCAGCACAGCTCCATTGGCCGCCATCTGCTTTCCCCAATGCGCTGCATGTTCAGCGCTGCATTGCAGTCCCTGTCCAGCCACCTGCCTGGTTGTGGCGCTGGCTTGGCTTTGGCAGCCTTGCCCTTGCCCTTGCCTGTGCTCTTGGTGGGCTGGCTGGGCTCAGCTGCCTGCTCAGCCTTGGTGCGCTTTGTCCGCTTGGTGCGCTTGGCTGGAGGGGGAGTGCTGGGCCCTGGCTCTGAGGCTGCTGCCGGTGTGGCTGCCTGGCTGCTGCATGGGGCCCGTGGGGGCTTGCGGGGGGCCACTACCGGGCACCACATCAGGTCCCGCACCGGCTGGTCACGCTGCTGGCTCCAGCCTGGGCGCAGCAGCCGGTGGTGCACCTGCCCTGCTGGGGGCTACCAGCCTGCACGCCTGGTGGGCTGCTCGTGGTCCAGCTCATGGTCCAGCGTGGGGGTAAGGGGGGTGCATCAGGGGCTTGGGGGGCTGCACGGCTGGAGGTGTGGGAGCACGGGCATACCCCGGGGTGGGGTAGCCCACCAGGCATGTTATTTTCCACCTGCGGCACTCTTACCTGCCGTCCTGCCCTTCCGCCCAAGTACATTGAGCCCATCACTCTCCACACCATCTGGGGCTGTCTTTGTGTGAGCGACAGTGGCGATCCTAGCTCCGTCACTATAGCAGCTGACTGATGGGGTCATTATCACTGTCAGTGTAACGTGACTGGTGCCTTGCCCTGTCCCAATGTTTTGCACAACCAGTACTGGCTTGCAGCTGAGCTGTACCGCTCTCGCTACAGCACATGGCCATGGAGGGTGCCACTCAGGCTCCACCAGCTGCATGCATTGTCTAGCCACAAACTGCTCTCTTGTGAGATTCTAGGGAGCTAAGGGGGCAAGGTAGACGCCAACTCACAAAGTGAACCATTATGCGATGCTGAGGAGCCCCTCCACAACAGGTAGCGACTGGTGATATGTCTATGCAATGCTGCGGCCAGGGAGGCCAGGTAGACGCCAGCCGTTCACAATGCTGGCTCCCAGGCATCTGGTGTGGCGCGGCAACAGCCCCCTGCAGGTCCAAGGTAACAGGCAAGCAATGGGGGACGGAGAGCTGTGAGCAGCTGGGGGGTTGCAGGAGATTGGAAAGTTCCAGCGCAGCCACCAGCAACTGTAGCGGTCTCCTATCAGAGGTCGTTTTCCGACAGTTGGGACCACCTGACTGGCTGGCATGGCCTTGAGCATATTAGAGTTGCAAAGGTCCCTCATTGTTGTGTGATGCATGTAATTCGCAGCAACCCTCGGCGTGAAGGATAACAGCCCTGCTCGATAGCTGCGAACCGCATTAGCACTGCAGGCCCTAGCATCTCCGGAAATCAGCGGCCGAGTCTGTGTGGGTGGCTATCGCCGCTTCCTGCTTCAGCAACGCACGTCCAAGCTCAGGTAAGCCCAGTGTATAGGTAAAGTGCAGTTAAAGCTCGGCGGCGGCACGGCACCGCGATGAAAGCTACGCTGAAGCATTTACTGCTGCCGCTCCACCACCTGCTGCGCCGATTGAGGACAGCTGTTGCTGCCATCCCACCAATGGCGGCGACTAACCCACCACTTCAGCGCTTGTGAAGATTCCATCCGCGCCAGTGAGGCTCGAGCACACCAGGCCTGTTGCTGCCGTGTGCAGCCGCGCGCCATGGTGTCGATTGGCGTGCTGATCGGTGCGTTGTTGGCATTCGCCGCTCGTCTTGCAAGCGCCCAGTGGAGCACTGGGCGCGCAACCTGGTACGACGACGCAGCGTGGTGAGCGCAATGGCCCTGAGCTGAGCGTGGTAGAGTCCACACTGCGTGACCACAAGCGCAAAGAAACGGCCCGCCGCCCCTTACTATCCCAAACGCCGCAAATTGTCCAACGCGTCGCCCATCTCCGTTTCTACGCGTCGACCACCCACGCCCACCCCCGTAACAATGTGCACCGCCCGTCCGAAGGGATCACAAAGGCGTCAAGTTGGCATGCTACCCGCGCTCGAAAACTATTCGCGGCTCATGCCTGATGCTGCTTGCAGGATGACCGTGCACTACGGATCTTGCGGCTATGGTGGGTGTTATGGAGACGGGCTCTGTTAAGAGCATAAGCATGCTCGCTGCTGGGCTGAAGCTCTGCTCCCCTTTGCCTGACCCACCCCACCCCAACACTGCACACAGCTAGCAGCTGCCCATACCTAGCCCTCCTGCCCACTTGGCCTGACCCTGCCTCACGTTGCACTACGCTCCAGGCTATTTAGGCAGCCGCTTTGGGGGCACCCAGAACTGGATGGTGGCGGCCCTGAACGATGGCCACCCTCGCTACAGTGGCAGCTGCGGGTGGGTGGTTAGGTAGTTAACTGGTTAGGAGGGTGGTGAAGGGGAGGGGGCCAGGGCCAGAGACCCACAATTCTCATGCTGTCACTTCCATTGCACCTCGCATTCATCTGTCTGCCTGCTTAGGCACAGTTTGCAACAAGCAACCTGGCCACAGATCCCCGTTGGGCTTGCATGCTTGCATGGCCTGCATGCCTGAGATGGCTATGTGGCTGGCTGCCTGCCTTCCCTGTGAAACCTAAACGGAAGTAGGCCAAGACAGGTGTGGTAGATAGACTAAGATCAGGGGCAGGGTTGCTGGGAAAGGGACATGGGCATTGAGTGTGTGTTGCTGCAAAGCCAAGACAGGTGTAGTGGATGGATTGAGATCAGGGGCAGGGTTGCTAGGAAAGGGACATGGGCATTGAGTGTGTGTGTTGCCACAAAGCCTAGACAGGCCAATGCCATGCAAAGACGATTGCAATGTGGTAACACATTGCAAGGCCACAATGATATACCGCCTGCACAAGGTGTTGCAAGCAACACACCCATGGTATGGTCCATGGCTGTCTTCTAATGAAGCAACAAACTTGTCCTGCTGCTGCTGTTTCCTTGCTGCCCATGTCCTTGCTAATGCTGCTCCGTTTCCTGGTGCTCCTGCCTAATTGTACACAGCTAGGTTGCATTGCGTGGGTGGTGAGGTGGCCCTAATCTGAGCCAGCTGAGGGTAGCTGTAGGTGCAGGAGAGTGCACCCACCCTCTGCCCCACCCCACCTCCCCCTGCAGCTCACCTGCCTGCTGCTGCTGGCGGGGGCCGTGTGTCGCGCAGCCGCAGCAGCCGGGCACCGGCCCAGCCTGCCTGGCCGTGTGACTGCCCTGGCCCAGTGTGACCATGTGTGAGGGAGGAGTGGGGCCACCAGGGCCGACAGCAGGACACCCAGGGCCTGGCAGGGAGGAAGGCAAGCAAGCATGCATGCACGCATGCAAGCACGTCCTGCTGCCTGTTGTGTGTGTCGTGTGCAAGATTTATATGCAAAGAGTCGTGCATGTCATATGGCTTTGTTACCACTCCTGCCGCTGCTGCTGCCATCACTGCCAGCACCATTGTTGCCACTTGTCCCGTACTTCCATTGTCAGTAGCTCACCATCTTGCCACATCTGCTCTGGCCCACTCTGCCCTGCCCAGACCCACTCTCTGCTCTGGCCGACACTGCCTTACCCGGCCAACCCTGCCCTGCGTGTGACTTGGCTTGCCTGCCAGTCGGTCACTCTTTTCCATCCCTGCGGACTGACTGCCCCTGCCACCTGTGATGTGCATTGTGGAGCAGGCGCTGCTACGCCATTCGCTGCAAGCCTGGGACCTTCAAGGACAACCTGGGGCAGACCATCTCCCGCGACAATGACTGCTTCAACTCCAACCCTGTAGTGGTCACCATTACTGACACCTGGTGAGATGCTCACCATCCCCATCACTCGTTCCACATCATCATTAACACGACACCTGGTGGGCTGCCATGCCTGCCCCCGCCCCTGCTGACCCTGGCCCCACCTGCCCCCGCCCCTCCTGCCCTAGCCCCTGCCCCTGGCCCCGCCCCTCCTGCCCCTGGCCCCACCTGCCCCCGCCCCTCCTGCCCTGGCCCCTGCCCCCGCCCCAGCACAGTGACAGGCCACCACCCTTCCCCAGCCTACTGTCACTCGTATCAAAAGCCCTTCTTCTACAATGCTGGTGCTACGATGAATGCCCTGCTGGTCGCAGCCCCTGTGACAAGCCCAACAACGCTTACTCCAACAAGCGCTGGTGCTGCGGCGACATGGATCACTTTGACATTGGGGTTTGGGCATTCAAGAAGGTGAGGCTACATGACCAAGATCGATGCTGTGCGGAAGATTACTTGTGTGACCGGTGACAACCAAAAACAACGACCCTGAACAAGTGGAACTAATGATGCATGCACGATGCACGCATGCCCTATTTACCCGACCATGCACCTGCCCACCAAGTGGCTTTCCTTGTGGTCTCTTGCAGCCCTTGCCCCAACCCACCGGCTTGCCCCCCTGCCGCACCACCCCCATGTCTTCGCGCCTGCTAGTACTCAGACCCTGCCAACTGTCATGACCAGCCAACTGTCATGACCAGCCCGCTGTCATGACCAGCCCGCTCACTTCCTGCTGCCTACAAACAGATCGCACTCTGCTTTGCCCCTCACCACCGTCACCATTGTCACCATGATCGCCCACCACCCACATCGCCAACATCATCACATGACATTCGCACACTGCACACACCAGCAGGGCAAGACGTCGTCCGCAGGGCTGTGGCTGTGGTCGCATTTTCGTCCCAACCACCTCTCGTCCCAACCACCTCTCGTCTGTCGATCCGCTGACATGTAGACGGATCGGTTGTCGTCTGCCTGCCAATCTGACAATCTGTCTTTCGTCTGTCTGTCCATTTACAATCAGTTTTGTCGCCTTGTCGTTTTCATAGCCCTGCACGCCATGCCTGTTTTGTTCCTGCCAGCTGCTGTTTACTTCCCTGATGTCTTGCGATCATCTTGAACGCCTGATGCAGTTTGCGGACCCCAGCAAGGGTGTGGTTCAAATTGAGTACATGGAGACCCCTTGCGGCACAGATGCCTCCAGCCTGCCTGCTGGTCAGCAGGCCAGGTGAGGCTACAGGTCAGGGGTTTGATTCCTGGCTGGAACCAGATCCTACACTGCTCCATTCGTGATAGTCTTCCGCAGCAGGGTCAGTGCCAATGCCGTGTTGCTGGAGGGCAAGCCGGCCTGAACAAACAGGTGCTGCTAGTGGCCTTGCTGCCCGCACCTGCTTTGCAGCTCCCCAGGCAGCCCCTCCCCCTCTCCTAAGAGTGGCAGCAGCCTCGACGGAGAAGCTAGCCAGAAGGTGCGTTTTGCAAGCAAGGCAGGGAGCAGGTTTTGAACAAAGCAGTGTTAGACGCAGGAATCGAATTGAACCCAGGGTGTAGGTCATGAGCCAAGCAAGCCATGCAAGCCGTAGTGCAGTGTCCATGTGTGACACCCATGTCCCATTCAATCTCACTCACTGTGTCACTGGTTCTCTACCCTTCTTTTCCTTAGCCGTTCTGTACCATCAAAAAGCCTTGTACAACAACAATAACAGCAACATCAAGAACACTGCGGCACTGCGCGCAGGTGGCCTCATTCGGCGGGGCTTCTGATCCATCCTCGCTCTCCCCTTCCCCCTCCCCTTCACCATCACCCTTATCGCCATCGCCTTCCCCTTCCCCCACGCGTTCCCCCTCCCGCTCACCTCCCCCCTCTCCCCCTCCCCCTCCCCCCCCTCCCCCTTCCCCAAAGCCCTCCCCCTCCCCCTCCCCCCGGGTCACTGCCTTCAAAGGTCCGGCACCCTCCCCTCCCCCCTCCCCCTCCCCCTCCCCGCCTCGGCCCAGAGGTGCATGAGCACATGGAGGCTGGCAGGAGGGGGCCACCCACCCCCCTACCCCTTTACGCCCTCGCCCATCCTTGACCTGGAGCCCCTGCACCCTGACCCCTACCATTGCCCTGGACCTCGAAGATTGGTTGGCCCTGGAAGATTGGTTGATGGACCCACACCCTGGCCCTAAACACTGGTGCATGGGACATGGCAGGCCTCAGGCCCCAGGCTGGTGCATGGGGAAGCCGTTCAAATGCAGCAGGAGGGGTGGAGGTGGGGTGGGATGGGGTGGTGGCATGGGTGCATGGGCTGTGGTGCATGGTGCATGGTGGCTGAGACATTGCCACCACTAGCCTGGACACCACCATGGTGCCCACATGGGTCCCATGGGCCTTACAATACTTTGCATTCCACAACTTTTTTTACACTGATTACACTTCACATACTGCTCAGTTTACATGTCACACTTCAGTCTGCCATGCAGGACAGCTACAGCAGCCGAAGGGTCAGGCTGACAACATTGACCTGCCAGTGCAGGACAGGCAAGGCCCAGGAGGGAGGGAGGGAGAAATGGTACGTTAGTGTGGGCTGGTGGGCATGGTCATGATCAGGCCAGCCCCAGCGTCGCCAATGGTGAGTGCTGGCCACTGCCATGCGTCACACTTGAGCCCAGCACGGGTTCACCTGGAGACACCTGAGTGTCGCACCTGACCTGAGTACGGGTATTCTTTCTTACTGGGGGCGGCGGAGGGCGGTGGGGGCGGCGGGTGCGGATGGCGGTGGGGGCGGCGGAGGGCGGTACGGGTATGGTGGTATGGCGGTGAGGCTGGCGGTGGGGCTGGCTGTGGCCCTATCCCAGCTCAGCCCCAGGCCCAGCAGGGAGCAAGGGGAGTGGCTGCAGTCTGGCTAGTTGTCTCAGGATGTTTTATGTTTTGCACGCTATTGCAACGTAGCAGCAGCCCATGCCCACTGCAATGTGGGGTATGTGTACCTGAGTTGACACATGGGGTTAAATAACGGGTGCCACGTCTGGAAAGTGTGCCCATGATGTGTCATCGTCAGCAATGCGTGCTGTATAATTGTTCTGGCAAACCTACAAAGGAAGATACAGCAGCAGTGGCTCTTGTGGTTGCTGCAGCCCGACATGATGTGCACCAGAGCTGGGTCTTATTGTTGACTCAACACAGTCGGAGTTTGTGGGGTTCTGCTGGGGAGGACGGATGTCATTTGATCAGTGGAGGCCTGATACTGATTTTGTGAGGCTTTGCAGTATTGAAGCAGTGGGTAGAAGCAGTTGAAGTGGGTAGTGCATGTCAATCAGAGTTGGTAGTGCTTGGTGTGGACAGTCAGTCAGTCAGTCATAGCACTTAGGCAACATGCTGTGCCAACATGAGCTGGTCGTAGGGACTTGCAAGCCACAACTGCATTGGTAGGGTTGTGCTGCAACAATGCACTTGCTATTGTGGATGAGGTGAGTTGCGTATCTGTGTATCTGTGGCTGTGTAGTTGTAGCTGTGTACCCTGATCGGAGCTGCTTTGTAGCGCCAATATACACAGCGAACAGTGCACTGCGGAGTCTAAAGCGCCCCACTCATCGCTTTCATGCCTCCGGCGGGCTACGGTACAGCTAGTGCATGGGCTGGGTAAGGCCATAGCGACCAGTGCACATCATGAGTCATGGGCAGTTTTGGCCGGACCTCCAGGGACCACTAGCGGCCGCTAGCGGGAATACTTGGGACCACTAGTGGGCAATAGTTGCCCGACTCAATTGGTGTCAAGTAGGGCGTTCCCGGTCAGGTATTATTAATACCCAGGTATTAATACCCTGAGGAATTTGAACGAGGTATTAATACCTCACCGGCCCACCGGTGGCACACATCAGCGCCACTAGCGCTATGGCTACGACTGTCAATCCTACAACTCCCGACACTCATCCTGCAGCCGAAGCGTGGCTGGACAAATGAGTACCTATGAGTAGATTGCAGTGGCCTATGCCGGATGTGATGTGAGTGTCGGTGTGCCATTGTGCACCAGGGCAACCCATCGGGAACATCGCGACCACGCCGGAGCGCCGCAGTGTGATGAGGCTGACAGTGCCAATGTAACATAGCCGCAGTCACAGCCTTGCTTTAAGGTTGCTCTCACAGTAAGCGAGTGACCAGGCCGCAACTCGGTTCCAATTTGAGCTGTGGCGCTCAAACTATTCAACGCAACGCGCTGATGCCTTCCCTGCACCAGAACGGGCGTGTCAGCGTCAGGCCGCAAACTCCCTCACTCCCTCACACTCGGCCAATTCATGATGACGATGCCAGATGATCACGCATTGACATCATGAATTGAGCATCAACTACTGGCTGTGTAATGAGTAACTACGGGCTGGCTGTGTAATGAGTAACCCCGATACAGACTGGCATAGTCGACTAGCGATCTTGTACTTATTCCTTCATTCTATCGCTCCGAAGGTGAGCATACCCAACCCTGACAGGACTCGATCTCGGGACCTCTCGCATAAGTGCGACTTCCAGGTATTAATACCTCGAGTACCGGTATTAATACCCGTAGTACCCAAAACATCAGGCAGGTATTAATACCCGGCACGCCCTAGTGTTAAGGGCTGTGTGTCAGTCAGCTGTGACACGCCTGATAAAATGTTCGCATGGGTCAGTTTGGGTCACACAGGCCACCTCAGGACATCGCGTTTGCACCAGCCCGCTCTATAGCTCAAGCCGTGTCTGTGTCGCTGGCCTCTAGTTCGGCCGCGATGGTGGTGGGCGAAGATGTTTCCCCGCGGATGAGCCTATAGTAGTGGTCTCTATCACTGGGCATCGCACAAATTGTTCCAGCGACGAGTTTCAAAATCACGTGACTGTCCAGTCGAGCGCCGGAGGTGCCGGAGGTGCCGGAGGTGCATCTATAGTCCTAGTTATATCTACTAAGTGGCGCAGCACCATTAAAAGCGATATGCCCCATGCCTCGACTTGCCAAAATTCGGTGTTCCTCTGACTAGCGCCAGACACTAGCCAGGGCTCCATCCGCGACCATTGTCACACACATGTGTCCGTAGCAAGCACATCTACACAACAGGTAAGGTTACTGCAACATGCAAGTGAGGTGTGAGTGACAGCGTCTCAGCAAGCCCATGGCACGCCCAGCCATGCCACAGCCATGGCAACTAATAAAATCGTATGCCACTTAGCTTGTGGCCTGTTTGCACCCAAATGAAACTACAGCCCAAGTTTCATGTGGCACTGCCAGCTGCCAGGATGGTGGAAGGACGCCGGGCAGGACCTGCAGCCACATGCGCCAGCCCAACCCCCCTGCTGTAACGTGGGAATGCGCCAGGCTATTATGCCAATAAGGCCGCCGTTCGTATACCCTCTAATAACCAGTGTGGTAGTAGGAAGTGTGGTGACCGGTGTCAAAAGCCGGGTTCGACTCCCGGAGATCTCTCCGTTGACTACGCCCTGAGGTCTTGAGCCACACGTCCTATTATTCGCTGGTTTGACACGTAACAATGGTTTCCGACCGAGGCTGACGCCTCCGGGTCACAAAAATCGATTTCGAGGCGTTCGTCGTAGAAACCGCTTGCTCGGAATTCCCCGAGTATTTCAGCCGTGTGGAGCATCATAATTGGCTCGCAAATTGCCGCGGTAAACTCAGCTTTCCGTGGGAGCCGCGTCAAGAGCTAATTCTCCAGCAATATCGCGACCAACTGTGGGATTGGTGGAGACGTAAGCATCAAATGGGCAAGTGAGCGTCTTCAATAGCCGTTCGGCTGCCGTTCACAGCCGTTCGTCAGCCCTTTGCTAGTCGACATGTCCAACTTGCTATTTACAGCCGCTGAGGTGCGTTCAATGAGCGGTGCACTGAGCTGCTTGACGCGTGCACAACACCAACAGCTGTTGACATGTCGCACAAAGAAGGAATTCCGTGACATGTTGTGCTTCTTGTATGGTGATGCTTTGCTTCCAGAAATCGATACAGAGGCCCGGAATCAGCTTGTTCATTCGGCCGCAAACCAGCAGCAGGTACAACAGGTGCAACAGAGGTTAGCAAACCTGAGCACTGTACCACAGCAAAATGTTGCTGCCCATGGCGCGCAAGCAGCTGAGCAGCAGAATTTCGCGGCCTTAGGCGCGGGGCAGCAGAATGTAGCAGCCCAACAAGCCAGTAACGCGGCCATAGGCGCGGGACAGCAAAATGCTGCCAGCAGCGTTCCGCTGTTTAGCTTCACGCCCATTGCAGGTATGCCAATTGCGCAAGTGGGTGTGCAATGCGAAGCAGCACCCGCAATTGATAACACCTTTCACTTGTCGACCGCAGTGCCGACCGCGGTGCCCAGTGCACCCCAGCCCCAACCACATGCCCAACCTCAGCCTCAGCCTGTACAGCAGTTGGCCCAAGAGGTCGCCGCTGCAGCGACAGTGGTCGCAGCGGCCGGGCCAGGAGAGGCCAAAACAACGGCTATAAATGCCTTCACAAGCTCAGCTCAACAGTTGCTGACTGCAGCTGGGCGCCTGCACGCTGTAGAGCCGGTGAGCCGTGCAGAATCTGCAGCCTTGCATGTAGAGCCCACCCAAGTGGCCAGAAGCAATGTAAGAGTCACGCTCCCTGTGATTAAAAAGTGGAGCAGCAAAGACTTGCTAGAGGGTAGGGACTTTGATATGTTTGTCACTGACATACGGCGCTATGCGTCTGCTTTGAATCAGGAGCTCACTGAGACACTCCTGCTCCACACTACCGATGACCTACGCAAGGTGGTTGGTGTCAAGGTGAGCCAAGCCCACAGCCAGGGCAAGGCTATAACAACTGATGAAGTGATAGCATACATGAAGGAGCTGATAGGGTATCATTTACACGATACGAAGCACACTGCCATGAATCGGCTTGTGCAAGGCCTTGTAAAGCAGCAACCAGGCCAAGCCGTACTAGAATACGCAGTAGCGTTCAGGTTAGAGGCCCTCAAAGCTGCTGAAGTGCCGCAGCCGATCCTTTGTGACATGTTTGTCAGAGGTCTCACACCTGACCTGCGTCACAAGTGCGCACGAGATAGTGACGGCCTGGTATGGACTGATCTGAATGCATGCATCCAGTATGCTGCAGGCAAAGAGGCAGGCATGGCCAGCACCACCAAACCTGTTGTGGCAGTAGCACCAGATGCACAGCACAATGCTGTAGCTGCTTTGCCCAAGTGGAACAGGGGTGATCGGTCTAGTGGCCGTGGTGGCTTCTCTCAAAGAGCCTTTGCTGCTCGCAATGCGCAGGGCATGTTAGTGTCGGATGATGGCCGCCACATCCAGAATGTGGATGGCAGCTGGCGTGAAGTGGGTGGTCAGGCTGCGCAGCAGCGTTATGTCCCAGCGGCTCAGCCCTCCCACCCTCCAACCCACCCTCCAACCCACCCTTCCAGCGCAGCTGTGCCTCAGCATGAGTCAGCTCCGCACCATGCAAGGGGTGTCAGGGGTGCGCGCCAGTACAGGTACAACCCGTACGCAGCACCGCCGCCCATGGGGCGTGGCAGAGGGCGTGGTGGCCAGCCTTCGGGATCAGCGCCAGGCCGGGGGATGCCACCGGGCCGAGGCAGGGGCCGTGGATACCCGCGTCAGGTTACCTGGCAGCCAGCTGAGACCTGGCCTGTGGCAGCAGCCCCTGTGTACCAGCCTGAGCTGTGCGAGGGTTGCGGTTATCCGTACCCAGAGTGCCAGTGCCCTTATGAGGCTGATTGCTAGGAATTTGCCTGGACTAGTTATGGATGTGACTTACCAGGTATTGAGCAGGGCCAGTTGCCTAACACATTGGTGTATGTAAGAGATGTACACAATGATGTCTCTAAGCAACCGTTCCTGACTCCCAACATCCTTGGCGCTGTCTGCACGCCAATAAAAACAAAGCAGCTAGCCCTCCCTTTTGTCTTCACAGCAAGGCTTGGAGGCAGAGAGTGTGTGGCTATGATTGACACAGGCGCCACGTACACAATCCTGTCAGAGAAGTGGCTAAATACCAACCCCACAGCAGACGTCACTCTAGCACCATTGGAGCACAAGGTGCAGGTGCTTGCAGCAAACAATGCTGTGCTACCCATTACCAGCCAGGTGCATGGAATGGTGTGCATGCAAAAGTCGTTGACACCTGTCGTGGCTAAAATACTGCCTCAAATGCTTGATGGCATTGATCTAATTCTTGGTGCTGACTGGCAAAAGTCGCATAACGCGCTACTAGACGTCAGCACTAACATCTGCCACATCCAAGTTCAAGGCAAAAAACACAAGCTTCATTCTCAACATCTCAAATTTCAACCTGGCATTGCAGTCTTGACCCACATGGCAAACAGCAACAAGCCTGTGGAACAGTGCAGCGCGCAGCAAGCAGCGCGAGCACTCAGGAAAGGCTGCCCAAGCGTCTTGGTGTTGGTGCAACCTGATGATGGTGATGCTGCTGAGGGATGGCACAGTGGGTCGCTTGCTTCTGTGATTGCGAGCAGTGCTAAAAAACCAAAAACTGAACAACATGTGCATGGGCTCATGCCACAGAGTGAGGTGGATTTCCTGGTGCATGACATGTATCCCGAGGTCTTCCAAGACATGCCATCAGGGCTGCCACCTGACCGTGGAGTCGGGCATACCATTCGCATGGCGCCTGATCACGTGCCACCTTATCAGCGTCCAAGGCGCTACACCCTCAGAGAAATGAATGAAATGAAAAAGCAAGTGGCCGAGCTGCTAGCTAAAAAGCTCATTGAGCCTAGCTGCAGTCCTTACGGCGCTCCAGTCCTGTTTGTGGAAAAGCGTGATGGGACTTTGAGGATGTGTGTCGACTACCGAGCACTAAACAAGCTCACAGTGCGGGATAGGTATCCCCTTCCACGCATTGATGACCTCTTTGACAAACTACAAGGCAAAACAATCTTCAGCTCATTGGATCTGCAGAGCGGCTACCACCAGATTCGTATTACCCCTGAGGATGTGCCAAAGACGGCATTTGTGACACCTGAAGGCCAGTTCCAGTACAAAGTCCTGTCTTTTGGTTTGACAAATGCACCGGCTACATTCCAACGTGTCATGAACCGTGTGTTCGAGAAACAGCTCAAAGAGGGCTTTGTGCTCGTGTATCTGGACGACATCCTGGTGATGAGCAGCTCACCAGAAGAGCATGCTATGCATTTAAAAGAAGTACTGCAAGTAATGAAAGACAACCAGTTGTATGCCAAACTGAGCAAGTGTGCCTTCAACAGACCAGAACTGAAGTTCTTGGGGCATATCGTCGGCAGGCAAGGAATTGCAGTAGACCCTGCCAAGGTGCAAGTCATCAAGGAGTGGCCTGTCCCTGCATCCCTCAAAGAGCTACAAGCTTTCCTGGGGTTGGCCAACTTCTTCCGGCGATTCATTGCTGGTTACAGCACCATCGCTGCCCCACTAACACACTTGACCGGTGAGAAAGTGGCTGCCGGTACTAACTGGCAACAACTGGGAGAGCCTGCTTTACGAGCTTTCAACGCTCTCAAGCAAGCTCTGTGCTCCACTCCAGTGCTGGCGCTCCCTGATCCCAACCAGCCGTTTGAAGTGTGGTCTGATGCCTCACTGGTCGGCACGGGAGGTGTTCTCTTGCAAGGTGGTAGAGTGGTGGCATACACCAGCCACAAGTTCTCCCCTGCACAGATGAAATACACCACAGGAGAGCAAGAACTTCTGGGTATCATCAGAGCACTGCAAGAATGGCGCTGCTACCTTGACGGGGCCGTGCATGTGACCATCGTGACTGACCACAACCCATTGATCTATCTCAAGACACAGACAAATCTCTCCAGGCGGCAAGCCCGATGGATGGAGTTCCTGGCACGCTTTAACCATCACATTGAGTACAAGCCAGGGAAGGGCAATGTGGCAGATCCGCTGAGTCGCAATCCTGCTCTGACATACCAGATGACCAGCACTGGCAGTGATGACGATGACGGAGAGCCTATCATGGTCTCCGTTGGTGCCGCCCTATGTGTGTCTGGCGTGTATGCCCTGGTGTTGACACGGCGCCAAGCTGGGCTGCTGCAACAGCAGTCCACTGGTCAGCCTCCACCGGCTGCGCCATGCCCTCCAGCTGACACACGCCGCCACAGACGCCCATGCGCTGATGGCCGGGCTGTCGTCCCTAACCCTGTTGCCCCATGTGATGAGTGGCCTGGTGGGGGGGAGAACCAGCTGGACTCGGCCACACACACACCTGCGGCGAGCACCGAGTACAGCACGACAACAGGTGACTCACTCATAGAGGCAATTATCAAAGGCTACAGCACCGACGAGCGGTTCGCTGATCGTGCCTATACACAAGCCTATGAGTTGAGTGAAGCAGGGCTATGGATGTCCGGTGGCAAGGTGGTTGTGCCTAAGAGCCCCCTTGTCAGGAGGCAGGTGCTTGAGTCATGCCATGATGCCAACTATGCTGGTCACATGGGCATCAGCAAGACATGGCATGGCGTGAACCGCTACTTCACGTGGCCGGGCATGCGCAAGGATGTGGAGGACTATGTGCGGCAATGTGATGCCTGCCAGCGCAACAAGCCCAGCACCCGTCTCAAGGCCGGCAAGCTCCAACCCCTGTCTATACCTGGTCGTCGCTGGGAAAGCATAAGTATGGACATGATTGTAAAACTGCCCAAGAGTGGGAAGCAAAACTATGACAGCATCATGGTCTATGTCGACAGGCTCAGCAAGATGGTGCATCTGGTCCCTACACACGAGGCAATCAGTGCTGCAGACGCTGCCCGGCTGTTCTATCGTGAAGTGGTGCGGCTACATGGCCTGCCGGCCTCGGTCGTGAGTGACCGTGGTCCCATCTTCAACAGCCAGTACTGGAGGCATGTGTGCGAGCTGTGCCACACCCAGCTGTGTATGTCCAGTGCCTACCATCCTGAGACTGACGGCCAGACCGAAAGAGCTAACAGAATCATTGAAGAAATGCTAAGACATTATGTCGATGAGAACCACAGTGACTGGGCAGACCACTTGCCTTGGGTTGAGTTCGCCATCAACAACTCATGGCACGAGACGGTGCGCAATTCGCCATTCTTCCTGAACTATGGCCAGCATCCGCTGACGCCAGCTGTGATGGACCTACCACGCAAAGTGCCTAAGGCAGCTGAGTTCGTGGAGGGTATCGAAAAGGCTGTGCGGAAAGCCAAACATTGCTGGCGAGTGGCTCAGCAGCGGATGAAAGCTTTGGTCGATGGCAAGCGACGTGATGTCTCGTATCACCCGGGTGCACAGGTGTTGCTCAGTACTGTCAACATGAGAAACAACCAAAATGAGCAAGGAGTGCGAAAACTGAAACCACGCTATGTGGGGCCCTTCACAGTGCTGCGGATGATTGGCAAGGTGGCAGTACAACTGCATCTGCCTCCTAGCTGGAACCGCATGCACAACGTGTTCCATGTGTCACTAGTCAAGCCCTACTGTGGGAACCAAACGCCTAACTTAGCGGCACCGCCTCCTGTGCAGTGGCTAGAAGGAGAACCTGTCTATGAGGTTGAGAAGCTGCTGGCTCACAGGGTCGTGAAGCTCAAAGGCCGCAACCGGGGCAAGGGCCGGCCCAAGAGCAAAGAGGCGAAGAAAGGCTTGGAGTTCCTAGTTCGGTGGGCTGGCTACTCTGAGGAGCATGACACGTGGGAGCCACAGAAGAACCTCCTGAACTGTGAAGAGGCAATGCAAGCTTACATTGAACAACATGGAGCACTGCCAGAGCTCTAGATTTCATACTCTTTACTAATGCTTTTGACACTAAGCGCAAAGGCGCGAGTCCCGGCACTACTGCAAGTAGCCGGGGCGGGGCAATCACCTAGACACACCAGCTGAGGACAGCTGATTCAACAATGAACCTGGTGGGGGGGAATGTAACGTGGGAATGCGCCAGGCTATTATGCCAATAAGGCCGCCGTTCGTATACCCTCTAATAACCAGTGTGGTAGTAGGAAGTGTGGTGACCGGTGTCAAAAGCCGGGTTCGACTCCCGGAGATCTCTCCATTGACTACGCCCTGAGGTCTTGAGCCACACGTCCTATTATTCGCTGGTTTGACACGTAACACCTGCCCCTGCAGCCTTGCCCCTCCCTGCCCCTCACTGCTACTGGTTGGGGTGCGGGAACCTTGGCATGCCTTCCTACAGCCGAATAGGATGGCACATGGTGGTAGTGAGAGGACATGAGGTTGTGGGGTTGCATACCCATGTTAGTGCTGAACGAATCGTCAGTGCCACATGAAACTTGGGCTGTAGTTTCATTTGGGTGCAAACAGGCCACAAGCTAAGTGGCATACGATTTTATTAGTTGCCATGGCTGTGGCATGGCTGGGCGTGCCATGGGCTTGCTGAGACGCTGTCACTCACACCTCACTTGCATGTTGCAGTAACCTTACCTGTTGTGTAGATGTGCTTGCTACGGACACATGTGTGTGACAATGGTCGCGGATGGAGCCCTGGCTAGTGTCTGGCGCTAGTCAGAGGAACACCGAATTTTGGCAAGTCGAGGCATGGGGCATATCGCTCTTAATGGTGCTGCGCCACTTAGTAGATATAACTAGGACTATAGATGCACCTCCCGCCAGCGTCGCGCTCGACTGGACCGTCACGTGATGCTGCTAAGTGTTGCGATAGGCATTCAGACCCGTACGACCTTACAACAACTAGCACCCAATAGCAAGCTTGCGTCTTAAGCACATCTATTGTGGAGGGCGCCATAGGCTTCAGGCCAGGCACAACCATCAGCGGGATACAGCGCAATAGTACGATTGCAACGCACCAGGCGCAATTGCTATCCGTGGCCTATGGGCTCCGTTCGTCAAAATTTGAATTTTCCTCAGGGCGTGTCACAGCTGAGTGTCAGGATCAACATGGGGTTGGAAACATGGGGTTGGGAATCTTCGTGCAAATACTTTTCAATACTGCACCGTTTTCGATAGTGCGCATCTACTGGCAAGCGGCGCGTTAGTTCCAATGTTTCAGGCCATGCCGGCGCAAGCGATCACGGACACACCTCAATTGCTTGTGTATGGTCGATGGTCGAGTAGCGGCATCAATAAGTGCTCACAACCGATTGTTCACAACCTGCTCACAACCTGCTCACAACCTGCTCACAACCTGCTCACAACCGATTGTTCTAGTGGTATGCTAACTGCGCTTGGCATCGAGTCGGAAGTACAATCACATTTTAGCCCGCCAAGCTCGCACTGCGAGCCATTTATAGCTGCAGGCTGCGTCGGAGGGCCATCGTTGGGCAAGTAATAACTTGACATTGCAGCGAGGTGCGATGCATAGAGGTCTATCTAGGCAGCCACACAGAAAAAGGGACCCCCTTGCACAAATCGGCATGTTGTGAGCTGACCACTCTGACTTATTAGACTGTCGAGTTATTGATTTGTTCGTAATTCAACGACACAGCTGCTGTAAAAGAAAGCACGGCAATCCATCAATCAGGCCCGCCGTAAATGACTTTGGCGTGACCCGACTCTGCCTTGCAGTATTATCTAACCTACTCCGACCGCCCGGACCCTGCCCCCTCGCACCCCTAACCCCCCCCCCCCCTTCAGCTGGCCACTGCCCCCCCCCCTTCAGCTGGCCACTGCCCCCCTCCCTTCAGCTGGCCACTGCCCCCCTCCCTTCAGCTGGCCACTGCCCCCCTCCCTTCAGCTGGCCACTGCCCCCCTCCCTTTAGCTGGCCACTGCCCCCCCCCCCCTCATCCCTGGTTGCGCTACGGGCCCCTCCCCCTCCTCGGCCCCCCCTTGCAGCCCCACCACCTCCCAGACCTCGCAGAAGCCTCCCACCCCCTCCCGCCCCCTCCCAGCCCCCTGACTGCCCCGCCACCCCTTCCCAACCCCTCCCAGCCCCTCCCAGCCCCCTCCCAGCCCTCCCACCCCCGACACCCCCTCCCCCCCCACCCCCCCACCCCCTCCCACCTCCTCCCAGCCCCTCCCACTCCCTCCCAGCCCCTCCCAACCCCGCCCACCCCTCCCACCCCCTCCAACCCCTTCCCACCCTTTCCCACCCGCTCCCAACCCCTCTCAATCCAGCCACCCCCACCCCACCCCCTGGCCCTAGCAAGTCATTGCAAAACGCAAACCCATGGGTCACAGCCGGCAGCATGCTCATCTTGCAGCACTTGTAAAGTCACCAAGGGCTGCTTATCTGCACTTGAAAGCCGCAGCAAGGAGGGCTGAAGCTATTGCCTTGGAGGTGCACGCCAAAAACGAGTTGCTGATGACCGAGGCCGATTGGCAGCATGCCCATGAGGAGGTCCTCAGTGCCATAGTGCACGACCTTGAGGAGAAGCTCGAGCACCTGCAGGCAGGGCAACGGCAGCTGAGGTTGGAGATGAGGCACTTGAGGCATGGATCAGGCAACATCAGCTGGCTATGACGCTTTTAGGGGGTCATCGGCACCGCTATGAAGCCCAGCTGCGCAAGTGTCGGCTCCGCCCCTCACTAACCCACAAGCAGAAGCAGCAGCTGCAGATCCTAAAACAAACGGGTGCGTCCACTGAGGTCCTATGACGGCGGGCTGACAGCAACTGCAGTCGGATTGACACCCATGGCCGAACCGCTGGTGCCACAACAGTCCTGACCGCTGGTGGCACAACATTGCAGCCCACACCTGACCCATGCCCCCTTCAGCCCTGTGACCTCTTTATCCCCACCCAAAAGGCCTCACCTGGAAAGCCAGCAGCAAAGACAGCAGCGTACACAGCTCAACAGTACCTAAGCACAGCCAGGTTGATGTTGAAGACACAAGTCAGCCGTCGCCGGCTTCCCAAATGCCAGCGGCTGTTCAGCACCGAGCAGTGCGTGGTGGCCAACACTCACCGGCCTGGCGAGCGCACAACTGTGAGCCGGCAACTGCGTGTGGTCTACAAGTGCCTGCGGCAAAGAACCCTAGGTAAGCTGGGCTGGGCTGGGCTGGGCTGGGCGGGGCGGGGCGGGGGCGGGGCGGGGCGGGGCGGGGCGGGGCGGGGCGGGGCGGGGCGGGGCGGGGCGGGGCGGGGCGGGGCGGGGCGGGGCGGGGCGGGGCGGGGCGGGGCGGGGCGGGGCGGGGCGGGGCGGGGCGGGGGCGGGGCGGGGCGGGGCGGGGCGGGGCGGGGCGGGGCGGGGCGGGGCGGGGCGGGGCGGGGCGGGGCGGGGCGGGGCGGGGCGGGGCGGGGCGGGGCGGGGCGGGGCGGGGCGGGGCGGGGCGGGGCGGGGCGGGGCGGGGCGGGGCGGGGCGGGGCGGGGCGGGGCGGGGCGGGGCGGGGCGGGGCGGGGCGGGGCGGGGCGGGGCGGGGGCGGGGCGGGGCGGGGCGGGGCGGGGCGGGGCGGGGCGGGGCGGGGCGGGGCGGGGCGGGGCGGGGCGGGGCGGGGCGGGGCGGGGCGGGGCGGGGCGGGGCGGGGCGGGGCGGGGCGGGGCGGGGCGGGGCGGGGCGGGGCGGGGCGGGGCGGGGCGGGGCGGGGCGGGGCGGGGCGGGGCGGGGCGGGGCGGGGCGGGGCGGGGCGGGGCGGGGCGGGGCGGGGCGGGGCGGGGCGGGGCGGGGCGGGGCGGGGCGGGGCGGGGCGGGGCGGGGCGGGGCGGGGCGGGGCGGGGCGGGGCGGGGCGGGGCGGGGCGGGGCGGGGCGGGGCGGGGCGGGGCGGGGCGGGGCGGGGCGGGGCGGGGCGGGGCGGGGCGGGGCGGGGCGGGCGGCGGCGCGGCGCGGCGCGGGGCGGCGCGGGGCGGCGCGGGGCGGCGCGGGGCGGCGCGGCGCGGCGCGGGCGGGGCGGGGCGGGGCGGGGCGGGGCGGGGCGGGGCGGGGCGGGGCGGGGCGGGGCGGGGCGGGGCGGGGCGGGGCGGGGCGGGGCGGGGCGGGGCGGGGCGGGGGCGGGGCGGGGCGGGGCGGGGCGGGGCGGGGCGGGGCGGGGCGGGGCGGGGCGGGGCGGGGCGGGGCGGGGCGGGGCGGGGCGGGGCGGGGCGGGGCGGGGCGGGGCGGGGCGGGGCGGGGCGGGGCGGGGCGGGGCGGGGCGGGGCGGGGCGGGGCGGGGCGGGGCGGGGCGGGGCGGGGCGGGGCGGGGCGGGGCGGGGCGGGGCGGGGCGGGGCGGGGCGGGGCGGGGCGGGGCGGGGCGGGGCGGGGGCGGGGCGGGGCGGGGCGGGGCGGGGCGGGGCGGGGCGGGGCGAGGCGGGGCGGACCCTTGCCCTTGGCTGGGAGAGCTCCTTGCTCTGGCCACCAGCACAGCTCCAGCGGGCACCACTTGCTCTCCCCAATGCGCTGCATGTTCAGCGCTGCATTGCAGTCTGGGCAGGGGCAGTCTGGGCAGGGGCGTGTGGGGGTCAGGGGGTTGCATCAGGGGCTTGGGGGGGCTGCACGGCTGGAGGTGTGGGTGCCCGGGCATACCCCGGGGTGGTGTAGCCCACCAGGCAGGTCGGAAATATACGGAACACAAACAGTGAGGCGATGACGCGGAGCTGGGAGTGCACTTCATCCCTCAGCTGGAAGTGCGCCATCAACTGGCGCCTGCTCGTTGCCCAGCCATCCCGGCGCTCCTGTCGTTGTTTCCCTGAAGGGGAGCGAGACGCTGCGATGAAATCAGCAGGAGCGACGGGTTATAACACAACGCGTAACTCACGTAGCTCACAGTCGGCTAGGGACACAAACCTATCAGTTTTATTGCCGGGCCCTTCTTCTGCTTGGCGGTGCTCTTCCACTTCTGCTTAGCCATCACGCGATGTACGTTGACACGGGCGGTGGCCTTTTCAAGCAACCAGTTAGGTCTCCCGGTCACATATGGCACGTTTTTGGGTAACTTGAAGAAGACGAAAAAGGGAAACATGTCCCAAGTGTGCCCCGTCTGTTCCGCGTAGCCCAGCTAGCCATCGCACAGTGGAAGCGGGCTCACAGCGGCGATTCCGGTGCTGGCCAGGCAGGTGAGCCAGTCTGCTTGGGCGCACGTCAACGTTAGGCACATTGCGTAGCTGCTAGCTCTGCGCACGCCAAGCTGGGCCACTTAGTGCAATCGCCGCACAGCCAAGCAGCGGTTGCGGCAGGCAGTTACAAATGGCTTGCACGCTGCAGGTGCAATGTCCGAAAGCGCTAGCACCGTTACTAGAGGCCGAACCACTGTCAGCGGGGCGCCAGTTTGCCCAGGAATAGACACGCCAGCACCCAGGACTGGACGGAGACGTCGTGGCCAGTCTCCACCGCGCGCGAGAACCCCGACGCAGCGTACCACTAAGCAGAAGGCAGACGAGCAACAGCCTGACCACTGACACTACAGGGACATGGACAGGCTGTAGTGCATGAGCAACAGAAGCAGCAGCACGCTGTAGTGCACGAGCAGCAGTGCATGGGCAGCAGCAGCAACAGCAACAGCAGGCTGTAGGTGTGTGGCAGTGCAGGCTGCAGGTGTTCTGCAGTGCATGAGCAGCAACAGCAGCAGGCTGTAGTGCACGAGCAGCAGCAATAGCAGGCTGTGGTGCACGAGCAGCAATGCATGGGTAGCAGCAGGCTATAGGTGTGTGGCAGTGCATGCTGCAAGTAGCAGCAGGCTGCAGGTGTGGTGCAGGGCATGAGCAGCAGCAATAGGCTGCCTAGCATGTGTTGCAGTGCATAAGCAGCAGCAATAGGCTGCCTAGCATGTGTTGCAATGCATGTGTCGCAGGCTGATAAGCACCAAGCACCAAACAGCCTGAACAATGTATAAGAAAGCACCAATGCAACAGCCTGGACTCCACCCCCTCCCCTGCCCTCTGACCTGTTCACCAGCCTAGGGCTGCAGCAACAGCAGCAGCTGCCCCCTACCTTGCCCTCCGCCCTCCTTACTAGCCCAAGGCTGCAGCAGCAGCAGCAGCCACCTGCATTGACCTCTGCCCTGCCTAGTGCGTGAGCAGCAACAGGAGGTTGCGGTGCATGTGCAGTAGTGCATAAGCAGCAGCAGCAGGCTGCAGTGCATGTGTTGTAGTGCATGAGCAGCAGCAGCAGGCTGCAGGTAGCAGCAGGTTGCAATGCATGTGCTACAGTGCGTGAGGAGCAGCAGCAGCAGGCTGCATTACAGGCTGCAGGTAGCAGCAGGCTGCTGTGCGTGAGGAGCAGCAGCAGCAGGCTGCAGTGCTTGAGGAGCCCCTCCCAGCCCTCCCAGCCCAGCCCCACCCCCTCCCAGCCTTGCGTTGCCCCTCCCTGCGTAGCCCTGCCCCACCCCCTCCCAGCCCTGCCCCACCCCATCCCAGCCTTGCGTTGCCCCTCCCAGCCCTGCCCAGCCCTGCCCCACCCCACCCCATCCCATCCTTGCGTTGCCCCTCCCAGCCCTGCCCAGCCCTGCCCCACCCCACCCCATCCCAGCCCTGCCCCACCCCCTCCCAGCCTTGCGTTGCCCCTCCCTTGCCTGCCCTACCCTGCCCTTCCCTGCCCAGCCCTGCCCTACCTTGCCCTTCCCTGCCCAGCCCTGCCCTACCTTGCCCTGCCCTGCCCAGCCCTGCCCTACCTTGCCCTGCACTGCCCTGCCTGTAGGTGTGTGGCAGTGCAGGCTGCAGGTAGCAGCAGGAGTGCATGAGCAGCAGCTGCAGGCTGCAGTGCATGTGTTGTAGTGCATGAGCAGCAGTGAATGGGAAGCAGCAGCAACAGGCTGTGATACATGACCAGCAGTGCAAGGACAGCAACATGTGCGGTATGTGTCTGGTTGCATGCAAGTTCATTTCAAGGCATAGATCTGGCATGGTCTGCGGTGGTCTTGGTAGCTCCATGCAATTAAAGGCATGCAATTTGAGGTTTCTCAACCATGCCATTGCTTGTGTAGCCGCATATGGAAACCACATTGGTTGTGTAAGACGATATCCCCGGTGATGGGCAATTGCAACTCGAATATCAAGGTCTACAATAGACCTAGCGTACTTGACCGTGCCAGTTGCAGCGTTGATGTAATACCGCGTGGTGCCATATGGTTGGATTTGGTGCGGATCACTGCCAGGCCTGCACTTGCTAAGCATGACCGTAATGCATACATGCAAAGGGGGTATGTAGCAGGTGGCTACCACGTTTGCAGCATTAGCGCATCACCGCGTGGTGGTGTTGTCCATACAAGGGGCATGTGGCGCACCACACCCTAGCATGTGGCTGGATCTGGTGAACCTCCACTGTAGGTACCATCCATAGTCTAGCTAGCTGTGACACATTGGGTGTGGATCACTGCCAGGCCTGCACTTGCTGAGCATGGCTGTGATGCATACATGCGAAGGGGGTATGTAGCAGGTGGCTACCACGTTTGCGGCCTTAGCGCATCACCGCGTGGTGGTGTTGTCCATACAAGGGGCGGAGGTATCAATTGTGAAGAGGATACACGGCTAATGATCACCACTGTAATTATCATCACATCATGGTCTTTAGGCTTGGTTGATTTGTTGACGGCAGGTCTTGTTGATTGACGAAGCATTGTGCTACTGCTCATGCACTACCATTGCTGGAGTTATAGAAGGATGGAGTTATAGAAGGAGACTGCTCGTTCTCGTTGTTCCTTGTCACTAATGTGAGGGCATGACGTCGTTCTTACATCTCTTACATGATGCCTACCACGTATTGAAACTTCAACATGGTTGCTAGAGCTGCCCTACAACTTAAGCAACCTGCTGCTGCTCATGCACTACAACACACATGCAATCTGCAGCCTACCCTTCCACACCTAAAGCCTGCTGCTGCTCATGCACTGCAACACATGCACTACAACCTGCTGCTACCTGCACTGCAGCCTGCTGCTGCTGCTCATGCACTGCAACACACTTGCACTGCAACACATTCGTAGCCTGCTGCTACTTGCTCGTGCACTGCAGCTGCTGATGCTCTGCAGCACATGCACTCCGGCCTGCTGTTGCTGCTGTTCCTCATGCACAGCAGCCTGCTGCTACCTGCAGCCTGTAATGCAGCCTGCTGCTGCTCCTCATGCACTGCAGCCTGCTGCTGCTGCTCACGCACTGCAGCCTGTTGCTGCTGGTCACGAACTACAGCACATGCACTGCAGCCTGCTGCTACCTGCAGCCTGCATTGCAGCCTGCTGCTGCTGCTCATGCACTGTAGCACATGCACTGCAGCCTGCTGCTACCTGCAGCCTGCTGCTGATGCTCACGCACTGCAGCCTGCTGCTGCTGCTCACGCACTACAGCACATGCACTGCAGCCTGCTGCTACCTGCAGCCTGTTGCTGTTCATGCACTGCAGCCTGCTGCTGCTGCTGCTCATGCACTACAACGCAAGGCTGGAGGGGGTGGGGCAGGGCTGGGAGGGGTGGGGCAGGGCAGGGCTGGGAGGGGGTGGGGCAGGGCTGGGAGGGGGTGGAGCCAGGCTGGGAGGGGGTGGGGCAGGGCTGGGAGGGGGTGGGGCAGGGCTGGGAGGGGGTGGGGCAGGGCTGGGCAGGGAGGGGATGGGCAACGCAAGGCTGGGAGGGGGTGGAGCAGGGCTAGGCAGGGAGGGGAGGGGCAACGCAATGCTGGGAGGGGGTGGGGAAGGGCTGGGAAGGGAGGGAGGGGCAACGCAAGGCTGGGAGGGAGTAGGGCCGAGCTGGGAGGGGTGGGGCAGGGCTGGGAGGGGGTGGGGCAGGGCTGGGCAGGGAGGGGAGGGGCTGCACTGCAACACATGCTAGGCAGCCTATTGCTGCTGCTTATGCACTGCAACACACCTGCAGCCTGCTGCTACTTGCAGCATGCACTGCCACACACCTATAGCCTGCTGCTACCCATGCATTGCTGCTCGTGCACCACAGCCTGCTATTGCTGCTGCTCGTGCACTACAGCCTGCTGCTGTTGCTGCTCATGCACTGCAGAACACCTGCAGCCTGTCCATGTCCCTGCAGTGTCAGTGGTCAGGCTGTTGCTCGTCTGCCTTCTGCTTAGTGGTACGCTGCGTCGGGGTTCTCGCGCGCGGTGGAGACTGGCCACGACGTCTCCGTCCAGTCCTGGGTGCTGGCGTGTCTATTCCTGGGCAAACTGGCGCCCCGCTGACAGTGGTTCGGCCTCTAGTAACGGTGCTAGCGCTTTCGGACATTGCACCTGCAGCGTGCAAGCCATTTACAACCGCCTGCCGCAACCGCTGCTTGGCTGTGCGGCGATTGCACTGAGTGGCCCAGCTTGGCGTGCGCAGAGCTAGCAACTACGCAATGTGCCTAACGTTGACGTGCGCCCAAGCAGGCTGGCTCACCTGCCTGGCCGGCACCGGAATCGCCGCTGTGAGCCCGCTTCCACTGTGCGATGGCTAGCTGGGCTACGCGGAACAGACGGGGCCCACTTGGGACATGTTTCCCTTTTTCGTCTTCTTCAAGTTACCCAAAAACGTGCCATGTGTAACCGGGAGACCTAACTGCAAGCAACTTCCCGAGAAAGTCATTGAGTGATGATCATCCCACCATGGTTCGCAATATGGCTACCTCTCCATCCCTGGTTGATCGGGACAAGGGGCGCAGCGCAGATGGATGAAAGCACTGCCTGTGGCCTCAGCCCGGCTGGCTGGATTAGTGCCGGCTGGGAGCGTGGCAGGCTACAAGCACAGCTGGAGCGGGTGACACTGGGTTTCCCCGATGCACTGCGTGTTGATCTCAATTGTGTTCCCCCATTGGGTTTCCCCAATGCACTGCGCTTACAACCAAGCAAGCGTTGTAATTAGAGCATGACCCGGATTGTTAACCCAAAGCTAACATGGGTTAACCAAGGGAGGAAAGTTAACAAATTGTTAACACGACCGCCAGGTCGCGCTCCGCAGTCGCGATGGAAGGCGAAGCAGCCGCGACCCCAATCTTCGAACACGCACCCTTTCCGCGATGAAAGGCGAAGCAACCGCGACCTAAACCTTCGAACCAATGCACACACGCAGCCTTTCCGCGGCGCAGAACTACAGTGCTCGGCCGGTGTTTCACTATGATGTAACTCTGCTTGGAGCAGGCCATGGCTGGTCGGCTGTAGCTTTGGGGGCGATTTTTTTACATGGCGACGAACAAGGACGCTATTGTCCCGGTAGTTGGGGTGGTGGCAAGGATTATGGCGTCAAGCATCGCAAGCGCAAATGCACAAAGTGCGCCGTGCAAGTCAGTCGTGCAAGTCAGTGCAGTCGTGCAAGTCAGGCTGCGGGGCTATTCAGGCTAACTAGTCAAGCACTCTCCGCACTAGCGGGACTAGCTAAGCATAGCGGGACCAGCTAAGCTCCGGGGGGCTAGAGCTCTCTATGGCGCAGGCTCCAGGAGGCACATTAGTCGATGCTAGGCGCAACGAGGAAGTAGGAAGTCGCTGCAACAAAAGGACCACAATGGCTGCGCGGCTTACTCAGCGGCTTGCTTAGCGGCTTAGAGGCAAAGCCCACATCAACACCAATGTTCTCAATGAAGCCCATTGCCTGGCTCTTTAGATGTCGGGAGCGTACTATGCTGCCTATTCGATACCGGAAGACCTCTGCCAAACCCCCATCGCACTCCGGGTCGTCAGGGTGTTAGGCTCAAGGCGTTAACGTTACGTTAACGTAGTAGATAATGGTGTCGCGGGTCGTTTTAGGTGGTTGTAACAGGCGAGGTCGAGGCGCTGGAGCGTAACAGCTCGAGACCGAAGCCAGCAGCCGCGGAGCGTAGCGACGCGGCTGCTGGCTGAGGTCGAGAGCTGTTACGCTCCAGCGCCGAGACCGAGCCTTTTTCAACCAACTAAAACGGCCCTGGCGACTCCATTATCTAGTGTAATTGAGTTTTACGTAGGCGAAGCTCTATTGGCGCGGCGAAGCCGCGCAATGTGATGCTTCTTGTCACCTGCGATGGTGTTGGCCGGCTGTTACGTGTTCGTTGGGAGCACTTTTTGTTAATACACCAGGTCGCTGCAGTTAACGATTCTTAAAACGAGGTCTATTAACGATTACAACTGAGTAAAACTCAATTACAATTTGTTAACCCACGTTAACAGGCCCAAACATCAGGATGTTAACGTTAACAGTCGTGCCCTAGTTGTAATAGATGTAGCCTGGCACCCCGCTTCACACGACTGCCTCTCTGCAGCTCGACTTCCAACAAAGGCGGTGACTGTAGCAGCGTGGTACAGCTGCTGGGCTAGGGAGGGAGGTGGGCGGGCGGGCGGGGGGCCTTTCACTTTATTCGGTGCCCCTGAGGAGTATCTCACTCGCGCCGATCAAGATTGCGGGCTGCTCACCTACTCACGCAGTACCCACTCACGCAGATTAGAAGACTTGTTACGCGACGGACTGATTTTCTACAAAAGGCTGTGCCGAGGAGGAACCGGCTGTAGTTGCCAGCGCCTGGCGGCAGCACCACGCCACACCTACTGCCATACTGGTGCGTTGACGGCAGAACCGGATCGCTCGTGCGCCGTATTTAACGCCGCTGCACGCCGTTGGATCATCGACGAGCCGCCCGATCTGTGAGGAGCTCAACTCACAATCGTCGCTGCCAGACTTACTTGCTCCGATGTCATCGGAACCAGATGCTGCAGGCGACTTACTCGAATAAAACTGCCGACTGCCGGCTCTTAGCTAGTTAGCTTTCCTTCTGCGGTAGATAACGGCGTCGCGGCTATCACGGGCATCGCGAAAGTGTGCGCGACGGTTTACTTGACAGGCGGCTGGGCGGTGAAGTTTGATGGCCCTCGCCCTGCGCAGACGCAGCCAGGACGTGTCAATCCCGCTCGGACCATCCACCCAGCGCTACTCGGAGCTCATGACGCCACTGACGCGCCGTGGACAGGCACAACGCAGCAGCTCCACACCAAGACCGCACCACCTGGCAGCATGGAGGCGCATGGCCATTGGTCTCCATGCGTTCATGCTGGTTGCATGCTGGCTGCCTGATGTGGCGGCATGGAAGACGGGTCGAGCCACCTGGTATGACGATGCTGCCTGGTGGGTGGGTTGGATGAAGTGCGAGCAGCAGCCAGATTCTATTGTGAACACACTGTCATAAACAACAGCTGACATCCCGTGCTTAAGTAGAGCACCTGCACCTCTTCAGCCCAGCTTGCATGAGCTAGTCCAGCCAAACCCTCCCACAGCACTGCTTGAAAGCCCAGGTCGTGTAGATCAGACCATCTACTGCCCTCCGCGTGGCTTTAGTGCAGCCAGATCACGTGCTGCCTACTGTGTCCCTTGGGGGAGATCTGGGTCACTCTTCATCACACTGATGTGTCTGCACTGGCACTGTGCACCCACCCCCTGGCCGGCTGCAGGATGTCCGTCCACTCTGGCTCCTGCATGTATGGTGAGTAGGGCGCAGCCCCACCGCCGCCTGCACACCCCCAGCCTCTGGCCTGGGCAGGGCAAGGGCAGCTCACCATGGCCCTGCTCACCCCCCCTGCTGCCCTGCCCTGCCCTCCCCTGCCCTCCTCTGCCCAGGCTACTTGGGCAACAGGTTCGGTGGCAACCAGAACTGGATGGTGGCGGCTCTGAATGATGGCCACCCTCGCTACAGTGGAAGCTGCGGGTGGGTGGGGTGGTTGGGTGGTTGGGTCCTTGGTGTGAGATGGGAGAGGGTTGGGGTGAGGTGGCGCAGGGCTAGGCAGAGAGCTGCAGCTGCGAGTGTGATCATGCTGTGTTGGCTGATGTGGTGGTGTGGTGATGGTGTTTGGAGTACTGATCTGATGGATGTGATAGCGGTGATGGTAGGTGTGTCCACCCCTGCTGTTTGTCAGCTGGTGGTGGGCATGGCCTTGCAAACCCTGTTGGCATCATGTGGAGGAATGGACACAACTAGGTTGCATTGCCTGGGTGGTGGGTGGCCCTGACCTGAGCCAGCTGAGGGTAGCTGTAGGTGCAGGAGAGTGCACCCGCCCCCCTGCCCCACCCCACCCCTCCCCCTGCAGCTCACCTGCCTGCTGCTGCTGGCGGGGGCCGTGTGTCGCGCAGCCGCAGCAGCCGGGCGCCGGCCCAGCCTGCCTGGCCGTGTGACTGCCCTGGCCCAGTGTGACCATGTGTGAGGGAGGAGTGGGGCCACCAGGGCCGACAGCAGGACACCCAGGGCCTGGCAGGGAGGAAGGCAAGCAAGCATGCATGCAAGCATGCGAGCATGCAAGCATGTTGGCCTTTGGCAGAGCTACTGTGGTGTGCACAAGCTGTTCCAGCTGCCTTAGCTGGTGCTCTTTCTGGGCTGCCTCTGCAAGGCACTGCCACTGCTGCTGCCACGGCAGCTGTAGCACTCCCTCTTTGCTACTGTGCCTGCGACTTCTGTGCCCTGGAACGATGGCCTGGGATGCTGTGGGTGGTGCTGTGGGTGGTGATGGCCTTGACAGTGTGGGTAATGGTGATGCTGGCCATGACAGTGTGGGTGGTGGTGCACTAATGGTGGTGGTGACTTCTGTGCCCACCCAATCGCACCACCTGCCTTGCTGCACCTCGTGCCGGGGGGGCTACTACATCTGCCACTGCTGCTGCTCCTGCCAAATGCGGTGCTTCTGTTTCAGTGCTGCTCCTGCTGCATGGTGGCTGCTGTGTCCCTGGCTGCCTCTTGCTCTGCACACATCAAGCCGCATGTGGGGTTGTTCACGAGACGGCAAGTGTTGACCTGCTGGTGTGACCACAGGCGCTGCTACCAGATCCGCTGCAAGCCCATGGTGGTCAGGGACAACTTTGGTGCCCAGGTGGGACCCCTGCCCTCACCTCCTCACACTCCTCACACTCCTTCTCACACTCCTCCTCACACTTTGCACTTTTGGGATGACTCCACACCAAACTCCACATCCCACCGCACGCTGCTCACTTCCTTTAATCCCTGACGCTCCTCACACCCCTCGCACTTGTCACACTATTTACACAAACTACACATCCCACTAAACTCACACTTTGAGCTACACGCTTGCCTGGTGGGCAGCTGCCTGGTACTACCCTCACCCGTCCCATGCCCGTACATGTTCCACCGCCGACTCATCCCTCCCCTGCCCCGCCCCACTGCCGCCTGACCCTTCCCCTGCCCCCCTCAAAGGTTGTGGCTATGCAATGTCTTCCATCACCATCATCATGAAGGTGATTAGCATCATGGTACTGCCAAGTCCTGTCCTCGTGTGGTCCTTCCACAGATTGACCGCACCACCACCACACAACCACCACACCTTGCCCACACAGTGATGGTCCACCCGTCCATGCTGTTGCATAGCCAGCAGCGTGAGGGTTTGCTGTCCTGTTCCCCTGTGCTGCTCACACAGATTGACCGCACCAAGGAGTGCTTCAACCAGGACTCAGTCACTGTGGTCATCACTGACACCTGGTGGGTTATGAGGCTTCACTGCTGCTGCTGCTGCCACTGCTGCTGCTGCTGCTGCTGCTGCTGCTGCTGGTCCTGCCGCTGCTGCTGCTCCTGCTGCTGCTGTGTTCTGTCCTGTTATACCCAGCCCTTGCCTGTGACCCTGGCACCAATGCAATCAACGACCACTGCTGTGGCTGCTGCTGCTGCTGCTGCTATCTGGTCTGTGTCTTCTGCTGCTCCGCTGCCACAATAAATGCCTTGCCGCCTGCAGCCCTTGTTACAAAGATAACAACGCACACTCCAACAAGCGCTGGTGCTGCGGCGACATGGACCACTTTGACATTGGGGTGTGGGCATTCAAGAGGGTGAGTGTGCAGGCAGGCAGTGCAACCGCTGCTGCCCCTGCTGCCCCTACTGCCCCTGTGCTCATGCCTGGGCCCATCATGCTCTTGCCCCCCCACCCCACAGCAAGCAGCGAAGCAGGGCAAGTGCTGCTGCCCCTGCTGCTCCTGCCATGGGTTCCCACCTCACCCCACCCCCCTTGCACCCCTACCCCAAAGCAGGCAGAGAGGCAGGGCAAATGCTGTGGCCACTGCTGCTCACACCTCACACCTCACACCTCACACCTCACACCTCACACCTACTTCACACCTCGCGACACCCACCGCACTGCACGCACCCATCCACTCTTGGCCTCACTTACCCTGCGGCCCCTGCTTGCCCCCATCCTACAGCCACTGCTACAAACCTCAACAACCCCGTCTATAGAATCCATGAGTACTGATGTGCTGCAGCCAATGTGTTGCAGCATTGCATTGTGGCTTTTGGACTCCATCCCTGATAGGAATTGCCGTATTGAGTGAGTTGCACACCATCTGCCTTCTCCGCATCCTCTGCATCCGTTTGAGCCTTGACCTGATCCCTGACATCGGGTGCTTACACACAGTGTGGTGTCTGTGTGTCGCAACCACACGGATAGGCTCATGTCCCATATCCCATGTCATGCACATCATCAGTTCATGGCAGTCGCCTGCAACGGCGCCGCTGTCACACACAGCCTCGATACTCATCATCTCAATGTGCCATGTTCCATGCTCGCTTGATGCGGACACGCACACCGCACTGTTTTGACAAGTTACCAGCTGATCGGCACCGAGGCATACAGCCCTCATTGTCATCTGGGAGCGTGACTGGACATATCTTTATATGTTGGTATCAGCTAACAGGCAACTAGGCACCGGGCGAAATCATCTGTCACAAACTGAGTCACTATCAAAATATGGGCCTTGAGGCCTACATCCTTCGCTGGTACCTCAAGGTCCTCAAGTTCCAGCCTGCCACGCTTCTAACATATCGCTAACTGAATGTAACTTATGTTTCTGAAGTGTTCCATGTAATGTGCACACCTTCCTCCGACCCTCAGGCTCACCTCCCTGCCAGCCTGTCCAACTGCCCAACCACCATGGGTATTGTGGCAAGCAACCCCTGCTTTACAATGCCATCCCTTTACATTACGGGAGAAGTAAGAATTTGTATTTCCCCGTGCGGGCATGTGCTCAACATGAGCCCTCCCATGTGCGGGCATATGCTCAACATGACCCAGTATGTGGCGGTAATGGTGATGGTGATGATGACGATGGTATCCCTTTACATTACGGGAGAAGTAAGAATTTTTATTTTCCCGTAAATATCAGCAATTTCTAAACCCATTCTTACTTGTGTCCGCCCTAGCAGCACTATCTGGAACGATCCGCCCTATCTAGCACAAGCCCCCTAACAAGCCCAAGCCCCCTATCTAGCCCGAGCCCCCTATCTAAAACAATCCGCCCTATCCTATCAATGCAGCCAGTAACTTCATCTTTGCGGCCTTGCTGGCTGCCTCACTAGCCCTGAACTCTTCAAAGCCTTGGGCTATCCCTGGATCAATGGCTCCAGCCGCATGCGCTGTGATAGCTGGATGCCAAGCGGCCTGCCAAGTGCTGGGTGCGGGTCCCCATGATGCCGTATGCCAAACGCCTGGCCAGCTGCCAGGTCCTGGGGTGGGAGGGGGGCCTCCGTACGCAGCCGGTGCTTCTGCCGCATGCCCGCTCATAGGCCAGCTGCCAGGTCCTGGGGTGGGAGGGGGGCCTCCATACGCAAGCGGTGCTTCTGCCGCATGCCCGCTCATAGGCCAGCTGCCAGGTCCTGGGGTGGGAGGGGGGCCTCCGTACGCAGCCGGAGCCGCTGCCGCGTGCCTGCTCATGGGCAGGATGGGAGCCATGTCATTCTCACTGATCTTGACCCGGTGATGTTCACCACGCACAGTACGGGCAAGGGAAAAGATGCGCTGGCGCAAAGAATCTGCGTTGCACTCCCCCCCATCCTTGGACTTGCGGTACCCTGCACAAGGTGCAAAATATAGTCGTGTATAACACCTGGTGCACTAGACAGGCTCTAGGTAGGTTGCAAGGCACCCTGGCAGCCTTGCCTACCTGTTGCAAGGGTGCACAACACCATGCACAGAACCTTGGGCATCTTCATGTAGCACTCATACAGGTGGCTGCATCGCTCTTCGACAGTGACAGGGCGCTTGCGTAGGAACAGCCGCAACGCAGCCATAACCTCTTTAGAAGCTACCTCACCATCTGCATGGCAATACAAACGAGAATTATGTTGTTTATGGGGCAAGGCAAGGCGGGGCAAGGCAGGCCTTAGCTAGGTCAGCGGGTCACTGACCAGCGTATGTGCCGTTATCTAGCACATCCTCAAACATCTGGTAGCTGGTCCTGAGTTGACTCTTGTCTTTGGCTTGGGTCGAGGCGGCTGCGTGTTGCCAAATCAGCGAACTTGGGAGCCTTGATGAATGCCCTTAACACGGCATCCTCTTCTGCATCCTCTCCTGCATATCATGGCATCCAGTACAATGTCAGTCTTGGTAGCGGGGTTAGTCAACGACTAATATGAGAAGGTACCGATTACCTGCGGCCTTGCCTGACAGGCGTCCAGATCTCCTGGTGAGAACTGGTGGTACGTTGCTTGCTGGGACCGGCATTGTGGCTGTTGCGACTGCTGGGACTCCTTGCTCGGAGCTTCCTCTGCATCGCAACATCGTAACATCGTAACCGCCAGGAGTCAAACAGTCAACGCTGGTCGACAGTCTGATTAGGGACTCACCATTGATCCTAGCTGCCGCTAGACGTGCAGTGGCGATGTCGATGGGTGGTAGCAGGTTAAATTGTCCGATGGACATGTCATCGCCGCAGTCTACCTCCTCAATCTCGCAGTCTTCCTCTTCGACCTCGCAGTCCGAAGTTATGACGCTGTTTGGCATAGCGGTGGTTTGTGTGCGTGGCTGAAAGGCTGCGACCTGCATTGGATGTGACCCCAGTGACATTCAACCGCGACTTGCACGGCTTGCAAGAGTTGGTCCGGAGAGGTTGCGCTGCTCGCCACAACTAGGAGCAGGCTGTGTGCGTGGCTGTAGGATGCCGGAGACAGCGTGGCCTCCGCGGGGTTTTACTGTAACCGCTGCCTAACCGCAAATTTTACTGAAAAAGTGCAGACTTTTACTGTAACCGCTGCCTAACCGCAATTTTTACTGAAAAAGTGCCGCTGATTTACTGTAACCACCGCCTAACCGCAAATTTTACTGAGAAAGTGCTTCAACCGCTGCCTAACCGCGATTTTTACTGATAAAGTGCAGGGTGCGGCGACAGAGTTGCGCGTTGTACACGCGTTGATGCTGCTGGCTTATAACTTACACGTAGTAGCCTCGAGCCACCCGTAATGTAAAGGGATACTGTATAATGTCTCGGCCCGCGCTGTTCACGTTCAAATAACGACCTCGGCCTCGTCTCAAGCTGCGTAAACGACTCGGCTACGCCTCGTCGTTTACTGCAACTTTCGACGAGGTCTCGGTCATTATTTTCCCGTAACAGCTTGGCCTCTGACATTATACTATACGATGACACAGCCATTCCCGCCCAACCTATCCTTTGCCCTTGGTAGCCTGCTTGCCTGCCTGCCTGCTTGCCTGCCCGCCCTCACCTGCAGTTTGCTGACCCCAAGAAGGGGGTGGTGGGCATTGAGTACCAGGAGGTGGGCTGCCCCTCGGACTTTGATGTTTCACTGAATCCCTCAGTGCAGAAGCCCAGGTCAGTGAGGATGGTGGCTGCAGGGCAGGAGCCCAGGTCAGCCTCAGTACAGCAGGCAAATACTTTCCATACTTTTCCACATGCGCATGGGTGCATGTTCATGAGTCAGTTGGCAAAGTGCATGTGCATGGGTCAGTTGGCCAAATCAGTCGGTCCCAACCTGCCAGTACATGACAGGATTGTTCAATCCAGTGATGGTGCATGCGCATGGGCGATGATGTGCAGCTCGTTGCGGAGCCAGTACCCTTATGACCTAAACAAGCAATCCCCCAAGGCAGCAGATCAGAAGGTGAGGTACCTCCAGGTTGCACCAACCATGCATGGGTCCTGAACAAGCCCCAGGCAGGGCGTGGCAGGGGCAAGGCAAGGGGCGAGGCAGGGGCAAGCTTGAGGTAAGGCCCAGGCAGGATTGATGGGCGACAAGGCAATTTGGTATATGCTGATCGTCAGAAGGTCAGGGGTTCGAGTCTTGTCAGACACAAAACAAGGTGGTTTGTCATGAAGAGGGGTGCCATGCCTACATGGCAGCCTCGCATCAGCAACTCACCACGGCCCCTGCAACTGGTCATACTTGTATGCTGCTGCTGCTGCTGCTGTTGTTGTTGTTCAGGTGGCCAGCTTCAGTGGACCACCAGACAGCTCTTCCCCACGCTCCCCTTCTCCCTCCCCCTCCCCCTCCCCCTCTCCCAGCAGCAGCCCCCGTCCCTCCCCTCCCCCCTCCCCTTCCCCTTCCCCCTCTCCTTCCTCCTCCCCCACCCCCACCCCCTCCCCCTCCCCCTCCCCCTCCCCCTCCCCCTCCCCCTCCCCCTCACCATCGCCCAGGACCTCTCCTTCCAGCCCCAGCTCCTCCCCCTCCCCCTCCCCCTCCCCGCCGGTAAGCAACGACGTCTCAGAGGAGGGTGGTTTGCACGAGGAGGGTGGTTTGCACATGGAGTGTGTGCTGCAAGCCAGAGCAGGGACCAGAGACGTGTCACAACACACAATGCACCATACACACAATGCACAACACACAATGCCCATGTCATGACTAGGTTCCCACTAAGGTCTCCGCATCTGCTTACGATGCAACAGCCACAAGCAAGGCAGGGAAATAGTGTCAGTAGCCAGCTGGACTGTCTTTCAAGGTCAGGTCGGGTCGGGTCGGGTCAGGTTAGGTCAGGTGGCCAGAAGGTCGGGTCGGGTCGGGATCTGCTACAAGTGCTGTCATGCCCCTTGCTCCATGCATTCACTCTTGATCACTGTTAGGCAGAAAAAGGTTATAGGGTAGCTGGGCAGAAGCTGGTGGCAAAGTAGTTCGCACAATCACACACGTCTCACACTAGCTATGATGAACAGCAGCAATGCTGGTGAGGCATATGCCATGCAATGGGGATGAGAATGAGGATAATGAGGATGATGACTGGGCACCGCCCAAACCACTTTTTAATCCCTGCACAGGCCACCAACCCTCCAGGGTGGAGCCCTCCCACTGTGCCTTCACCCTCGTCCATGCCTTCGCCCTCGCCCATCCCCACGCCCTCGCCCTCGCCCTCGCCCTCGCCCTCGCCCTCGCCCTCGCCCTCGCCCTCGCCCATCCCCACGCCCTCGCCCTCGCCCTCGCCCTCGCCCTCGCCCTCGCCCTCGCCCTCGCCCTCGCCCTCGCCCTCGCCCATCCCCACGCCCTCGCCCTCGCCCTCGCCCTCGCCCTCGCCCTCGCCCTCGCCCTCGCCCTCGCCCTCGCCCCCGCCCCCGCCCCCGCCCCCACCCCCGCCCCCGCCCCCGCCCATGCCTTCACCCACACCCACACCCTCGCCCTCGCCCATCATTGTGCCCTCCCCTCAGCCTTCACCCTCGCCCCCACAGCCACCCTCGCCAACTCGCTCTCCCTCGCCCTCTCCGGCTCGCCTGCCCTCGCCCTCTCCACCAGCACCACCACCCGCACCATCGCCCTCGCCAGCCACCAAGCCAGACCCCTCCCCTGCACCTTCCCCCTCCCCCTCTCTTCCACCCTCCCCCTCTCCACTCCCCTCCCCCTCCCCTTCACCATCCCCCTCCCCCTCTCCCCTCCCCTCCCCCTCTCCCCTCCCCTCCCCCTCCCCTTCTCCCCTACCCTCCCCCTCCCCGTTACCCAACCCCGGCCAACCCACCCCCGTAGCTGTGGCACAGCTTCCTGCACCTGCCGCCCCCCTCCCTCCCCCTCCCCCCTCCCCCTTCACTCTCTTCCCCCCTCGTGTGCAGGCTGCCTCTAGACCTCCTTCCCCCGCCCCAGCTGTTGTGGCAGCAGCCTCACCACCTGCAGCCCAGCCGGCAGGCTTCTGTGGCTTTCTCTGCCGCATCATAGGTGGCAGGTAGCGCCTGCTGTGAAGCCTGGCTGACAGCACCCTGATGGCTGGCAGCAGACTAGAAAAGGGTGACAGGCAGAGTGAAGCCTGGCTAACTGGAGCCTGATGGCTGGCAGCAGACTCACACACCTCAGCTGTGAGCGGGTGGTGACGGGCAGTAGGAGGGGAGCGGGGGAGCGGCTGCCTTGCGCCGTAGGAGCAGCATGCGCAGGCAGGTAGGAGGGGAGCTGGAGCCCTTGCCCTGCCGCAGCACACAGCTGAGTGAGTGTGCGGGGTGTGTGCAGCTGGGGGCATCGCGGTCAGACCCCAATGGCAGCATGGCATCGCTGCTAGCCTTGTGACATGGGCACCTGGGGTCCTGCCAACAGAGCAGCAGCAGGCAGCAGCAGCTTCGGCTTCTCGCTGCCCTTTCACTGACTCGACCTCCACCTTGACTTGCAGTGTGACCTGTATCTTGACCATGACCTTGTTTATGATCCTAACCTGAGTGCTGACCCATGACTTGACACGACCACTGGTGGATAAGGTTAGCATGCTTTGCATTGAGACCACCCAATCCCACTCCATCTCACCCCACCTCACACCTGAATGTGCCATGCACATAATGTCACACATTGCCTGTACTATACATTGCGTGACGTGCCTGACTTAATGCATCGCCCTGTACTGGCCACCTGTGGCAGCTCTGCTTGGCGCCCCTTGCAAGCCATTCAATCCTGGCATGGGCAATATCACATGGCTGATGGTGGGTTTGCTGCTTGCTTTCCCGTAATGTTACCCACCACTGTCAGTGACAGCATGGCAGGCAACGCCTGATCATTGATGGCAAGGAGGCAGGGGAGACGTTTTGCCCTACCATTGCCTGTGCTAGGAAGCTGGCAGGAAGCTGGGCATGCATGCAGGCCGGCCGGCTGAGAAGCTGTGCTGTGAGGCAGTGCTGCCAGTGGCCCACTCTACTCACTGAGGTGCAGCAACGCACTCCTAAGCCACGTAACCCTTCCCTTCCCTTCTCTTCCCTGGCGACAAGCCTAATGCTAATCAGAATTCTGATAGGCAACCGCGCTGACCATTGACAACTGATTGACTGCCCACTGACCATTTGATCAACATTGACATTGACATTCATTTAGGAGGCGTAGGTGGTGGAAGCCCACTGCAGCCACTGATACCCTGGGGTACCTGCCGGTAGTGGTGGCTTGGTGACCATGCAGATAAGGAGCACCCATGCACATGGTCACAGGCCCACGGAGGTTAGGGTTCACATGTGGCCAATGAAGTGGGCAGCATGCATGGGTGCACATGCCACATGGTGGAAGACAGTCGTGGAGAGTGTCACCTCCAGTGCTAAAAAGCCGGAGGCATGGCGGTTATGGCGGTTGCGGCAATTGCGCGTGATAGCGTGCCATTAGGCAGTGGCAGTAGGCTGCCCACGCCATCGGGACAGTCTAAGCAGAGTTCGGGTTGACTGGTGTGTGGAAAGGTGAGCATCAGGACAGCAGTGCGACATGGGCATGTTTGCATGGGGTGAGGTCAGGAAAGCTTTGGCAGGGGGGTTATTCCCTTATGTGTGAGTGATGGATGAGTGGTGGATAAGGCGGTTGGTGCGGTCAGGACAGCCTGCATTGTCACTGCATCTATTGATGCTCTATAGCTGCCGCACAGGCTGCAGACACCGCCACAGCTAAGGTATGGTAGAGCCAGAGAGGGGTGTGTTGCCAGAGACAGTGCTGCGAGCATGGTGTTGACAATAGGTCGTTTTGCAATGCTTCTATTCCTGCAGCAACCATATCATCACAGCTATCTTCACCTCTATGACCAGATCACCATCCTCAGCAGCAGGTGGCCGTTAACCTCATATGTGCTTCTTGTGGCCAGTATGGCTTCTAATGGGCTGGAAATGAGCTGACAGACAGCTGTGTCCTTTATGTTCTGTCTGCTCAATTGAAAACGGTGCGTTTACACCGTGGTAGCTGCTGCCTCGCAAAGGCAGCCGACCATGTAGCATCGGTCGGAATTGTCTTGCAGCTGTGCCTCGAGGCTGTTGGGTGTTGGTAGCGAGGTGTCGGCATGTGGATTCGAGGTTTACATCTGGCATGCATCGACGTTGTCGTGACTGCATCTTGGGGATTACCATAGTGTTTAACGTCATGAAGCGGCTTGATATGCACATGGACAACGTTCGCATTGGCGCATCTTACATTTACAATGAGTAGTCGAGCTATGGATAGAGAATGATGTAAGGCTGGAATTGGCTGTGCACCAGCGGTTAGAAGTAACTCCCATTAGGGCGCGACCGGGCCTTGTTTTGGACTCGCTGCCCCTTTTACAGCATGGAACAGGGTGTTGCCTGTGGATTATCTCAATGCGAATACCACTAGGCTTCCACTGGGCTCCCCTTCGAAAGTAGCATCTGATGATGAAACTGGTCATCGCTAGCCTTGGAATGTAGTGAGCTCTACTGTCATGACTCATGAGCAAGGTTGTGGCAGCCAAGGACCACCCTGACCACGTTGTTGCTGACCACCCTGACCACGTTGTGCTGCTCATAAACTCCATGAACATGCAGAAAGCTTGACCACATGCAGTAGGGAGCGTAACGGGATTTCTTGCTGTGGGTTGGTACCTGCCTGCTTCGCCAAAGTGCCAGGCAGGCCTGCCGGCTTGGACAATGCTGTTGTGCGATCGACGGCTAGCATCGTTGCATTGCAGCACCAGCAAGCCCGAAGCTGCCTGTACTTTGGGTCACGGTAGGCCGGTTGTGTGCCGGCTTGCGGTTCGGCTACGCCAGACGCGCCAGGTCCAGATGTCTGCGATACTCAATGCCGTGGAGTCGTTGAAGCTGTATCGCTATGAAGCGCTGTCAGCCCCTGAAATCAAGGCACTGCTTCAGCGGCCACGCATTGATTTCACCGCGATTCTCAATACGGTGAGTAGCTATGGATGCTTCTGCCAAAGGCACGAAGTCAGACGGCAAGTGGTTGTGGCATGTTTGCCCCATCGCAGGTCGCCCCCATCGTGGAGAAGGTGCGGCAGGAAGGCGACGTGGCGGTGAGGGAATTCACTGCCAAGTTCGACCGCGTGGAGCTCAGCAGCGTCTGCGTGCCCATAGAGGTCAGGCAGCCTCCGCCTTGCACACATGGGCGGACCCCTGGTCACTCAGTGCCCAGCCTGTTGTCCATAGTTCCTGTCTAGTACATAGCATGTAGCTATGCATGGCCAATGCAAGTCGCACAGAGCTGGACACATGCGCATGTGATGCACTGCTTCAGCCGTCAGAAGCAGGCATGCTCTGCATTGGGTACACACAGGAGCTGCCTGAGCCAACATTGCCTGCGGAGGTGACGACAGCATTTGACACGGCTTACCACAACATCAAGGCATTCCATGAGGCTCAGCGCAGCAGCCCTTTGGAGGTGGAGACCATGCCAGGCGTGGTATGCCGCCGAGTAGCACGCCCCATAGGTAAGCAATGCCATTCCAGCTGCAGCCATTGCAGCTTGTCCAGTGCTTTCATGACTCTCCACCGTCCTCTCCCATCTCACCGTCAGTGTGAAAATGTGTGTGGGACTTGCTGGGGCAGCAGCAGGCGGCAGTCATCAGGCGCCCACAGCATTGCCAGTTTGTTTAGGCATGGGCAGCTTTGCTGAGGCGGGCTCAGGAAGTGTGGGTGTGGGGCATTATGACCCATCAGACCCTGCCATGCTTGCCTGGCTTGTGTATGCCGCATGGTGGCACATGCCATGTGATGATGATGTGATGGTGCCGCATGCCACCCCCTGCTTCTGAGACCTGGCTCAAGTTCAGCACAAGGCTGGCGAGTGCAATCACATGCACAGGCCCAGGCTGTCTACTTTTGGGGCGATGTGTCGCCCTGGCATTAGCCCAGCGCAACACTCCCAGCGCTCCCAGTGGGGCCTGCATCAGCCCTGCCTAGCCTCAGGGCGCAGCTGTGTGCAGCACAGGGTAGCACAGGCGACAGCTACAAGCTCCTGCTGCTGCCCCAACAGCCCAGTCTGGCGCCCCCTCTCATCAGAGGCATCACATGCCAGGAGCTGCCACTGGCTGTGCCGCCAGACCCTGCCACAGCCTAGGCTGGCATGTTGGGGGTGCTGGCATGTGAAGGTTGTGAACACCTGTGCTGTGGGGGCTGCTGCTGACCCGTGTCCCCTCACTGCCCAAAGCAAACACACTGCAGACCTCAGGCTAGAGTACGCTCCCTGGCCCCTTGACTCCTGTCCCCTTTACCCTCTGTCTCCTCACACCCCTCTCACCCCTCGCACCCCTCGCACCCTCTGCCTCCTGTCACCTTTGGCCCCTGGCCCCTGGCCCCTGGCCCCTTGCCCCTTGCCCCTATCCCCCTGACCTGCTGCCGAGACAGCACAGCCAGTGGCATTCATCAGCTGCTGCCAGGTGCTGACCTACCGACTGCCACTGCAACTGCCACTGGCTGAGTAGCTGTCCTGCACCCTGTGTCTCTGCGTCTGATGCCCACCTCACCCGGTAGATTGCCTCAGAGAGGGCCAGTGGACTGGGAGCAGCAGCAGCAGGGGCAGATAGGCAGGGGACTGAAGCAGCAGGACAAACCAGGATAGCCTCAGCGGGGCCGCAGCATAGCAACAGCGGGTGAGGTCTGGCAAGCTGGTGCACAAGAGAGGGCCAGTGGGGTGAGATCCAGCAGGGAGGTGTTTCGCCGCTGCCATTGCTGCAGCAGTAGGGGGAAACCATGGCACTGGCTGCCACTGCTGGCCTGACTGCTGGCCTGACCGCTGGCCTGGCTGCTGGCCTGACCGCTGGCCTGACTGCTGGCTGACTGCTGGCCTGACCGCTGGCCTGACCGCTGGCCTGACTGCTGGCCTGACCGCTGGCCTGGTTGCTGGCCTGACCGCTGGCCTGGTTGCTGGCCTGACCGCTGGCCTGGTTGCTGGCCTGACCGCTGGCCTGACTGCTGGCCTGGCTGCTGGTCTGGCTGCTGGTCTGACTGCTGGCCTGGCTGCTGGCCTGACTGCTGGCCTGACCGCTGGCCTGACTGCTGGCCTGACCGCTGGCCTGGTTGCTGGCCTGACCGCTGGCCTGACTGCTGGTCTGGCTGCTGGCCTGATTGCTGGCCTGGCTGCTGGTCTGGCTGCTGGTCTGACTGCTGGCCTGGCTGCTGGTCTGGGGCCTCAGGTGCAGTGGGGCTCTACGTCCCTGGCGGCACCGCAGTCCTGCCCTCCAGCGCCCTCATGATGGCCGTCCCGGCGGCCATAGCTGGCTGCAGCACCATTGTGCTGGCCACCCCTCCGCGGCCCGACGGCTCCATCACGCCCGAAGTGCTGTACTGCGCCCGCAAGGCCGGGGTCACCCACATCTTAAAGGCGGGAGGAGCCCAGGTGGGGAGGAGGGTGTTGCAGCCATGCAGCCTATGTCTGGCGAGGTCTAGCCACATGGTGTTGAGGCACAGTCAGATAGGCAGTGCGTAGTCAGGGTCAGCCACAGGCTGGAGGCTGGGGGCCATGCGTGCGGGAGAGGGGGAGGAGCAGGATGCTGCAGCGAGAGTTTGACTGCAGGAGTCGGAGGGGCGCAGTTGGATGGTGGGGTGCTTGGCGAGGGTGACCCATATGCTGCAGGCTTGGGGCTCTTTGGGGGGGTGCGGTAGGGGGAGGGGGTGGATGGATGTGTCCTGGGTTAGAGCAGTAGGGGGGTGCGGTGCGGTGGGGTGTGGCGAGGTTGCAGTTGCTGTAAGCCCTGGTGCTGCAGCAGGCAGTGAGATGCATGCTCATCACCTCCCTATGGCTGGGTACATGTGGGGCAACAGGTGTTGGCAGTGGGTATCCCCTCCAGCTGGTTGTGTTGGGACCCCGTTGTTTTGCTGCGACAGGCTGTGGCTGCCATGGCTTGGGGCACGGCCAGCTGCCCCAAGGTGGATAAGATCTGTGGCCCCGGGAACCAGTACGTCACTGCGGCCAAGATGCTGCTGCAGAACAGCGAGGCCATGGTGAGGTGCTTGGGCGGAGGGAGGGGGAGGAGGGACTTCGGGGAGGGCGGGGGGGGAAGTGGGAGAAGGGGAGGGAGGGGAAGGGATGGACGAGGTGGAAGCGAGGGGGAGGTGGAGAAGGAGAGGTGGGCAGGGTGTAAGCAAGGGCAGTTTTTGACAGCTCAGGCAACCTCCGCTGCCTGCCTGCCTGCCTGCCTGCCTGCCTGCCTGCCTGCCTGCCTGCCTGCCTGCCTGCCTGCCTGCCTGCCTGCCTGCCTGCCTGCCTGCCTGCCTGCCTGCCTGCCTGCCTCAGGTAGCCATTGACATGCCAGCAGGCCCCAGTGAGGTCCTAGTGGTGGCTGACGCTGGGGCCAACCCAGCGCATGTGGCGGCAGACCTCTTGTCGCAAGCTGAACATGGACCGGACTCACAGGCAGGTGCCCCTCTGCTGTGTCTGCCAGCTGGTAACTCCTCACCATCACTATGAAAACTGGCCCATGCAAGCTGGCCCGTGCAGGCTAAACTGGCAGGCTGATTGGCAAACTGTATGGCAGGCTGTCTGGCTGGCTGAATGACAAGCTGGCTAGCAAGCTGACTGACTAGCTGGCTGGCAGGCTGACTAGCAGGCTGACTGGCAAGCTGGCCTGTGCGGGCTCTATCCTGACACAGCCTGCAGACCCTGACATGCTTTACTCAAAGCAAGACATGCTCAGTGGTGGCATAGCCTGCTGTGCTTGTGAGATCCTTGGGTTGAAGGCAACACGGCATGGCACAACAATACATGGCCTACCCCGTACATTCCATGCCCCTGGTTGCCCCTGGTTGTGCTACACTGCTGACCACACACTGCCACTGCCGCTGGCGCTCCATACCAATGCCGCACCACAGACTGGTGCGGCTGGTGTAGCTCAGGTGCCAAGCAGGCGGGCCAAACCTAGTCTGATTGTCGCATGTTTTGCTTGGTTTGGCTGACCCGGCGAGTAGGGCTGGCCAGAGCTTACCAGGCCCACTGTCTCCCTGACAAAGGTTGGCTGCTTGGCTGCCTGGCTGCCTGGCTGCAGGTGGTGCTCCTGGCCCTGCCTGGCGCTGACATCACGGCCATTGAGGCTGAGCTCAGCAGGCAGTGTGATGCCCTGCCTCGCAACGCGACGGCTCGCAAGGCCCTGTCGCACAGCTTTGCAGTACAGGCGGGTCAGCATGCAAGGGGGGAGGTGGAGAGTGGGGAAGGGGTAGCAGGGGGAGGTGAGAAGGTTGCAAGGTCGTGACGGCTCCTAAGGCTCTTGGGGTTAGGTAGGCTACGAGCCTGATGTATGCCTTGACCCTGATCTACCCACGGTCATCACACATAGCTCGAGCCTTCAGCCTGTCAGCCCCTCACCCATCTTGCCCTCCTGTGGTCATCCCTGTGAGTGTGCAGGTAGCCAGCAGGGACCAGGCAGTGGACTTTGCTAACCTGTATGCCAGCGAGCACCTGATCATCAACACAGAGGACGCGGAGGCCTGGGTGCCTCTCATCAACAATGCTGGCTCCCTGTTCCTTGGCAGGTAGGGGGTTCAAACCTTCCCTCTCCCAGTGTGATCATGCAGAAGTGATGGAGAATACAGATATGATCAACAATGGCAGGGCCTAGTGGTGGACGCAGCCTGCCCCTGCTCCTGGGCCTGCCCCTGATGCTCCTCCTGCCCCTGATGCTCCTCCTGCCCTGCTGCTCCTCCTGCCCCTGATGCTCCTCCTGCCCCTGATGATGCTCCTGGGCCTGCCCGTGCTCCTGGCCCAGCTGCTATGATCTGAATGCGTGCAGGTGGACACCGGAGTCAGTGGGGGACTATGCAAGCGGGACAAACCACGTGCTGCCCACCTATGGCTACGCGCGCATGTACAGGTGGGCAAGTCTGAGCAGGCCAGCAGTGAGTTGCCGTTGGCTGTGCGAGGCGGCGGTTTCATATCTGCCTGGCAGATGATTGTAACTTGGCCAAGCAAGTGCGCTGGCCGGCTGTGAGGCCTGGCTCTCACTGCCAACGCCCTTGGTCCAATCACCCGTATGGTATGGCAGTCCTTCAAGAAGTGGCCAGCAAGTAGTGTCATGAGCCAGGTTGCTTCTGTTGCCATTGATGACACTGTTAGCTGGAGGACGCCCAATGCTGGCGGCTTTGGAAGTAGAGCTGTTCCAAGGCTGACGCACTAAGCTGGTGACAAGTGCTGCTGGCTGATGCTGCTTCGCAGTGGCGTGTCGTTGGACACGTTCCAGAAGAAGATGACCGTTCAGAACCTGACGTTTGCGGGGTTGCAAGCCTTGGGCCCGGCTGTCGCCAAGATGGCGGAAGTGGAGGGGTTGGAGGCTCATCGGCGAGCTGTGACAATGCGACTGGCCGCCACGAGTTGACGGGCAGCATTGGGCGTTGCCATGTGTTTGTGAGGCTATGTAACCACTCGACCGTGTCTCGTGCTGTCGTCCCAACCAACTAGGAACTAACTGAGTAGGACGGCTGTGACTATGCACTCATGGCAAGCTCACCATATGTGGATGTGTGGAAGGGTTTTGTGGTGATGGATACGATGAATGCATGCTGTTTAGCGGCATGATTCCCACGTCACATACAATTTTGACACGTCAAGACTGTTCAGAACCTGACATTCAGGTAGCAACATGGCTAAAGGGCGCAGACGCTGATAGATATACTCGCATGTTTTTGCCAAGCGCGTCTCTGCTCACACATCTGACGAAGAGGTGCATTACAATGATCTCTTAGGGTCCTAGGAAAGAAGGCGGCTAAGGAGCGCATTGGCTTGAGGCTCCACGTGTGCTCATCACAACTACTACATTGGTCAAACCGTGCCAACACCACAGGTACGGGCACAATACACGAAGCAACAGACACTGATACGACGCACATGTCCGTTTGTATGTCCATATGCACCCTATCTCTCACGCCAAGCCATCAAGCCGGTGCAGCATCTGACACGTAGCTGCCTTGAACAAACCACGCACTGAAACCACACCCACTGCAGTTCGTGTGATAAAGACCATTGGTACAGGCTGGCACAAGCTGTGTCAACATGTGATGTGAGGCAATGTGCCCTGATTCGACCAGATGCAATGAGCAGTGTGTTGAATCATGGCATGGGATGCACAAGCAATTCATTCGAATGGAGGCATGGCAAGGTGTGTGCAGAATGTCAGCTTAGCCCATGAGCACCCCCCTCCTATAAATAGTGGTGGTTGGTTGCTGAGACTGACTATGAGGCAGCAGTGCGCGTCGTGAGGCTGCTACTACGGAACACACCAAGGGCGAGCTGTGGTCAACAGCTCCTACTCTTAACACGTAATTGTGACCTGTGAAGTCAGAGCCTGCATGGCATGTCTGCTGCATTGCAGCATTGCTGATAGGTTGTGGCTAAGGGCAGCCACCAGGTGCAAGCAACGCACCGATCCAGCAGCATGACGTGGCTATGGGTCTGATGGACACCAGGTTTTCCTCAAGGTAGGTCAAGCCAACCACCCTCAACCCCACGCCTCCACCCACCTCCACTGTGTGTGCCCTCAGCCTTTGAAGCTGGCCTCGTCTTGGCCGCTGTCCATGGACCGCATGCTGCTGTTTCCAGCGCCGCCTGTCTGCTTGTCTGAGGACAGCTGCAGCGCCCGGGCCACCAGGTCCATGACGGCAACCTCAGTGGGCAGCTGGCTCAGCAGCTCAGCCACCCTCCGTGTCTCATTGCGGGCCTGAGGACCAGCGCCACCACCCTCGTCACTATCATCACCACCACCACCACCCTCATCATTATCATCACCACCATCATGACCACCATGCCCGCCGTCAGACAAATGGAGGTTTGGCAGGGTCAGACAACCCGACCAGCACCAAGCACAACATGGGAAAACGTGTCATCATCACCACCACCCTCATTACCACCCTTGACCTTGGCACACACAGCTATGTGACCTGAAGGATGAACGCTTGCACCAGCAAGTGGTGTTTGACATGGAGAGCCTACGACAACGGGTTGCTGCAGAGGTGTCAAATTGTGTGAGAGGCGGTACGACCTCTTTACCAGCTTACAGCCATGCACGTTCTGAAGCAGGTGGCAAAAAATGGGGCATGCGGGTCAGCCATGTGAAGACCCAACGTCATGGAGTTTGGGAAGTGGCAACAGCAGTAGGTGCCACAGGAACCCCTACAGTCACCTCGATGACAGACATAGCTAGAAAGGAAACAAGGTCATTGCTACTACATACAACATTGCATACAACATCTGGTTTACAACATCTGGTCTTACAACATCTGGTTTGGCTTACCCTTCACAATCACATCACACCCTGACTACAGCCTACTACAGCGTTAGTGAACAATGTGGAGTGCGTAATTTTTTACACCATGGTGTGACCAGCCCACTGCACCAGATAGAACATACCTCTTGGTCGAAGGGTCTGAGCTGCAGCAGGTACAGGGTCAGCATGAGTGTCACGGTGAAGGCAAAGTTGATGTAGTGCAGGAGGGAGGCGGTGGAGTAGATAGACATCACAGTGGTCAGGAAGCCCTCATTCAGCATGTCTAGGCCATCCTGCAGCCGCACATGCACGCACACGCACGCACACACACTGAGTGGGCCAGGAGTAGTATTGCTTGAGGTCGTAGAAGTCAGAGCTCAAGTTCAGCAATGGATCTCAGGCGTTGGCAATGTCAGTCAAGAGTCTAAGGTTTTGTCATGACATAGCAAAACCCACAGGTTGACTGATTCAGATCTGAGTAAGGCATGCATGGAGCTGTGCAGTCGCACCTCCATGTCTGGTTTTGCCCGCCACATAAACTCATACTCAGGGCCAGTGATGTTGGGTACCGGCCCGTTTGTAGAATTTATCTGCGCAGTATTTAAAGACGGGAAATATACAGACTGAGTTGCATGGGACAATGAGGTAAGGTGAGCACAGCACAGCACAGCTGCTATGGATGTTCATTACCCTGTGACAAGGCATGGCTGCAAGCAAGCCACATGCTCCCACGGCCTTGGGAGCATACAAATCCCCAGCGTGCCTGGTCTCAGGACAGTGTGGTGCTCACGCTGTGCTAGACACCTCGAGTTGTCCACGCTGCCTGCTGCCTGGTCTGGATCAAGAGGAGGAGGATGGGTGTTAGCCACAAAATCCAAGAATGCACAGCAAGCTCACCATGGTTTCCCACAGCTCAAAGTACCGTCGCATCAGCCGATCCAGGCCGTTATTGGTCCATCTACAATGGGTGGCACCAGGCAAGCACTGCAGCCGTAAGGGCATTTTCTGATGTCGACTGTGCAACTGATAGAACCGGGTAACGCCAGTCTATGAAAGGGGTCGAGCTAAAGCGAGTACTTCCATGGCTGCAAGGAGAGGAGCTCAGACACACTATGGGGCTGTGAACACACTTCTCAAGTGGTGGGCATCACACCAGGCAGGATGTGACCTTGCACACTCCCAGGCCGCTCACTTGTAGAAGGGGTCCTCGGGACCCATGCAGGAGGAGGCATTCACCCTCAGGCACTGGGTAGTGAAGTACAGGATGTCCACCCCTGCATGTTGCACACACACAAGGGCAGCAGTGCAGGTGCTGTGGGGCTGGCGGGCCTGAGGGAGGCAGCCTCAGCCAAGGCAAGGAGTGCACTCTCAAGCATGGCAGCTTGGGGGCTGGACTGGGCGAGGGAGTCTTCAGGGAGGACGCTGCTGGTGGAGGAGCTAGAGTAGTTGATCACTTGACAACAGTGCGACGCCACCCTAGCAGGACATAGGTTGAATTGGCTTGGGCTGCACAGTGGCCCTGGCAGAAGCTAGTAGGGGTGCAAGGCCCCTGGCAGCCTGGCGCAGGTGTGGCTCACCTTGGCCTCCTGAGTACACCACGCCCTGCTTGGCCAGCACAAACCGCGGCTCACTGCTGCCTGGCACAGCCTGCAGCGGCACAGGGGCCCCGGCAGCCACATCATGACATCACCCACCCTGGTGGAGTTCAAGCTAGTCTGGTCCGGTCCTTGACATGCCCCAACTCCTCACTCGCAGCCCAAGGCCAGGCTCTAGACGCCAGTGCCCGGCACCATTCTGATCATCTGATCCTTCTCCTCCTCCTCCTTCACCCCAACAACACCACCTGCCCATGGTGGTGCCCAGCACTTCTAGGCCCCAGACCCTACCCACCCACCCCTAACCCTATGCCTTCTAGCCTCCCATCCCAAAGTGAGCACGGTGGCGCCCAGCCCATGGATGCCCTAGCCCTACTCACTGAGCCCCCGTACAGCATAGCATCATACTCCGTCCGCATGGTGGCATAGCGAGGCCTCAAGATGGCTCGCGTGGCATTGCGTTCAGCAGGGTCGGTGGCAATACACAGCCTGCAAAGGAGGGTGGTCATGAAAGGGCTGCCAGGTGCTGCTGTGAGTCAGTGGCAGGTGCAAACATTGAATCAGATGCTATGCTGCTCAGCGCTGTGCGGCACTCACTCTTGTGCATAGAAGAACACTCTCTGGACGCGCGCAGCAAAGAAGTTGACCTGCGCACGAGTCAGCCATGCAGGGAGTTGGTTCGTTGCCTGGCTGGCTAGCTATGGCTATAGCTATGACAGAGCCAAAGAGGCTGATTCTATATCACAAACCTGACCCTGCATGCAGGGTGCGTTCCCCGCAACATGGCCAGCTTCCCTATGTTGGCCACATGAGCTGATGTTGGGCAAGGAGCGCAAGAGGGGTATAACACAGCCATGCACGTTCAGAAAAAACCAATCTCAGGGTGCGATGAGACCGCATTGCCTCCCAGGCCCACTCATACCTTGCCCTCTGCACTGCCCTGAACGCTGTTAGAATGCTCCCAGCTGCAGGTGGCCATGCCACCACAAAGCGACAAGCAGGCACAAGCAAGAGCCAGACAGGCTGCTTGCAAGGTGGTGCTGGTGGATGAGCGCCACACCAGCCGAGTCGGTTCATCTGGGAAGCCCTGTGAGAGCAGGCTGAAGAAACGCAAGACCACCAGGCCTTCGCCTGGTCCACCCAGCCTGGAGCCAGCGGCGTGACCAGCCAGTGACAAGCCTAATGTGGTGCCTCCAGGCGCCCCCACGCAACCAGGCAGCCACACAGGCAGCAGCCTCATAGCCTGGGCCCAGCGCTCTCCAGCCAGCCAAGGGAAGAGCAGGTGGCGCCCGCTGAAGCTGTGCCCAACAAGGTGCAGTAGGGTAAGGCTACCTAACAAGGTAAGGGAATACCCAGGCCTGAGCTACAAGCGGCTGTGAGACTGAGCACCCAAGGCATGTTTGATATACCAGCTTACATGAGCGCATATGCATCATGCCATACGCTCTAGCCGTCCCTCAGGGGGTCAGGTAACAGTACAAGGGGTAGGCACCCGCAGCCTCAGGGTTCTTGGGCCTCAGGATTCATTGGTTATTTCTGTTGCCAGCTAGCAGACATGGCAGAGCTAGTAGGATCGAGATGTCCTGTCTTTTCTGCTAGTCTATGCTAACCTTAGTGGTTGACAGCTGGCAGCCTTAAGAAACTGTGCAAACAGTGGCCTGTAGTTCATGAAGCTGCTGGCTTACCTCCTACATGCACTCATGCTTAGATGCCCTAAGGAAAGGCATCAGCATGGCACTTCAACACCTGCCACTTAGTACTCTTGGCATGAGAGACATGCAGCACTGTGCATGACAGCATACTCACAATGTTGAATGTGGCACAAGGCGCAGCTGCAGTCTTCAGGTGTTGGTACGCGACTGCATTCAGCGTGCAGTTGATGACCTGAGAGGGAGGCGCACGGGCAAAGGGGCAGGGAAAGGGGTGGGTGCATAGTAAGCGAGCAACAGGGGCAGTGAGTGCCCTGAAGGCTGTTGGAGCAAAGGTGAGGTTCACACTTGAGGCAGTGGCTACAGGCTGCTGCTATTGCACGCTGGCAGGCTGCAAACTGGTTTTCGACCCTTGATCATGGCTCAGAGTCTGCAGTTGAGATGATGATGCAGGGCAGAGGTTGGTTTCCTCGCAGACATGCCACCCCCCTGCCTGCCCACAACTCACCGCCCAGGCTAGGAATGGCAACATGAGGCTCACGGCGAATCGGTTAGAGCTGCATACAAGCATGCACCCATGTGCACTGTATTGGCCAGTGCAAGGGATGGCATCTTTCAAGCAAGAGGAACTGACAATAACTTTACAACACCAAGTCAAGCAGCAATGCCAGCACTCATGTCATACCAACAAATGTCATGAGGTGGTGATGATAGCAAAGCTACAGGATGCTCCCGACAAGGAACAGGAGGCCACAGGCTACCTATAGATGGTGCCCAGCCCTAGCCTAATGGTAGCAGCAGTATGTTGTGAAGGATGGTATGGGATGCTGTCTGGCACCTCACCTGCGCAGCTTCCTCTTCCCGCTCTGAGCCACACGGTTGGCCTGGCTCCAGTAGCTGGGGCCTCGCTGCAGCAGCACAGCGCAGCGCACAGTTGCTTGCTATGGATCAGGCGTGCCCATGGTGTGCAGTGTAACACCACCTACACCAAGCAACCCACTTGGTCCCACCCCTCAGTCCAGATCCAGAAAGCAACCCCTTATATATATACCCCTGCATCCATACCATACATATACCTGCATCCAGAAAGCGATCTTCTCCAGCAGTGGCGCTGAAGGTAGCGGTTTGGAAGATTGAAGGTTGGATGCACTAGCCTTGAGGCGGGGTATGTTGAGCTTGATGCCTTGCTCTGCAGTCTCGGTGCCTGCCCCATTCATGCGCACTGCTTTCCCACCGCCTTCTTCAGTCTTCTGTTCAGATGACAAAACCTCCTGCAGGCAGCCATAAAGACACATATGGCTGGCACACCAGCTTATGGCTAACCTTTCCAGATCTCCGTGAGCGGAGGCATGACATGAGGTAGTTGTGAGCTCAGCATAGGTGCATGAAGCTGGCACACAGAAAGAGATGCAAGGCAGATGTCTAGTCATTCACTGCTTTCATATCAGCAGCAACGTGGATGTTGTAACTGTGTACATGCTATGAGCATACCAAGCCCAACAGCTAGGCTTGACTTGAAAGTTTGTGTTGCCTGCCAGTGCCATCAGCAACCAGACTCTAGCCTCGGGCAGTAAGATGGTACTGCAGCACAAGCTCACCAGCATGCCGCCTGGGGCCACGCCTGTCTGGCCTCGGTTGCCTGCCTCGCCTGCTGCCCCCCCAGCCTCTGCCCCTGGCACTGCTCCTGCACCGTCATCATCGTCCTCCTCGTCCAAGTCAATAGGCTTGGTGGCCAGCTGCAGCCACAGTACCAGGAGGCAGTGACCAGTGTGTCAAGCCGTCTTGAGAGATCACCTGCAGGTTTCCACTACAGTGCACCCTGCTCCAGCAGCCTGCTGCTTGGCTGCTGCCTTGCTGCTGCCCACCTGGCGGATGAGGCCCACCGGCACCAGGACAAAGACATGGAACATGTTGAAGCGCTGGTTGGTGACACGCATGGCCAGGATCCACCTGCAGGCCAGGACCAGGGTCACAGGTCAAGCACCCAGGCTGGGCCAGGCAGGCAGGCTGACTCAACAGGTGGAGCGGGTGTTTTGGTTCCATGAGTGTGTTTGTTGCAAAGTATGCTTGCAGGCATATGCGATGATGATGTTGGTGTTGATGGTGATGATGAGCATGTGCGGTGTGAGTGTGTGTGTGCACAATGGGCAGCTGAGGCAGGCTGCATGCAGCAGGCTGCACTGCTGCAGCAGGTCAGTAAACTGTTACATCACTGAACCCTGAAGAAGCCTGAGCACTGGGTAGGCGGGTGGCTGACTCACAGCTACATGGGCTGCTCTGCTCTGCTCACAGCACTGCACTGCTGTAGCACCCAGGGCCTGTGTCAGCCCTGGTGGCAGACCCATGCAGTGTCCTGCAGGGCCTGCAGCAGAGTGTGTGCGCTGCAGTGGCTGCCTTGGCGCTCACAAGTAGAGCATGGCTCCCAGCGGCACCACCACACCCTCCAGCAACAGCACCAGCAGCTGGATTTGGTTCAGCGTGTCAGCCTGCACACAAAGCGGCAAGCTGCTGGCAACACCAGGGTGGGCGGGTGGTGGTGGTGGTGTCAGTGCTGCTCTGGTGATGGTGGTGGTGGTGATGATGTTGAGTATGGCGAGGGTGATTCTGGCAGTGGCACTGGCGATGGCAGTGGGGCAATGCCAATGATTGTAGTGGTGGTGGTGGTGGTGGTGGTGACGACAGGATGTTGTTGAAGCACTGCACCATAGCGCATACCTGGCCGACTACTGTCTGTAGGAAGGCGTTCATGGTCTGATAATAGGCAGGGATTACCTGCCGACGCAGGGCAGGCAGCACCAGCAGCATGCAAGGCAGGCAGCATCAGTGGTGGGCCAGTGGATGATTAGCTTTGCATCAAAGCAAAAATCTGCAATACTCGCACTAGCGAAGTTAGGAGGCATGGCTAGGTACTATCGACAGCTGTTGCTGCATGTAACGGTGCATGTGTCCACAGGCAACCCTCATGTGGCCAGAAACTGCTGCTGCAGCTCGTGCTGCTGCAGCTGATGCATTTATGCTTTTATGCTTTTATGCAAGCTCTATTGTTTTGCTTTTATGCAAGCTCAATACCAGCATCCACATGCTGCTGCCTGCCCTGCTTTAAGGAAACAATTCAATGATCTGTTTGTGGCCAGGTGGCCAGGTGGCTCTGTGTTGTGCAACCCTCACCAGGTTGGGGCCGTTCTCAATGATGTACCTCACACTTGTCCACGAGCCAAAGTCACTTGTGAGGGCATGACGTGCTCGTGCATTTTGCCAGATGTCAGCCCCCTTGGACACGTACTACATGCAAGAATGATGGACAGCACACCTTGTTTGCAGCGCATGCCCACCATTGTGCATGCCCTGTTTGCAGCACTGCTAAGCATCTGCCTTGCCACATAAGCCCTTGCCAAGCCAGCATCTGCCATGGCTGTGGCTGTTGTTGCTGCCGTTGGGGCTTGCTGCCGTCTTTGCTGCTGTGGCTGTTGTGGCTGTGCCTGCTGCTATTCTTGCGTCCTCCTTGGCGGATCACCCACGTTGTTGCCAGCGTCCCAGAGCGACACGTTGCGTTGGTACACGTTCTGTACAGGGCTGGTGTCCTCATACACTGTCTCTACTTGTGTTGCTTGATCCCTGCAATGGCAAGCACACCATATAGATGAAAGAGTGTGGTGCAATACACCATGCAATGTATCGCTGATGATAGTGACTACACCTGCAAGGCAGCGTTGCATGAAATGCCATTTCAATATTGTTCGCAAACACAACGCTTGCATTGTGATGCAAACATGCTATAAGCAGCAATTCATGCTGCTGTCATGCTACGGGGTGTGTAATCCACATTTCCATGTACATGTTCACACCTAAACCACCAGCACGCCTGCTGGGGTTAGGAATAACAATGCTCTGCCAAGCACATGCCTGGGCGCACCAGATCTGTCTCAAACCAAACTCATCAGGCAGCTGCCGTCGCTTGCCAAAGCCCATGTACACGCCTTGGTGTAGACGCTGCAGGCAGCAAGTTGATGGAGACGTTAAGTAATTCAAGCGATGCGCTGATTTCATGGCGTGGTTTACCATGGGGAGCCTCACCAAGGTTTCAGAAAGAAGATAACTCATGAAGTCGTTACGGCCTTGGTAGTCTTCCATGCCTGTTAGGCCGGGCAGGTTGGGTTGGCCCCTGTGGTGCCACAGTGCACGACACAGAATACTGACATGTCCCGACTAATGATGACTGCATTGGACTAGCTTGTCCTGTTTTCCTGACCACAGTCTCATGACCAACCATGCCCCAATGTTGCAATGCTGTGTGTCGGGCTGCAATAGCATGATTGCCTGGACCCTTGTTTCTAGCCACCTACCGTCCTGACAGGAGGATGTCCAGCTCGTGCATGGAGTGTGTCACCTTACCCACGGTGCGGGCAGCAATGCCCACACTGTTCAGGTCTGTCACGCCTGCACTTTGCTGGGACAGCAGGATAATCTGGAGGACAAATAGCCCCTGCGCATGAGGCACCAGCAACAGCAGCACGCATGACACGCGGCAACCACTGCAGCAACAGCAGCAAGAAAAGCACCGGAAACAACAGTTGGTGATACACAGGCCACGTTTGAACGCTGCATGCATGTAAACCTGGTAAGCTTTAGCACCTGCCATTCTAGCGATCCCTCAAAACTGACACTTGATGCAGCTTACCAAATGAGTAAGCACTGCGCCACATACCACAACGATACAGTGCCTGTTGAATGTTTGGGCAGCACGTTGAGCCTGAAGAGCAAGGTCAGCAGCAAGGTGTGTCACAGAGAGCAAATCAGCATTGACGGCAGGAAGCAAGGGCTTTGCAAGCTTTGTTGCGTTCTGCAGGGATGTGGTGTGGATCTACCTTCAACATGGCCAAGGACCTTTCAGTGAGCCGTGTGTTGAGTGACACTAGTGTAAGTAACAGGGATGACACGGTGACATGTTGGTTGACGAGAAAGAGCCACTCACGACATAGTCAATGTCACGATGGCTCAGTGGTGTCAAAACAATGCACCAAGCGACAAGCCACAATGACATCGTGTAGGCGCATTAACCGTGCTTGTCTTTGGTTTCAAAGGCATCACACTGGACATTTACCCAGGGACTGGGCAGTGGCTGGGTAACATCTGTGCAACATGCACCAGTGCATAAGGTGGGACTGTAGCAGGGTCCCACCGCAGGACTCAGCAGCAGCCGCTGCAGCTTCTTGAAGCGCTGGCCCCTACGATAGTCAGTGGCCTGCATCATGTCTGACGCCTCAGTGGCGCTCTTGTTGCCGAATATCTGGGCAGCGGCGAGCTGAGATTGCACCTCACTCGTAGCGTCACTGTCACCTGTGGATGACCACATGCGAGGTTTTGACATGCGCAAGGGACATGCACAACCACTGGGTCAGGCCACAAGCCGGAGCGAACGGGACAGCCAGACGCTGGAGCTAGGGTGAAGCAGGGTCAGGCATGAAAGGGTGCAAAGCGCCGAATACCTCCTGCTTGGACGTCTGGGCTGGTATGCTCCTCTTGAGGATTGCCAGAGGAGCCCGCGAGCGTGTACTCCTGCTTCGTATGCTTTTGACCTGTATGGCATGACGACTCACATGTTACAGACAGTTTTGCGTACAAAAAAGGCTACACGACTCCATGTGCGCGTGGCATCTGTGTGCGTGGCATCTCGCGGTTGCCTAATGAGGCCTAGAACAAGCCTTGTGACTGTGTAGCCTTGTGTAGCCTCACCTGGCTGGGACCTGCCACCGGCAACACGCTCTAGCAGCTCCGTCCCAATTGAGCCATTCAAGCTTGGACTGAGTGGCCTGCAAGTTCAGCCATGGCAACACAGATGTTGATTAGCTCCTGCTGCCTTTCACAATCGTGCGGCTGGAACTAGTTAATCATTGTGAAGTGAACAAAGTGGTGTGCTAATCCATTGAACCCGGCTCTCGGCTCATGTATATGGGCCACCATAGACTAGCAGGGACAACCAAGGAGTGTGCTTGCTTAGGTCAATAACATAGGTCACCAATGGATCAGCAGTCTACATGAACTTGTAGCTTGTAGCGAGGAGGGTGCTTGCATCAACCAGCTCAAACAGCCCGCATCTGCAGCGACCTGATGTCATGACCATGCCATGCCATGCCATGCCATGCCATGCAGTCACTGGTTTCTAGCAACTTGTCCGGCACTGCAGGACCATCACCACCTGGCAGTGGAATGACTCAGCCTATGGTGCGACATCACACACCAACAGTAAAACAGTAATATATCTGAGCAGTAGCATGGCATGGTTCCTTGGTGCTGCATGGCATGTGTCGAGCCTGGTGCACTCACTCGCGAAAGTGTGTGGAGTTGTCAAGGGCGCTATGCCTGTTTGGCTGCACGCCACTGGATGAGCTGGCGGCGTCCAGTTCCTCTCCATCTGCTTCATCCTCTTCTACGATGCACTCCTGCCCGGGCAGCTTGTTTGATGAAGCGCCAGGTGCACGGAATGATGGAAGCGGTGCGACGCCAAGTGGTGCAGCGCTGTCCTCCGCTTCCAAGGGGCCAGGCACTTTATGCACTGGGGACTTCACCACCGGCTCTGCAATGCATGTGCGCAGCTGCTGCTGCCAGCTGCACACCGCTAGCACTCAATGGTGCACATAGCAATACCTCGGTTGCTAAGTTGTGTGCAGGCTTCCACTTGACTACACATGGCTGATAGGTTGAGGGATGTTGGGTGCGGCAGTTCATCAAACCTCAACTGCACCATGACAGTGCACATGACAAAGCTGGTCACAAGGCTGTTCATGCAGCACTGACCGACTGCCTTGGGTGGAGGTGATGAAGCTGGTGATTGCTGGTGTAGAGATTCGCCATCCATGCTCCCGCCTGTCATCACCCACTGTGCATGTGGCAGCAGAGTGGGGCTTGGGGTGGAGGTTGCTTTAAAACCATGGCCATGTTGTTCTTGGGCAGGCAACACCAGGAAAAAACAGCAATAGAGCAGGGCTTGGGGTGGAGGCTGTATTCAATTATGGCCACGGTGTTCTAAGGCAGACAGTTTGTGGCCATGCAGGTGGCAGCACCAGCAGGATGGTTGTGGCCAAGCAGCAAAAGTAGCACCGACACTTGGGGCAAGGAAGTAGCAGCACATTCCCCTACTACTGAGCTGCGCAAGGAAGTAGCAGTAAGGAACAGGACGAGACCTGATACCTTTAGCAGAGCCATCTAGCCCACATGCTTAATCCATGGGCTGTGTGCGGGCATGTGGATGTGCAAGTGTCTATATCTTAGGAATGTTGTCGAGCTCCTGCATACACCTCACACCTCACCTGCCAGCTGATGACATGGCTGTTGCAAGACATGCGCACTCACCATGGCAATGCGATCTATTGGCACGGTGTTGGCAGCTGGTTTGTCAGGTGGTTTGTTGTAGGTGTTGGTTGGTTTTGGGAAATGCACCCCGCGGGGGGTAGGGGCCATGTCCTGCTCCGCACAATAAGGGCATGGTGCGTCCTCGACTGAGCTGGACCGACCATGCACAGTGGATGTATTCCCAAGCAAGCTGTTGAGACTGCTTTGTATGCCAACTTTATCCTTGCACTTGTCATCATCGCACATGCCCTTGCCCACCACTCACCGTTGTGTGGCTACGTCGAATGGCGACCCCCGCCTCAGCTACCGGTGAAAGAGCAGGTAAACTCGGCATTCTCATCAGTGACGTGCTCTTTAGCATCTTGCCTGTGTTGTGTGCATTGCTTAGAACGAAGGCCTCCTGCACACCACAAGCTTTGGGAAGCAATGGAAAGGAGGCTGAAGGTTGCAAAATGCGCAAGAAGGCCCAGCAGGTGGAGAGACGAGAGTCCTTCACACGTGAAGCTTGAGTTCACCTGATGGGTTGGTCTTGGAGGCGTCCGATGGGCCGGTGCTGGCATCACAGTTGGAAGCAGAGTGCTTGAGGGGGCGAACGGAGCAGCCCCTACACAACAAGGGAGTGCTTTAGGTGTGGCATCCAACATAGTGCGGGTGCGGGTGCTGCTGCGGGTGCTGCTGAGGTTGCGGGTGCGGGTGGGGCGCCTCATACCTGCATAGGCTGACACTGGCTGTGTGCTGCATGCAGCAGCCGCATCCAGGTCCACAGCTGGCAACAGCAGTTGAGCTTCTGAGGGGTTCACATTGATGAGGCTGGAGCGGCGGTAACGGGCAAGGCTGGCCACGTTGGCTGCCTCTGCCACCTCCTTTTCTCTGCGATGCCCGCCAAAATTGCCCACCATAAGAGTTGTGACGTTCCGGTTTGCCCTCAAGCCCTGCTATGTTGTTATTGTAGCAGGATGTCTTGTGACATGCCCTACTTGTCAAGCTCATGGGGCATGACCTCATCACATAGATCACAGCACCATCCTTCCCTATGTACGCAACATGCATCGAGCGCAAGGGGCATGGCCTCAAGGTCTTCCATGTTGTGTCTAGGGTGCGCGCCAGGTGGGCCCAGCACCTCCCAACATGCTACAGCGGTTTCTCACCCCTCCACCCTTCAATTAGCAGCAATATTATCCACTTCGACAAGCTAGGGACACACCTCTGTAGCAAGAGGTACTTGCAGAGGTTGGGTCGGGCACTGGAGGGCAGGTGCGGGCGCATCAGCAGGTACATGCTTGGTCCCCCAACCTTCCTTATGGCTTGCACAGCTAGCTCAAGGCCATCACCATCCTGATGGGCAAGGGGACAAGGCAACTGGTAAACGCAGAGCAATGGGCCTTGTAACAATGCATGTTTACGCAGGCTTGACTCTTCGTGCCCCAACCAAGAGGCAGTGGATACACACCCACCCACCCAGCACCTCAGCGAAGCGTGTAGCATGGGGAGACCTCAGTCACCAGGTGCACAAAACCAAGACGCAGTGAGTACACTGTGGTGGTGTGTTACCCTCACATATGCCTCTCACGACCCCATTGGGTTACCCTGACCCCCAAAAATTTGAATTACTTCAGCATGCTCTCCCAGCAGTGTGACACTGATATAAGACGGATAGCTGGATGTATTGACAGATGTGATGTGCCAGACTCCACAAAACCCAGATTGCACTACACTCCTTGCAGTGTGCCACTCACAGAATGATGCTTCACCAACATGATGTTCACAGGTCCAGGCGTCTTCCTGTTTGTGACATTCTGGCTCTTCAAGTTGCTTTTCTTCCTACGGAATAGAAAGGTCGAGCAGCAAGCAGTCGGTCGTCTTTGCTATGGTTGCCAAGTGTGCCTAAACCATTGAACAATCACCTGCTTGCTTCGCCACTTGGCTGCTGCGCGGGGACTCCAAAGCCAGGCACCATGAAAGCACTAACCGGGGCGTTCTTGGCTGTTGGAAAGAACTTGGAGATGTGGGTGCCCTGCAGCTCCCCAGGTGCAAGACAATGAGTCAGGGGCCTCACCACCACAGACTGTGGGCAGGCCACATCTGCAGAGCAAGCCATACAACACCCACCCACCCACCCAGGCACACCCACACAGTGCGCGAGCTTGGCCCAGCTGCAACAGACACACTGCCCATGCCCCTGCTCACCGGCATGCGATCACAGGGCACCCCAAACAGGAGACCCGGCTTGTACAGGGGCAGTGCCGTGCTGTGGAGGACGGTGCCAGCCTCGTCCAGCTCCAGGACCCCGGTCACCAGGTCAGCCCTGAGAGGGGCCACACACCACACAAGCTGACGCAGAGCCATGGGTTGCCACAGGAGCAGGAGCACGACCAGGCTGGTCAAGCAGCAATGCAGCGGAGCACCCAGCCGGGCATTGAGCCTGCCACTGTGCATTGTCACCAGGGTCGTGCCAAGGGCCAGGGCTGGCCAGGGCAGGGTGCAGGGGCCCTGTGAGTGTGGCACTGGCACTGGCACTGGCACAGACACAGAGACACCGACACACAGGCACACACACCCCAGTGAAGGCAGCGGCACAGGCAAGGTCGCTGCCTGGCAGGCCTTTGCACTGATGGGCAGCAGCCTGCAGTGAGGAGTGGGCGAGCAGGCGTGGCGTGTGCTCCCACCTCCACAGGTCAACCACCAGCGCCATGTTGTTGTCCACGTGGGCCAGAACTGCGTCAATACTCTCCTTCTCGCTGGTGGGGCCTGCAGCACAGTAGGCTATGGGCTGAAGCAAGGGATAGTTGGGAGCTGGGAGCAGTTGCTTGCATCTGACTCCCTGACCTGACCCTGACCCCTGTGACCTCTACCAGCCCACCCTCCAAGCCCTTATTCCTGGACCCATTGCTGACCCTCTTGTAAGGAAGGCATCTGTTCCTTGATGACAGGTCTAGCACTCAGCAAAACCACTGACCAGGAGTGGCCACAGCGGTCGTGCTCTTGGACAGTGACTTTGCTAGGGCCTTGCTCTTTGGCCCTGTGAGGTGCACCTCCATCTGCAGGGGCACATGGAGGAGACCAGGGAGGAGGCCAGTTCGCAACTGTGGGTGCCAGCGGTGAGGCCCACAGCAAGCTGGTACCATGGCAAACAGTCATACGGCATCATGCTCCGTGCAGCCTCATGGCCCTAGCCATCTCCGCGCTTGCAAGCGTAGCCAACTCAGCAAGGCTGCCACCCATGCATGGCACGTGGAGCTGATGATGTGGAGACTCACGGTCATGATGGCGGGGTTCAGGGAGCTGACCAGCTCAGAAAATGCGCTGAGCTTGCCCAGAGCGGCCACATGGTCCACCTCCGGCGGCTTGGTCACTCCCACCCTCCAGGAGACACCGGGTGAGCTGTGCGCCCTGGGCAGCGAGCGAAAGCAGCAGCACATAGGCAAGGGGCCTGGGTTGGCTGAGACTGTGACCCATGCACTTCAGCCAATCACTCACTTGGCAGCCATGATGAGCAGCACCTTCTCCAGCGTGGCTGTGGGCACACGCTCTGCCCTGTCACTCCCACCCATGGCGCTGGCTGCACCAGCCATGGCTGCGGTGGCGCTGCTCATCCTGGGAAGCTGCTCAGGAAGGGGCGAGGCCAGCTTTGGGGCTGCAGCCGGCACCACCCCTGCAGCAGAACACTCAGGCAGGACAGCACAGACCCACCATTGGATGCATGTCGCATGGCATGGCTGACGACGAGCCACCACCATGTGTCACACACCAGTTGTGAGGGTTAAGAAGGATGGGTGAGCTCCATGGTGACCAACACCTGATCAGCTGGAGGGCGCTGGTGAAACAGGGGCAGCCAGGCGGTAAACAGCCCCTGGTGTTGCCATGCAGCATGAGTAGGGGCTGATGCACGCTCCCTGCCCCTCACCTGGCCCAGGCTGAACAGGTGTGAAGCCTGGCTGCAGGCCTTGGAGCTCCAGAGCAGAGGGCCGTGACAGCTTTGGCTCCAGGGCAGCCACGCCCACCTTGGTTGCGGCAGCCACGCCCACCACTGCGTCCACTGCTGCCACGTCGTTGTCAGCAGCCGCTACTGCAGGCAGCAGGGCAGCAGGGCAGTGGGAGTGACACAGGCACTGCTTGCCGCTCTAGGCAGCAACCGCCATGGGCACCATGGAGGTGAAGGCCCACTGACAGGCTGGTCTGAAGACGATCAAAGGATAGCAGGTTTTGGGCTAGTGGGTGCACAGCGGGTGTGTACGGGGAGCAGGAGGGCAGACAGGGCAGCTGCAGTCACACCCACAGCGCAGGCAGGTGGGGTCAGGGCATGCCCAATGACCCAATGACCCAACGACCCAAGTACACAAGTACCAGCAAGTCTGCCCAATGACCTTGGTACCCAATGACCCAAGTACACAAGTACCAGCAAGTCTGCCCAATGACCTTGGTCCGTGCTGATGGACTCAACCTGCAACCAGCCTGGCTAGCGGTCATCAGCCTACACACTGCCTTAGCCCTGCCCTGGACAGCCTTGAAGCTCAGCACTGACGTTGTACGCAGCTGCTTAGGGAGCTGCTTGGAGCACAGTCATTGGCGTCATTGGTGCCATGGTCATTTCTTGCCCCGCATGCAGTCGTGGGTGCACAGCCTGAGTCCTGCTTAGGTTGAGAGCGGGGGATCCCATAGCCTGCAGCTCCTCCAGCTTCCTGCTCCTCCTCAGACACCCATGCCAGGGTCTCCCTATGTCTGGATGGAGCAGGGTTGGAGGCAATGTCTAAGAACCCCACGTCACTTAGTCGTGTGGCTGGCTGTTGGGGTGTTGATGCAGTGGTCCCAGGTGACGGTCCTCTGCTAGGGTCGAAACCAGCAAAAACACCGGGAAGCTCTTTGCTCGGAGCAGCCTGCATCTCCACAGCTGCAGTGAGGGGCCTGGGGGAGGAGCTTCGTGGCAGAGAGCCTGGAGGGGAGCAAGACATGAGGCGCAGGAGGCGAGGAAGGTGGCAGGGAGTCACGTGAGGTCATGTGGTGTCATGTGGTGTCACGAGGGCCATGGTGCAAGAAGCAACCCCTGTAATGAACTCAACCTGCAGGCAGCCCTAGGCTACCGGTGGAACCCAGGGCGATCAAGCATAGCTTGTGGAGCTGCATGCGCATGCTACTGCCATCTCATCTTGTCAACTCACTGGCAGAGGGTTGTGCGTGAACACATGCCCATGCGCCAACCACCTTGATTTGCGTATGATGTTCCTAAGCGAGACAGCCTTGGTGCCAGAGAGGTGGTCATGCCAGGAGGAGGTGCAGGCACCCAGGAGGCAGTGCGGCCAATGGCACTGCTGCCCAGCCGCTCAAGGCCAGCACTGGCAGCTGGGACATGGGAACTGTGCTGGCTGCCAAGCGGCTGGGAGCCCACTGCGTCTTCTCCTTCCATGTACATCCCCTGCGGCAACAGCAAGATTGGGAGCAGCAACTTGGGGCAACCACCAGGCCATCACTGGCATCAGCAAGGTTGCCACTCTGCCGCAACAGCCATGGCCACAGGCACAGCACACCCTACCTGCAATCTAAGAGCTGCTTTTGAAAGATAGGCTGGGGCGCCTGCTCAGGGCCGGCTGAGTGGATCAGGCTGCTGCGCTGCTGGCTTGTTGTGCTGGACTTGCCTGGAAGGCATCCACAAAGTCGCCCAGCACCAGGCCCTGCAGCTGCTGGGGGTCGAACCCAAACACGCTGGCGTCGCCTGCCAGCACCAGGAGCACCTTGCCACTTAGGCTCAGCACCAGACGCAGGCGACGCTCCGCCAGGGCCTGCGGGGCGAGGCAGAGCCCCATAGCTTCAAGCTGGGCTTGCTGCTGCTGCTACTGCTGCTACTGCTGCTGCTTGTGTATCAGGCAGGATACAGGCTAAGACATTGGCCACCTAGTTCCACTTTGCTATTTTGCCTCTGAACAGCCTGCAGAATGAGATAAGGATGCGGAATTGCTACCCTGATGCCACAACGCAGTCTCCAACGCTTTGTGAATCAGACTCAAGCAGCCAGCCTCCAGCCAATGACTGCAATCAACTCCAACAAGGGCAGCGCCTGCCCCTTGCCCACCTCTTGATGCGTTGCAGAAACAAAGGACACCACGTTCAGCGGCTCGCCTGTCTCACTGGGGTGCCTGCAAGGGTGAAGCAGCTCACCTCGGCTGGCACAAGCCTGATGCTGCTGGTGGTGTGTGGCGGCCCCAGCCAGTCAACACATCAGGCCATACCAGGTGCAGCTCTGACCACGCCTTGCTCGACCCATACTACAGCAGCACTGCCTCGTGCCCAGACCGGCTGAGCACAAGGTCACTGCTCACACGCTCATGTGGCTATGTGGCCTTGCATGGCGCATCAGCCCTGGCACACCAGCTCTGCTGCCTCCGCTCACTTGGTCAAGGTGATCCTGAAAGGCTCTGGAGCAGGCGGGCCCTGCTTCCTGGTGGCGTTCATCAACACTGTCAGCCCAGAGCGGCACGAGTGCAGCGGCGGGACACTGCGCAGCGCAGCCTGCACGTAAACAAAAGAGGGGTGGTGAGAGACAGGCAGGCAGGCAGGCAGTGTGCTGCCTAGCAACCAGGTTGGGCTGGTCTCAGTGCATCAGGCCTAAGCCGCAACCAAACTTTGCTTGGTGCTGGCACAGGACTCGGTTTCACTGAACAGGGACGGCCCTGCTCCTTCCCCTCCTCCTCCCCTGCCCTGCCCCTGGTCACTGGTCCCACTCACCCCTGACCCTAGCAGGTGGTGCAGCGCTGCAAAGGGCTGGGGGAGCAGCTGCTGCAGCGCCCCTGGCTGGCCATTGCACATGATGGCCTTGGGCGTGGTCCCCAGTGCGCTGGCCAGTGCCTCCGTCACGTGAGCCACCCGGCCGTGCTTGTCCGCAACCAGCAGCAGGGAGGGCTGCAGCAGACGCAAGCTGCAGAAGGGGAGGCAGGTGCAGGTGAGGGCACAGGCGATGGGGTGATGGTGATGATGGCGAAAAGGGTGACTGTGGTGGTAAGGGTGGTGGAAGCAGGTGCTGTGGACTCTGCACCAGAAGGGTAAGGGTTAAAGTCCGGATGCAGAGTCCAGGCAAGATTGACCCAACCTGACACAACCCTGGGATAAACTCTACGCTACACACTCAGTGCTTTTACTCACACACCTGGCTGGTTCATAGGCTGCTGTGCCTTGACCCTCAAGACAGCAGCTGCTGGACTGGGCCTGTCGGGCACGAGCTGCTGATGCACTGGTTTCTGCACAGCCTTGGGCTGCTCAGGTAGGGGCTGATGAGCAGGCTGGGGCTGTGTGGCACCCACTTGAACACCAGGAACTTGTAGGACCCAATGGCGCCAGGGCTGATGGTGACGTCACAGCTCAGCGGGTCAGCAAAGCGATGCCGCACCTGTACATGCCGCAAGGCAAAAGCCGATCATCTCAAGGCACTGAATACAACTTGCCTTGAGTGGCTAGGGCTAGTGGAGCTAGAAGGTGATGGAGCAGGCCATGGTGATGGCAAGCCAAACACTGATATGACCAGGCAAGCAGGGAGGGCCAGCCGCCACTCTTTTGATGCGATGTGCAGGAGTAGAACCCTGGACTCACCAACACATTGCGCAGAACCCATTTCTGCTGAGTGCTGCCAATAGCCTCAGCTGCAGCCCGGGCCTGGTCCAGCGATGCCCTATGCAGGCCCCTCAATGGACTGTTTTGCTGTGCAATCGTATGGTGGCCCAGAGCAATGTACTGAGCCTGAGCCTTTGGGCGTGCAGCAGCCACCTCAGATTCCCTGACTCCTTGGAAGATCCTGCATGTAATCAAGCCCAACCCAATCCATGATGCTGGTTCCACCTATCCATTCAACCACATGCAACTCATCAGCAAGCAATCAATAAATCAGTGAACATTTAGCACCATGCAGCATAGGAGATCAGCATATTGCATAAGAGTGTCAAAACACTCACGATGCGATGGGCTCCGGCTGCAGCAGCCAGTCCTCCAGCTGAGAGCCCAGCAGCTCTTCACTGCGGAAGCCACTCATGTCGGTGAAGGCAGGGTCCACACACACCACCGCCTCGCTGCCCAGCATCACCCACACACGCGCCATGCCTGGCTCTGACGACAGCGCCTGAGTCAGGGGAGAGCATTGGGTTGGAATGGATGCCTGGGGCAGAGGCCTGAGTGAGGCCTTTGGGAAGGCAAGGAGGGGTGCGAGGAAGCAGACTGACAGGCTGGCGTAGGGGCAGGCTCAAGACATGCCATGAGCTTTAAACCTTCACTGGACTCCCTTCATGACCCTGACCCTGGTCCTACAGCCAAGCAACACCAGGGGCAATACCATGGGCACCCACCTGCACCACCCCCAGGAACAGCATGTCCTCCCCTGCGTGGACAGGGTGGGCACAGGGCAACAGCAGACCGCTGCGGCTTAGGCATGACCCATGCTTAGACAGCACATGCCAGCCACCCAGACCACATCATGAAAGGAATGGACTCCAGTGGCATGCACCCTTGCATGAAGGAGGGTACCCTGGTGAAGTACACCTGGTGAAGGAGGGGCCTTGCAGTCTTGCCTAGGGGCACTAGTAGCTGTTTTTCGTATTTGTAAACAAAGCATACCCTGTGGCAGTGGTCTATGAGTCATGTGTCACAGCCCCTGTGACCAGTGGTTTACATTTGTGGCGCTTGTCAGCAGAGGCGAGGGTTACAATAACTGGTGGCCATGTCAGCGCTTCTGCCTCAAAGCCTCACCAATGCCGGAGATCTTGGTGACGTGGAGGGTGACGCCGAACACATGCTGCACGCAACAACAGCGCCACATGGCTAAGGGTGCAGGGCCAAGGGTAATGGCGCCGCTGAGCCTGGCACTGTGCACAGCCAATGCAATGCCTTCATCCAGGAAGATTGACTACTAGTTGAGAAATGTGGCTGCAAGGCATGGAGGGTTGTGGAGACACATGACTGTGCAGTTCTCACCCTCTCCTTGTGGAGTGCCACAAACTCGTTATGCTTGCCAATAAGCGTCTCTTTGCCTGTAACAAGGGGTAGAACAAGCCCACAAGCTATGCACATGGCGACGCAACGCCACATGCACATGCACACTTCACTTGCACTTGCATGGTGAGGTGTGGTGCCTGCATTGTTTATAGTGCAGCTGCCAAGGGATGAGCATGTCACATGCAAACCTTGTTCATACCAAGCTGCATGGGGTCGTCGTAATGGGAAGTGGTGCGTGTCAAGGTCAGGGGCAGCAGCAGTGGGGTGCAAGCACTTGCCTGAGGTCACATAGTTGCGCACAAAGGAGTTGTGGTTCTCGGAGAAGGGAGGAGGGATGATGCAGTTGATGTTCTTCCCTTTGATCTCTGACTTTGTGTAACCAAACATGCGTTGGACCGTCTGCATGCATGACAGAGCACACCACACAGGGTGGCACATTTGAGACTAGGTAGGAGCAGAGGGCAGTGAGTGAAGGAAGCAGGGCTGGGTGCACTGCCAGTCCTCATGGCACGGCTGGTCACACACCGGGTTGGTGAGCTGCACGATGCCCAGCGCATTGATGACAAACACCGCCCGGGTGTCATGGCCTCCCAGGATGCCGCCTCGCATGTTCAGCAGCTGCAGAGCGGGCCAAGGGGCAAACAAGGCAGGCAGCAGGGTGGCTATTGGCCACAGAGGCCCAACAGTGTAGGCGGTAGAAGCAAGGCAACATAGCAAAAGGCAACTGTTGCTGAGGACAAGGCAGTGTCGCAAGATGAGGCTAGATGGCAGCTGGCTGGTGTTGGAGAGGCAGGCAGGGTCTCAGGCATCTACTAGCTAGTCACAGGGATGATCACATGGACTCACTTCAGGCAGGTCCTCCACCTCCAGGGTCCCAGGATCGAGCCCCAGCTCGCTAAACATGTTTCCATTCTTGCTGCATGCAGGCACCACGCAACGCCATGCTCATTGCCCACACAGTGCACACACATCGTCTTGCAGGCATGTGAGCAAGAGCTGTGTGGCGGCAGTGAGGTGCCAGTGACTCACGCATCCTCCTCAGCCTGCTCCAGCTTCTCCGCCTCACTGCAGCAGCACAGGTGCACACAACCATGGTGAGCGGCGCATCAAGACGGCCGCAGCCGCATGCCTCCTCAATGTGCGCCACAACAAGTGAGCAGGGCGATGCAGCCCATCAGGCGCAGAAGTGTGCATGCACTCACGCTAGCCACTTGGCGCTCTGCCAGGGGTCATGCTTGACCTGCTCCAGGAACTTGGCAAACAAGCGCAGGATCGACACGTTGGCAGCGTGGCGACTCAACACCATCCTGCAGGCAGAGCAGTGCAAGAGTCACAGCATGGCCTGTCTTCTGCATGGACTACTCTCCTGCTTTTGGACCAGGACAAGCTGCGCATGTCCGTGCTCACTTGTAAACAGCATCTGCCTGGCGGATGGTGGCATCTATGTTTCGCACATCTTCGGTGAGGTGGTTCAGTGAAGTGTGACTGTGCATGAGGTGTGTCCAAAACTGGCGCAGGGCCAGCAGTGCCTCCCGGTGCGACTTGATGACCTGCAGCATCACCAGCAGCTCAGCAAACAAGCAGCACACTGACTGCTGAGCACTGTTAGTGACAGATGCCAGCCATGACAGAAGGCCATGGTCTGCAACAGCAGCCACATTGCAGGGTTACCGACTGTTGATCATGCTCACTCACACCCGCCATGACAAGCAAAGTAGCAGCCCAGTCACAACTTGACAGAGGAGCGCTGAGGTACCTCCCTGCCCAGACTGATGACAATGACATGGTGTGACGCATGGTTTGGGAGGTGGTGGGGCTGGGGTAGCGCCCTGCTGCTGATGCTTGCCAGGTCACACTTGGCCATGCGGCTGGCTGCAGGACATTGGCAGTGGCTGATGACACTGTGTAGGGGCATGAAGATAGCTGTGAGAGGGGCGGGGCATTAAGCCTGCCAGCCCTGCCTGCTGATCTCTGGCCCTGCACTCACCAGGCGGAGGTTCTTCTGGTACTCAACGTACGATACTGCACAGTGCACAGGCCACGCAGGACAGCAACACTTGGCAGTGGCACGCGACACTGTGCTGCAGCGGAGCGTCAGCCTGCTGGCAGCAGGGTAGAGACCAACACCAGATACTCCCATAGTGAAGGAAACATCATTGGCTTGTCAAGCTGATGGTTGCCTGCGCTGAGCATGCTTGCATGTAGGAGGCATCCTGGTGGGACCAGCTCTCACCCAGGTTGATGGCCCGGCTGGCCCCCGCTCCCCCTTCAGCTCCTGACGACTGCTGGGTGTGCTGCTGCTCACGCCTGTGGGACAGCCAAGCAGGGGCAGAGCAGGCGCAATGACAGCGCCAGCTGCAGCACCAGGAGCTGCAAGAGCTGCTGCCACAGGACGGCACGGCAATGCTAATAGGTGCAGACACATGCAGGTGCGTGGCACTGTAGTGGTGGCATGGCCAGGAGCATCAGCAGGTGGGTCGCTGCCAGCCTGAGCTGACTCACGAGAAGATGGCAAAGCGCTCCAGGAAGGAGGGGTCCAGCCGCTTGGCTCCCTGTGGTGCCACAGCACAGGCGCATGCAGTGAAGCTCAGCAGCTCAGGCGGCTGGCTGGGAGGGTGCAGCAGGACGAGCTTTCCACCTGGCTCTGCCTGCAGCAGCTGCACACCCACTAGGTCCTGCTGGGGCAAGGTGCCCAGGTCCCCACACACCTGCAGCTGTGTGTAGCCGCTCTGGTAGCTGCTTTGGACGTCTATGAGGAAGGAGGAGTACAGGATCACCTGCACCACAGGCCATGGCCGCCTTGAGCAGCAGGCTTGTTGACTAGCTGGCTGTCAGTGTGGGTGCTGGAGGCTGGGCAGTGAGCGACTGGGGTGAGAAGCCAAGGAACATGTGGGCAGACATGCAGGTGGCCAGCTTGCTCTCTGCCCTGCCAGCTGCACTCACCATCATGGGGTCCTTGCTCAGCATGACCAGGCCCGCCTGCAGCACAGCAGGCATGGCATGGTCACAGCTCACAGCGCCTGCTGAGGGCTGGACCACAGCAGCCAGCCCGCGCTCCTGGCCTCCACCCCTCCACTCCTCCTCCTCTCCACTCCTCCTCCTCTGCTAGTCGCCCTGACATCCACCACCAGGCAGCTGTGAGAAGCTCCCTACTCCCTCACCTTGAGCACTGTCTCTGCCAGGGCCACTGCCGCTGCGTCCAGCAGCTCGTCATCGCCCTCCACCCAGCAGCGGCAGCAGCGGCTCAGGATCTCCACCTCGCGTGCGTCAGTGAAGCGGTAGAGGTGGTGCGGCTTGGCGCCTGGTGGAGCGTCCCTGCATGGCCAACAACAGCAGGGGAGCCCCAGTAAGCTTTGGTTTGGGTGACCAGGAGGGACGGTGGGCAGCTCTAGTGGTAATGCCAGGCTGCAGCTGGGTCAGCACGTGCCTGACAGTCTGAGCAACTGGCAGCAGATCTCAGAGCCAGAGTCCAGGCAGTGATGGAAAGCAACACATGCCACCCCAACATGGGAACAGCTCATCAGGGGCGGGTTGATGATGATGACACGACAGGTAGCAGGCAACCAGGACCAACAAGAGACAAGCATGAGGTGATGGCGCATGCACCCTCACCTGGCTCATTAGGATGAGGCATGGCCCAGCACTATGCACAGCAGCAGTGGGAGGAAGGCAGCAGCAGGGAGCATGGGAGCCAACAACATCAACCCAGGCACTGCCCCGCCCCGCCCACCTAAAGCGCTTGAGCACCACCACACTGAAGTGGCGGCCTCGCAGCCACGACAGCATGCCGCCCACCAGCGCCGCCGGGATCAGCCCCACCCACAGGGCCAGTGTGGTGGTGCGCTGCATCTGAGCAGCTTCAGCGTCAGACTGAGCGCCGGGCGTGAAGGCCACCACCAGGAGCAGCACAGAGCAGTACAGGATGGCGGCGTAGCTGCCTGCAGCAACAGGTGGCAGTGGGGTCCCAGGTGGCAGCACGGGGCAGAGTGGAGCCAGGTGCTGGGAGTCAGAGGGTCAGCTGCACCAGGGGCAGCCAGCTGTGGACACAGACATTACAGGCTGCAGGGAAGAAGAGTGGGAGATGCAAGGTGTGACCAGGATGCGCTGCAGCATGAAAGGAAGGAGAGCAAGAAAGGGCAGTGCCATCTGGGTGCTCGACAGCTTGAGGACAAGGGGTGGTCACGCTTGAGGTCGTCATGAACATGGTGTTAGTAAACTGCTGCGACACACAGAGACACAGCTGCCACAGTTCAGGCTCACTCTATGCCATCACCCATTGCCCTGTGCATGACTGCTAGTCCCGCCCCTGACTGTATTCTTCGCCCGTGGCTGGTGGGCAGAGCTGTTGGCACAGACCTGTGCGGATGTGGTTGACCATGGCTGACATGTGAGGCACCCACTGCACGTACAGCCAGACCAGGCCCAGCGACAGCACCTGGGCCGCAGCGCAACCACAGCCAGGAGCAGGTGAGGCAGCCGGTGAGGCACACAACCTCAGCACCATGCCAGTGGTGCAGCAGCAGCAGCTGCTGGGCTGGCAGATGTGGCTAGCCATGAAAGCGGCCAGCACTTGTGAAGCTTGTGTCCAGGAGGCTGCAGGGGTCATGGTGGGTGCGGTCTGTGCTGCTCAGGGCCCACCAGGAAGAAGATGGAGAGCCACCTGACGTTGGTGATGAAGACACTGGAGAAGGTCATGAGCACACGCAGGAGGAAGGACTGCACCTCGACCCTGCGTGCAGCCAGGCCAGGCTGCTCAGTGGTGCCAGCAGGAGCCAGGGAGAGGGCCCCGCACCCCTGACCTGCTTTGGCCACACCCCAATCTGGTTGCACTAGCTGCACAGTCAGCAGGAGGGCCAGGGCAAAAGCCATGACGCCATGCCTGCAACAGGCAGGCATGCATGCACTCCATGCTGCCGCAATACCCCACAATGGCGAGGGGCTGTGCAAGTCAGGGCAGAGTGTCTTAGCAGCCTGGTACTGGGCCAGGCGTCTGGGCTTGAGCCGCCTGCTCACTTGGAGTGGCCTGTGGCCATCAGGTTCTTGGACAGAGGGTTCAGCTCCATATCTGCACCAGCAAGCAGGCCCAGCACACCTTGCCGCTGTAGTGGAAGCAGCAAAGCATGAGGCTGACCAAGGCAGCAGCATCAGGCCTGAGATAAAGACACGCAGACAAGGCAATGCATCATGAGCCTGCATGAAGCATGGAAGCTGCAGGCAGGACGTGTTTGTTGAAGCTGTGTGAAATGGGCGCTGCCAGTCAGCCCTTGTTCACCACTCACCAGCCATTTGGAACACAGTCGCCAGGGGCACGAAGATGAGGAGGGTGAACACGGCCACCAGGGCGTGGATGATGTGAGGGGCCTTGAAGCAGGCTGCTTGCAGCACAGGCAACACCAGCGGCACGAGGCAGGCAGCATGGCAGCAACCCTCAATGTATTTAGACAGGCACCTCTGTTGCAACTTGAGCCCAGTCAAAGGTGGACATCGACAATTCGGTCAGGTGGCAGGGGAAGACACTTGCTTGCTGGCCTTCCTGCCGCCAGTGTGGCCAAACCTCAGCCATCGAGCAGTTCAGCACAACACTGCAAGCCTGGCCACTGACGACAGCAGTGCACCAGGCTTGGTTGTGGCATAGTGGCGTGTGCTGCATGTGCTGCACATCAGCTAGGCCTTGAGGTACGACACTGCTGCTCCAGGGTGTTGTGCTGTATGGTGGGCTGCATGCGGACCCTGGACAGGATGCAAGCGCACTGCCCTGGGCTTATGAAGGGTGGGGCCTTTAGCCATGACCTAGCCTGTCTCAAACCATGGCCAGCAAGCTGTGGAGCAACAACACGCCACATGGGTCAGGCTGCATGGCATGCTCTGCTGCCAGGCCTCGCTGAGCCACCAGCCTGGTCCTGCTACCGATTGCCAGTGCTCAACTCTTGCTCTGCTGTTGCTGCATGCCCGCACACCTGGCTGCTGACACACACTGCGTCTCAGCAAACATCACATGTTGACGTGGCCTGCTGGCATGCTGCATGCACCTCCCCTGCTGCCCTACCTTGCGCAGGGAACTCCTGGTTGTAGAACTGGTTGGGGTTGGGGAAGTACTGGCAGTCCAAGGCGATGAGGAACAGGCTCATGGAAGCGATGTCCAGCACCTGCCCAGCCAGGTGCACAGCTGGTCATGCAGAACGGCCCATGTGCAGCCCCAGCTGCTGTCACCAGCCCGCTGCTCCATGTAGCTGAGCCCTTGCAAGTGGGGCATCGCAGCTGCAAGTGCAGCAGACATACCTGGAAGAAGATGTTCCCATACCACCTCAGCAGCGTGATAGGCCACACATAGTCAAACCTGCACGGCAGGCTAGGTCGTCCTTCAGTGCATGTGCCTGGACAAAGGTGGCCATGGAGGTGCAGCTGCTGAGCTGCTGACGCTGTCTAGAGCTGCTCAGGCTCCCACCGGCTGTTCCTGAAGCTCCAGCCCACCTGCACAAGGGCAGAGGCAGCCAACTCGTTGCCAGGACAGGATGGCGGCAGCGGGTTGGGCTGGCTGTCAACAGGCATGCAGTATGCGCGGGTGCGCATGGCAGGTGTGGCTGTGAGCATACTCACCCAGAAGCAGAGCACCACCACCACCAGCAGGCCACCCGCCATGAGATAGAAGCAGACCAGGAAGAAGGTGTAGCCCATGTCTGTCATGATCCAATTGAGTCCAATGAAGGACACCACACGCCAGCCGCTGCAGCCAACACCAGCACATGGGGGAGGTCAAGACACGGCCACAGCTGCACTGCCACAGGGCGCCTGACACTACCATACAGAGCCCTGGGCGCCTGTGTATACACATGTTCCTGGACGCCTTACCTGTTGTGTGCATCAATGTCCCAGCCATAGCTTGGGTTGACTACCAGCAGGAACAGCTGGAGGGCGTCCAAAACCAAGCGAAAGAGCACCATGCGCCATGAGACCCGCTTTTCCTTGGACACAGTGTAAAGCTGCAGTGGACAGTTCACCGGTGCAGCAGCTAATGCTCAACGCTTCCACAGCATGCTTGCGGTGTCAGGGCAGCTACCTGAGCCCAACTCTACCGACACCAGAAACAGCAGTAGCAGCAGCTCGTAGCATGTCACGGTGATGACAGACTGGCGGTGGTGAAAGCACGTGCCTTCCGTCAAACTCGCCGCTTACCACGCCAAATAGACCAGATGTAAATGCCCGCTGTTCCTCCACCTCCTCTTGATCGGATTTGTTCCTTTACATTTTTGGCAGTTTTGTCTCATCAATGTCATCGTGCCTTGTGCAACACGTGTGGCAATGCAATTGCAGTGCAAGTCTGCTGAACTGTCGCACCTGTCGCCTTCGGGGGCTGCTGTAAAGCTGCTTCTGCTATAGCTTTCTGCGTAGCTTTCTGCTCCATCGCTCGTTCCCATCCTTCAGGTCAGCGTCAGCTGCACACTGGGCTCATCACTTTTGCATTTGCGGTAGGCATTCAACACGCTCAGTTATCGACAAGCCCAACCATTGATATCTACAGGGTCTTCAAGTTCGTCATCTTACCCAAGTGTATTTGTATCATGCAAGCTCTGCTATACATCCACATGGAGCAGGCTACCCCTCCCATTGAACCACCAACCCCCCTAACGATAAGGGACAACGGCTTTTCCGGACTCATTTTTGCACCGATTCACACGCGGATTGAAGCGTCGGAGAGCGGCTGCGCTGAGGCACACGCTGAGCCGGTAGGGCATGTTGCCGGGTATCCGACCCTACCGAGCCTGCGGACTCGATGTACGCTGACCCAATAGCAGTGAGTCCCTGTTTAACGCGATGGCTAGTGCGCGATGTGTTAAGAGCCCGACCCCATGTCCAACATGATAACCAACATGCGCTGGCTCAGGGGCTCTGAAACTTGGAGGAGACCACAGTAGGAGCACAGCAGTGGCAGCTGCATCAACCCCTTGTTGATTAGGCTCCAAAAGGTAAGCAAACACTCCTCCATGCTGCCCACTGTGTTGATGTCAGTCTTACAACCATCGAAGTGAATCGAAGTCTCCAGCCTTGCGTCACTGGCTAGGGAACTCACTGTGGACCCCCTGCCAAGCTCTCAACTCTTCCCGAGAAATCCCAAGAGGGGTTTTTGAAGTTGCCGTGCCCACATGGCTGCAGGTATGGGTTTGTTCTCCAAATCCCACCCCTACAAACGGCAGGGGGGCCAGGCTGCCCGCTGTGCGTGTTGTACGAAGTCTACGCAAGCTGGCAGCACTGGCTGGGTGGAAATCCATGTGGAGGGGGAGGCAGCTTTCTACAGATCCGGATGCAGTCACACAGCCATCGGCCAGGTCACAGCCCAGATGTCTGAAGTCATCACGGCTTGCGACAACCTGGAGCCCGCCCTAATTCCACTAGCCCACAGGACTTGCGCTGAGGCTGCTGCAGCTGCGCATGCTGTGTGCCAGCGGCTGCGGGGGCAGGAGTCAGCCAGTCAGCTCCAGCCCATGCCCCGTCTCAGCTCCACACCCACGCAAGCACATGCACAGCCTGGGCCAGCCCATGCGCCCTGCCCCCACCATCTCCCAGACCAGCCACCCTCGCACCCATCACAGCTGCAGGGGTCCAGCCAGCACCACCCGGCCCTGCCGGCACTGCTGCACCTACCGGGGCTCTCCATCCTCACTAGGCCTGCCACCAACCCTGTGACCTCACCTGCCGTGGAGCAACAGCCCATCATGTGAGTGCCCCTGCTGGATGATGGGCTGACATGGCAAGCCAGCTGAACAACATCAGTTGCACACTCAGGCTGCAGCCTGTTTCCACCCATTCCACCTGGCACCCTTGTGAAAGCACCACTCGTCACACTCTTGTGTGTGGTGTCATGCAGACACACCACCGAGGAGCAGGACGAGCAGACCATGCCCCCAAGCATGCCCAAGCAGCAGCAGGACTGGGCAACCGCAAGGTGCACTTTTCACTCCTTAGCCCTGACCTGCACCAGCCCTGCCTTGCACCAGCCCTGCCTTGCACCAGCCTTGCCCTGCCTTGCACCAGCCTTGCCCTGACCTGCACCAGGCTTGCCCTGACCTGCACCTGCCCTGCCTTGCACCAGCCTTGCCCTGGCTATGGCCATAGCCTGACCTTCGCTGAACTGCCTTGCCCTTCTTTGCTCCTTTGGTCCTTTGGCTGCAGGTCAATTGCTGCTGAAGTTCTCCAGCAGATACAGCAAGTACCCACACTGTTGCGCCTTCTGCGGTCACAACCTGATAGCAAGGTGATGCTACAGTTGTCAACACTGCAAGATGCTGAGGTACAACTTGGCCGACTGGAGTTTGCGCTACAGTACATCATGCAACCCAGGTAGCAAGGGAGGGAGAAGCGGGGCGAAGGGCAGGGGCAAGGGGTGGGGCTGGGAGTGGTGACGGCGAATGCGGCACATGTGAAGCTACCATGCTACCTGCCACGCCATGCTACCATGCTACCATGCTACCTGCCCTGCCATGATGTGCTGCAGGCCCTTCTCGACATCCCAGTTGGCAGCACTACCTGGAGACCAGGGTCCTGGCACCCCCGCACCCTTGCATCAGGGGGCCATCCACTTCGAGGTCAATACGCCGGCATGCAGCATGCCATCAGCCTCCATGCAGCCACTCATCCAGCCCCAGCCTCAACCTCAACCTGAGCCTAGCCCCAGCCCCAACCCCAGCCCCCACCCCAACCCCCATGCCAGCCCCTGCCCTGGTCCCCACTCCTCCCCTCATCCCAGCCCTCGCCACCACCTCAGCCCTCATCGCAGCCCCCGCACCAGCCCTCACCCCAGCCCCCCGGGCTGCCCCAGCCCCTGCTCCTGCCCCAGCTGCAGCCCTAGCCCCGCCCCCTGCCCCTGGCACGACCAAAACCTGGCCTGTCTGCAGGCCATTAGCCCTGCTGAACGGACCAGGTTGCTGTGCGAGGTGGAGGCACGCTTTTCACCCAGCACCATACAGTTCCTCAGAGAGAGGGGGGCTGCCAAAGCTGCAGCATGTTGCTGCCCCCCTCACTCCCCCTCCCCCTCCCCATTCCCCTCCCCCCGCTCCAGCCCCAGCCCGCCCCCGCCAGCCCCCCCTCCCCCCGCTCCAGCCTCCAGCCTCCCCCCGCTCCAGCCTCCCCCCGCTCCAGCCTCCCCCCGCTCCAGCCCCAGCCCGCCCCCACCAGCTTCCGCAGCTGCCACCCGTGCTGCCACAGCGCAACACAGTGCACCACACACCGACAGGGGCAGGAGCAGGGAGAGGGGCAGGAGCAGGGAGAGGGGCAGGAGCAGGGAGAGGGGCAGGAGCAGGGAGAGGGGCAGGAGCAGGGAGAGGGGCAGGAGCAGGGAGAGGGGCAGGAGCAGGTCAGGGCCAGCACCTCCCACCCATGTTCCTGCCACGCATGCGGAGAACCAGCAGCAGCAGCAGCAGGAGCCGTGTAAGCGAAGGAAGCGCGGATCAGCAGCAGGACCCCGTGACAAGCACATTGAGCGCATGGGTCAGGAGGTGGTGGAGGTGTTTGGGCGCTGTGGCTCAGCAGACCAGCAGGCTCAGCTGTTAGACAGAGTGCTCACCAGCCCCCAACTAGAGCTGGCAGTGCAACAGGCCATGCAGCAGTGTCCCACCACCAAACAGAGGGTGGCTTGCTTACTGCTCGACAGAGTGCAACTGCTCATGGACTCCGGCACGTGTGGCAAGAAGGGAGGCCAGCACACAGATGACGTGACAGCAAGGAGAGTTTTGGCATGCTTGGTGCCTCCGGAACTGCGGGAGCAGCAGCTTGTGAGTGCCTTTGCTCACCACTCTGGCCTAGACCGCCACTGGGTGTCAGAGGCAGCGCAACAGAATTTAGAGCAGCGTGCAAGCATTCAAGACCGGGCAGATAGTCTCCGTCACTTCGCCGCTGTCAGAGCCCCTGACAACAGGGGCCACCAGGGCATCAGCCAGGCGGTGTTCGACTACATTCGCCACTACTACCATGAGCACAGCAAGCCCTCGCCCTCGTGCAAGGACCAGCGGTCATATCGGGTGTGCCAGACTGCTGGGTGAGTGCCCTACCGCCAAACTGCATGTGCACCGTTGACTGTGCATGAATGCATGCATGCGCCACATGCAATGCAACCACTAATGTGCCCCAGCCACAAGTCTTGCTGCATGAGTGCTTGCGTGTGTGGTGCTTGCACCATAGGGATGACGAGCGCACACTTGTGAACGAGACCAGGCGTTTCTTCGAGAGCTCACTGTTGGTGATGTGGCTTGAGTTTGATGACGAGCAGCAACACTTGGAGGAGCAATGGCGGCAGAATCAGCATCAGCAAGGAGGGCAGCTGCAGCAGCCACCCAGCATGCGTGTCAGCCTCAGCACGTTTGTCAGGCTGAGGCCGCCATGGGTGGCACGCCTGACGGCATCACAGCGGCAAGTGTGTGTGTGCAAGACCTGCTGCAACCTGGACAACTTGCTCACAGCACTAGCCCAACACAAAAAGAGCTTGCAGCTGCCCCCCGCTGCAACCATTGCTGCCCCCCTAGCTGCCCCCCTGGCTGCAGCAGGCGCTGCCCCTCAGCCGCCCCCCCTCCCAGGGGGTGCTGCCCCCCCTGTTGCTGAGGAGGAGGTCGAATCCCTCACCGCAGCCGCCTCTCCCTTCATTGACCCAACAGGGGAATTTGAGCAGCAGGCACATAGGTGGCAAGCGGAGCAAGAGCGTCAGCCTTGGCTGGCCCCCCCACCCTTCCCCACCCCTCCACCCCAGCGGATCAGCACCCATTCTCCACCCTTCCTTCCTTCCCCCCCACCCTTCCCCCACCCTTCCCCACCCCTCCGCCCTTCCTCCCTTTCCCCATCCTTCTCCCCACCTCTCTCCCTTCCTGGCCTTCCTCCTGCCCTGCTGCCTTCACCCCCTCCCCTCCCTCCCCCCTCCCCCCTCCCCGTCCCACCACCTCCCAGCAAAACACAGCCCTTGAGCGCCACAGCTATGCGGCAGTTGTTCCTGTGTCCTTGTGAGCTTGGCCAGCAGCCTAGCCTTGCCTGCTCTTTCCGCACATGCCTCCATTGCAAGTCGCACAGGCTACAGCTGCAGCCGGATGTAGATGGCAGCGTCATGCTCACTGTGCGTCAGTATGGAAAGCCATCATCAGCTGTAGGCAGCCGGCCGGTTGAGCTGCTGTGCATGAGGGTGAGCTTGAGTGATGCTGTTGGCATGTTGAACAAGCAGATGCCAGAGTACATCAAGCACCACCGGTTGGCACATCACCAGCTGCAGGTTTTCCGTGAGCATCGTGAGGCCGTCAAGGCAGGCAAGGATGGGAAGGTGGTTATTTCATGTGATTGGTCAGAGAAGCTGACTGTTGAGCGCAGCGTTGAGATCATGTCAGAGCACTGGCATGCAGCGCAGATAGGCATTCTCGTTGCGTGTGCATACTTCAAGAACAAAGAGGGGGCCTACTATGAGCAGACCGTGTATGTGATGACAGATGGGAAGGAGCAGTCGGCAGCCATTACCCAAGCAGCAGTGAACCAGGTGGTGTGTTATTTGCTGGCAGAGCATGACATGGACATGAGGCAGTTATATATGTGGTCTGATGGGTGTGCAGGGCAGTTCAAGGGCGCCCCAGCCATGCGACAGCATTGGGGTATGGCACAGAGGTTCAGCGTGCCAGTGTGGTGGAGCTATGGGGCTACAGCACACTTTAAGGGCGGGCATGATTCAGAGGGAGGGGTGGTGAAGCAGTGGTTGAGGGGTGAGATCCTGGCTGATCGTGTTGGGAAGTGCAATGCATTGGGGTTTGTACAGCATTGCAATGCATATCACAAGGCAGCTACTGCTGCTGACCCCAGCAAGGCTCACCGTGCACGAGCAAGTGTGGGTCATCGGTGGTGTTTGGAGCTGAGCACACATGAGGTAGGGCTTTGCAGTGCTCCACAACGGGATGCACATGCCTTTGCATCATCCATCCCCGGCTCTATGAGCATGCACAGCTGCTTCTTTCCTGCTGCAGGGATCCAGGTTGAGTGGTCACAGACTGCATGTGCATGTGCCCAATGCATGACCCCCGCACCAAGGGGTGAGTGTGTGAGGCCCTCCATCACAAAGCCCTTTGTAGCCATGCCCATGTTCGATCAGAAGAGGGATGACAAGCATTGGGACGATGAGTGCCTCACCCTTCTGTGCTCATTTGCACCAGACAGCGTGATGCAGCTGTGCACCTTGGGCAAGAAGCTGAGCGTGAAGATGTTAAACGAGTATTGCAAGGCAGTGGGGTTGTGTGTGCCAGCCAACACCTTGCGTGCTGACCTACGATACATGGTGCTGCAGCATTTAAATGAGCAGGCAGAGTGCGACTGAGCTGGCTGTGTAAGATGACGTTGAGAAAACTGGGCTCCATGCGTAAAGTGTACCGCAGTGTACCGCAGCGGAGAACTCCGCATCCTGCGTCGTGGGTGTTGTGAAGCAGCATTACAAAGTCCCATTGCGCAGAGCGAAACCGTTCGCGTGCCTGGCTGACTGCCGGTCACCGCAGGGTGCCAGCAGCTCGGGCGCGCAGGCGCAAGCGCAACGCAAAGATAAGGCGTTCCGCGTTAAAATGACAACTCAACTCTCACCAGGCACGCCGCAAAGTCAAATGTCCCTTACGTGGTGGTTCAATGGGAGGGGTAGCCAGCATCCCTTCGCACCAGTCCATTACCGGTGCGATGGTAAGACCATCATGCTGTCAGTATTGACATAACATCTCTTGACCCCCCTTGTAATTTTGGCCTCAGTCAAAGCGTGTCAGTCAACTAGTATGCCCTGGTTGCAGCCGGTTGTTGCCTACGTTGCAGACAGATGCAGACAGCCCGCGGTCTGTGATTAGGAGGTGCCGGTCTGCTGGCGAGCTGTGCCGCTACCATCCTTTGATGCCCGGGAGTGAGTTCCGGGAGGGAGTGCGTGCACACCGCGGACATGGAGGTCGCAGAGGCGCAGAAGGAGCGGATAAAATGGATCAAGGACGCCCGGCACGTTGTGGCGCACCAGGGCGGGGCGGGGCGGGGCGGGGCTCGTATTTCATTCCGTACAATGTACAATCGCGCCAGTATCAGCTGGTGGGGGTGTTTCATAGCAGTTTATGTGCGAGACGGCACATGCGACCGGGGTGTGCTCAAACAATTTCGCGGCCAGAACTGTGACATGAAGATGTGGTATGTTGTTGGATTAGATAGTAGCTGCACCGAAATGGTTGCCAAGCAAAGATGGGCGCAAGCGATGCCGAAGACAGCTATGTCGACTACAGCAAGAGCAGTCTTGCCATCGCTCCAGACGGGGACAGGTGCGGTGATTTGCTGACTCAACAGCCTCACTTGCACCGTTGCGTCGCAAGGCAGTCGTAGTGCCGATATAAGCTTAGATACTCCGGTGACATCTGACAGAAACAAGTCCGATCAAGAAGAGGTGGAGGAACAGCGTGCATTCACAACTGGTCTATTTGGCGTGGTAAGCGGCGAGTTTGACGGAAGGCACGTGCTTTCACCACCGCCAGTCTGTCAACACAATGCTCGGCTGCTTCATGCCCGGCCAGCGGCCGTACATGTTTGGAAGCGACATGCTACGTGCTGCTGCTACTGCTGCTCCTGTATCTGGTGCCGGTAGAGTTGGGCTGAGGTAGCTGCCCTGACAAGCATGCTGAGGAAGCGTTGAGACTTAGCTGCAGCACCGGTAAACTGTCCACTGCAGCTCTACACTGTGTCCAAGGAAAAGCGGGTCTCATGGCGCATGGTGCTCTTTCGCTTGGTTCTGGACGCCCTCCAGCTGTTCCTGCTGGTAGTCAACCCAAGCTATGGCTGGGACATTGATGCACACAACAGGCAAGGCGTCCAGGAACATATGTATACACAGGCGCCCAGGGCTCTGTATGGCAGTGTCAGGCGCCCTGTGGCAGTGCAGCTGTGGCTGTGTCTTGACCTCCCCCATGTGCTGGTGTTGGCTGCAGCGGCTGGCGTGTGGTGTCCTTCATTGGACTCAATTGGATCATGACAGACATGGGCTACACCTTCTTCCTGGTCTGCTTCTATCTCATGGCGGGTGGCCTGCTGGTGGTGGTGGTGCTCTGCTTCTGGGTAAGTATGCTCACAGCCCCACCTGCCATGCGCACCCGCGCATACTGCATGCCTGTTGACATCCAGCCCAACCCGCTGCCTCAATCCTGTCCTGGCAACGAGTTGGCTGCCTCTGCCCTTGTGCAGGTGGGCTGGAGCTTCAGGAACAGCCGGTGGGAGCCTGAGCAGCTCTAGACAGCGTCAGCAGCTCAGCAGCTGCACCTCCATGGCCACCTTTGTCCAGGCACATGCACTGAAGGACAACCTAGCCTGCTGCGCAGGTTTGACTATGTGTGGCCTATCACGCTGCTGAGGTGGTATGGGAACATCTTCTTCCAGGTATGTCTGCTGCACTTGCAGCTGCGATGCCCCACTTGCAAGGGCTCAGCTACATGGAGCAGCGGGCTGGTGACAGCAGCTGGGGCTGCACATGGGCCGTTCTGCATGACCAGCTGTGCACCTGGCTGGGCAGGTGCTGGACATCGCTTCCATGAGCCTGTTCCTCATCGCCTTGGACTGCCAGTACTTCCCCAACCCCAACCAGTTCTACAACCAGGAGTTCCCTGCGCAAGGTAGGGCAGCAGGGGAGGTGCATGCAGCATGCCAGCAGGCCACGTCAACATGTGATGTCTGCTGAGACGCAGTGTGTGTCAGCAGCCAGGTGTGCGGGCATGCAGCAACAGCAGAGCAAGAGTTGAGCACTGGCAATCGGTAGCAGGACCAGGCTGGTGGCTCAGCGAGGCCTGGCAGCAGAGCATGCCATGCAGCCTGACCCATGTGGCGTGTTGTTGCTCCACAGCTTGCTGGCCATGGTTTGAGACAGGCTAGGTCATGGCTAAAGGCCCCACCCTTCATAAGCCCAGGGCAGTGCGCTTGCATCCTGTCCAGGGTCCGCATGCAGCCCACCATACAGCACAGCACCCTGGAGCAGCAGTGTCGTACCTCAAGGCCTAGCTGATGTGCAGCACATGCAGCACACGCCACTATGCCACAACCAAGCCTGGTGCACTGCTGTCGTCAGTGGCTAGGCTGGCAGTGTTGTGCTGGACTGCTTGATGGCTGAGGTTTGGCCACACTGGCGGCAGGAAGGCCAGCAAGCAAGTGTCTTCCCCTGCCACCTGACCGAATTGTCGATGTCCACCTTTGACTGGGCTCAAGTTGCAACAGAGGTGCCTGTCTAAATACATTGAGGGTTGCTGCCATGCTGCCTGCCTTGTGCCGCTGGTGTTGCCTGTGCTACAAGCAGCCTGCTTCAAGGCCCCTCACATCATCCACGCCCTGGTGGCCGTGTTCACCCTCCTCATCTTCGTGCCCCTGGCGACTGTGTTCCAAATGGCTGGTGAGTGTTGAACAAGGGCCAGCTGGCAGCGCCCATTTCACACAGCTCTAACAAACACATCCTGCCTGCAGCTTCCATGCTTCATGCAGGCTCATGACGCATTGCCTTGTCTGCGTGTCTTTATCTCAGGCCTGATGCTGCTGCCTTGGTCAGCCTCATGCTTTGCTGCTTCCACTACAGCGGCAAGGTGTGCTGGGCCTGCTTGCTGGTGCAGATATGGAGCTGAACCCTCTGTCCAAGAACCTGATGGCCACAGGCCACTCCAAGTGAGCAGGCGGCTCAAGCCCAGACGCCTGGCCCAGTACCAGGCTGCTAAGACACTCTGCCCTGACTTGCACAGCCCCTCGCCATTGTGGGGTATTGCGGCAGCATGGAGTGCATGCATGCCTGCCTGTTGCAGGCATGGCGTCATGGCTTTTGCCCTGGCCCTCCTGCTGACTGTGCAGCTAGTGCAACCAGATTGGGGTGTGGCCAAAGCAGGTCAGGGGTGCGGGGCCCTCTCCCTGGCTCCTGCTGGCACCACTGAGCAGCCTGGCCTGGCTGCACGCAGGGTCGAGGTGCAGTCCTTCCTCCTGCGTGTGCTCATGACCTTCTCCAGTGTCTTCATCACCAACGTCAGGTGGCTCTCCATCTTCTTCCTGGTGGGCCCTGAGCAGCACAGACCGCACCCACCATGGCCCCTGCAGCCTCCTGGACACAAGCTTCACAAGTGCTGGCCGCTTTCATGGCTAGCCACATCTGCCAGCCCAGCAGCTGCTGCTGCTGCACCACTGGCATGGTGCTGAGGTTGTGTGCCTCACCGGCTGCCTCACCTGCTCCTGGCTGTGGTTGCGCTGCGGCCCAGGTGCTGTCGCTGGGCCTGGTCTGGCTGTACGTGCAGTGGGTGCCTCACATGTCAGCCATGGTCAACCACATCCGCACAGGTCTGTGCCAACAGCTCTGCCCACCAGCCACGGGCGAAGAATACAGTCAGGGGCGGGACTAGCAGTCATGCACAGGGCAATGGGTGATGGCATAGAGTGAGCCTGATCTGTGGCAGCTGTGTCTCTGTGTGTCGCAGCAGTTTACCAACACCATGTTCATGACGACCTCAAGCGTGACCACCCCTTGTCCTCAAGCTGCTGAGCACCTATACTGCTCTGCCCACTGCTCTCCTTCCTTCATGCTGCAGCGCATCCTGGTCACACCTTGCATCTCCCACTCTTCTTCCCTGCCGCCTGTCATGTCTGTGTCCACAGCTGGCTGCCCCTGGTGCAGCTGACTCTCTGACTCCCAGCACCTGGCTCCACTCTGCCCCGTGCTGCCACCTGGGACCCCACTGCCACCTGTTGCTGCAGGCAGCTACGCCGCCATCCTGTACTGCTCTGTGCTGCTCCTGGTGGTGGCCTTCACACCCGGCGCCCAGTCTGACGGTGAAGCTGCTCAGATGCAGCGCAACACCACACTGGCTCTGTGGGTGGGGCTGATCCCGGCGGCGCTGGTGGGAGCCATGCTGTCGTGGCTGCGAGGCCGCCACTTCAGTGTGGTGGTGCTCAAGCGCTTTAGGTGGGCGGGGCGGGGCAGTGCCTGGGTTCGATGTTGTTGGCTCCCATGCTCCCTGCTGCTGCCTTCCTCCCACTGCTGCTGTGCATAGTGCTGGGCCATGCCTCATCCTAATGAGCCAGGTGAGGCTGCATGCGCCATCACCTCATGCTTTTCTCTTGTTGGTCCTGGTTGCGTGCTAGCTGCCGTGTACTCATCATCATCAGCCCGCCCCTGATAAGCTGTTCCCATGTTGGGGTGGCATGTGTTGCTTTCCATCACTGCCTGGATTCTGGCTCTGAGGTCTGCTGCCAGTTGTGGCAATCATACCACAGCTACCCACCGTCCCTCCTGGTCACCCACACCAAAGCTGGCTGGGGCTCCCCTGCTGTTGTTGGCCATGCAGGGACGCTCCACCAGGCGCCAAGCCGCACCACCTCTACCGCTTCACTGACGCACGCGAGGTGGAGATCCTGAGCCGCTGCTGCCGCTGCTGGGTGGAGGGCGATGACGAGCTGCTGGACGCAGCGGCAGTGGCCCTGGCAGAGACAGTGCTCAAGGTGAGGGAGTGGGGAGCTCTTGGCTACAGCTGCCTGGTGGTGGATGACAGGGCGACTAGCAGAGGGGGAGGAGTGGAGGGGTGGAGGCCAGGAGCGCGGGCTGGCTGCTGTGGTCCAGCCCTCAGCAGGCGCTGTGAGCTGTGGCCATGCCGTGCCTGCTGTGCTGCAGGCGGGCCTGGTCATGCTGAGCAAGGACCCCATGATGGTGAGTGCAGCTGGCAGGGCAGAGAGCAAGCTGGCCACCTGCATGTCTGCCCACATGTTCCTTGGCTTCTCACCCCAGTCGCTCACTGCCCAGCCCCCAGCAACCACACCAACAGCCAGCTAGTCTACTAGCCTGCTGCTCAAGGCGGCCATGGCCTGTGGTGCAGGTGATCCTGTACTCCTCCTTCCTCATAGACGTCCAAAGCAGCTACCAGAGCGGCTACACACAGCTGCAGGTGTGTGGGGACCTGGGCACCTTGCCCCAGCAGGACCCAGTGGGTGTGCAGCTGCTGCAGGCAGAGCCAGGTGGAAAGCTCGTCCTGCTGCACCCTCCCAGCCAGCCGCCTGAGCTGCTGAGCTTCACTGCATGCGCCTGTGCTGTGGCACCACAGGGAGCCAAGCGGCTGGACCCCTCCTTCCTGGAGCGCTTCGCCATCTTCTCGTGAGTCAGCTCAGGCTGGCAGCGACCCACCTGCTGATGCTCCTGGCCATGCCACCACTACAGCGTCAAGCACCTGCATGTGTCTGCACCTATCAGCAGCACTGTGCTGTCCTGTGGCAGCGGCTCTTGCAGCTCCGGGTGCTGCAGCTAGCGCTGTCATCGCGCCTGCTCTGCCCCTGCCTGGCTGTCCCACAGGCGCGAGCAGCAGCACACCCAGCAGTCGTCAGGAGCTGAAGGGGGAGCGGGGGCCAGCCGGGCCATCAACCTGGGTGAGAGCTGGTCCCACCAGGATGCCTCCTACATGCAAGCATGCTCAGCGCAGGCAACCATCAGCTTGACAAGCCAAGGATGTTTCCTTCACTATGGGAGTATCTGGTGTCGGTCTCCACCCTGCTGCCAGCAGGCTGATGCTGCGCTGCAGCACAGTGTCGCGTGACGCTGCCAAGTGTTGCTGTCCTGCGTGGCCTGTGCACTGTGCAGTGTCGTACGTTGAGTACCAAAAGAACCTCCGCCTGGTGAGTGCAGGGCATGAGATCAGCAGGCAGGGCTGGCAGGCTTCATGTGCTGCCCCTCTGACAGCTTTGTTCATGCCCCTACACAGCGTCATCAGCCACTGCCAATGTCCTGCAGCCAGCCGCATGGCCGAGTGTGATCTGGCAAGCATCAGCAGCAGGGCGCAACCCCAGCCCCACCACCTCCCAAACCATGCGTCACCTCATGTCCTTGCCATCAGTCTGGGCAGGGAGGTACCTCAGCGCTCCTCTGTCAAGTTGTGACTGGGCTGCTACTTTGCTTGTCATGGCGGGTGTGGGTGAGCATGATCAACAGTTGGGCACCCTGCAATGTGGCTGCTGTTGCATACCATGGCCTTCTGTGATGGCTGGCAGCACTGGTGCTTAGCAGCCAGTGTGCTGCTTGTTCGCTGAGCTGCTGGTGATGCTGCAGGTCATCAAGTCGCACCGGGAGGCACTGCTGGCCCTACGCCAGTTTTGGACACACCTCATGCACAGTCACACTTCACTGAACCACCTCACGGAAGATGTGCGAAACATAGATGCCACCATCCGCCAGGCAGACGCTGTTTACAAGTGAGTGTGAACATGCACAGCATGTCTTGGTCCCAAAGCAGGAGAGTAGTCCATGCAGAAGTCAGGCCATGCTGTGACTCTTGCACTGCTCTGCCTGCAGGATGGTGTTGAGCCGCCACGCTGCCAATGTGTCGATCCTCCGCCTGTTTGCTAAGTTCCTGGAGCAGGTCAAGCATGACCCGTGGCAGAGCGCCAAGTGGCTAGCGTGAGTGCATGCACACTTCTGTGCCTGATGGGCTGCATCGCCCTGCTCACTTGTTGTGGCGCATATTGAGGAGGCATGCGGCTGCGGCCGTCTTGATGCGCCGCTCACCATGGTTGTGTGCACCTGTGCTGCTGCAGTGAGGCGGAGAAGCTGGAGCAGGCTGAGGAGGATGCGTGAGTCACTGGCACCTCACTGCCGCCACACAGCTCTTGCTCACCTGCCTGCAAGACGATGTGTGTGCACTGTGTGGGCAATGAGCATGGCGTTGCGTGGTGCCTGCATGCAGCAAAAATGGCAACATGTTTAGCGAGCTGGGGCTCGATCCCGGGACCCTGGAGGTGGAGGACCTGCCTGAAGTGAGTCCCTCCAATCATCCCTGTGACTAGCTAGTAGATGCCTGAGACCCTGCCTGCCTCTCCAACACCAGCCAGCTGCCAACCAGCCCCAGCTTGCGACACTGCCTTGTCCTCAGCAACAGAGGACCCTTGCAATGTTGCCTTGCTTCTACCGCCTTCACTGTTGGGCCTCTGTCGCCAATAGCCACCCTGCTGCCTGCCTTGTTTGCCCCTTGGCCCGCTCTGCAGCTGCTGAACATGCGAGGCGGCATCCTGGGAGGCCATGACACCCGGGCGGTGTTTGTCATCAATGCGCTGGGCATCGTGCAGCTCACCAACCCGGTGTGTGACCAGCCGCGCCATGAGTACTGGCAGCGCACCCAGCCCTGCTTCCTTCACTCACTGCCCTCTGCTCCTACCTAGTCTCAAAAGTGCCACCCTGTGTGGTGTGCTCTGTCACGCATGCAGACGGTCCAACGCATGTTTGGTTACACAAAGTCAGAGATCAAAGGGAAGAACATCAACTGCATCATCCCTCCTCCCTTCTCTGAGAACCACAACTCCTTTGTGCGCAACTATGTGACCTCAGGCAAGTGCTTGCACCCCACTGCTGCTGCCCCTGACCTTGACCTGCACCACTTCACATTGCGTCGACCCCATGCAGTTTGGTATGAACAAGGTTTGCATGTGACATGCTCATCCCTTGGCAGCTGCACTATAAACAATACAGGCACCACATCTCACCATGCAAGTGCATGTAAAGTGTGCATGTGGTGTTGCGTCGCCATGTGCATGGCTTGTGGGCTTGTTCTACCCCTTGTTACAGGCAAAGAGACGCTTATTGGCAAGCATAACGAGTTTGTGGCACTCCACAAAGAGAGGGTGAGTAGTGTACAGTCATCTGTCTCCACAACCCTCCATACCTTGCAGCCACATTCTTTCAGTAGCGGCCAGTCTTCCGGTATGGAGGCCTTGCATAGGCTGTGCACAGTGCCAGGCTCAGCGGCGCCATGACCCTTGGCCCTGCACCCTTGGCCATGTGGCGCTGTTGTTGCGTGCAGCATGTTTTTGGCGTCACCCTCCACGTCACCAAGATCTCCGGCATTGGTGAGGCTCTGGGGCAAAAGCACCGACATGGCCACCAGTCATTGTAACCCTCGCCTCTGCTGACTAGCGCCACAGATGTCAACCACTGGTCACAGGGGCTGTGACACATGACTCATAGACCACTGCCACAGGGCATGCTTTGTTCACATATACAAAAAAAACTACTAGTGCCCCTAGGTAAGACTGCAAGGCCCCTCCTTCACCAGGTGTACTTCACCAGGGTACCCTCCTTCATGCAAGGGTGCACGCTACTGGAGTCCTTTCCTTTCATGATGTGGTCTGGGTGGCTGGCATGTGCTGTCTAAGCATGGGTCATGCCTAAGCCGCAGCGGTCTGCTGTTGCCCTGTGCCCACCCTGTCCATGCAGGGGAGGACATGCTGTTCCTGGGGGTGGTGCAGGTGGGTGCCCATGGTATTGCCCCTGGTGTTGCTTGGCTGTAGGACCAGGGTCAGGGTCATGAGGGGAGTCCAGTGAAGGTTCAAGCTCATGGCATGTCTTCAGCCTGACCCTGCGCCAGCCTGTCAGTCTGCTTCCTCGCACCCCTCTCTGCCTTCCCCAAGGCCTCACTCAGGCCACTGCCCCAGGCATCCAATCCGACCCAATGCTCGCCCCTGACTCAGGCGCTGTCGTCAGAGCCAGGCATGGCGCGTGTGTGGGTGATGCTGGGCAGCGAGGCGGTGGTGTGTGTGGACCCTGCCTTCACGGACATGAGTGGCTTCCGCAGTGAAGAGCTGCTGGGCTCTCAGCTGGAGGACTGGCTGCTGCAGCCTGAGCCCATCGCATCGTGAGTGTCTTGACCCCCTTTTGTGCTATGCTGATCTCCTGTGTTGAATGATACCGAATGATTACTGGTCGATTGCTCGCTGATGAGTTGCATGTGGCTGAATGGATAGGTGAAACCAGCATCATGGGTTGGGTTGGGTTGGGCTTGGCTGCATGCAGGATCTTCCAAGGAGTCAGGGAATCTGAGGTGGCTGCCACACGTCCCAAAGCTCAGGCTCAGTACATTGCCCTGGGCCACCATACGATTGCCCAGCAAAACAGCCCGATACGGTGCCTGCTTAGGGCATCAATGGACCAGGCCCGGGCTGCAGCTGATGCTACTAGCAGCACCCAGCAGAAATGGGTGCTGCGCAATGTGTTGGTGAGTCCAGGGTTCTACTCCTGCCCACTGCATCCAATGAGTGGCGGTTGGATCCTCCTGCCTGCCAGGTTGCACAGCTGTTTGGATTGAAACGCCCATTGCCCTCACCATGGCCTGCTCCACCACCTTCCATGCCGTAGCTCTGACCACTCAAGGCAAGATGTACCCAATGCCTGGAGGTGATGGAATTTTGCCTTGCGGCATGTACAGGTGCGGCATCGCTTTGCTGACCCGTTGAGCTGTGACGTCACCATCAGCCCTGGCGCCATTGGGTCCTACAAGTTCCTGGTGTTCAAGTGGGTGCCACACAGCCCCAGCCTGCTCATCAGCCCCTACCTCAGCAGCCCAAGGCTGTGCAGAAAGCTGTGCATCGGCAGCTCGTGCCCGACAGGCCCTGTCCAGCAGCTGCTGTCTCGAGGGTCAAGGCACAGCAGCCTGTGCACCATCCAGGCATGTGAGTGAAAGCACTGAGGGTGTAGCCGGAGTTCATCCCAGGGTGGTGTCAGGTTGGGTCAATCTTGCCTGGACTCTGCATCCGGACTTTCACCCTTACCCTTCTGTTGCAGAGTCCACAGCACCTGCTTCCACCACCCTCACCACCACAGTCACCATTTTTGCCATCATCACCATCACCCCATCGCCTGTGCCCTCACCTGCACCTGCCTCCCCTTCTGCAGCTTGCGTCTGCTGCAGCCCTCCCTGCTGCTGGTTGCGGACAAGCACGGTCGGGTGGCTCACGTGACGGAGGCACTGGCCAGTGCACTGGGGACCACGCCCAAGGCCATCATGTGCAATGGCCAGCCAGGGGCGCTGCAGCAGCTGCTCCCTCAGCCCTTTGCAGCGCTGCACCACCTGCTAGGGTCAGGGGTGAGTGGGACCAGGGACCAGGGGCAGGGCAGGGGAGGCAGAGGGGATGGAGCAGGGCCGTCCCTGTTCAGCGAAACAGAGTCCTGTGCCAGCACCATGTAAAGTTTGGTTGCGGCTTAGGCCTGATGCACTGAGACCAGCCCAACCTGGTTGCCTCGGCAGCACACTGCCTGCCTGCCTGCCTGCCTGTCACTCACCGCCCCTCCTTTGTTTACGTGCAGGCTGCGCTGCGCAGTGTCCCGCCGCTGCACTCGTGCCGCTCTGGGCTGACAGTGCTGATGAGCGCCACCAGGAAGCAGGGCCCGCCTGCTCCTGAGCCATTCAGGATCACCTTGACCAAGTGAGCGGAGGCAGCAGAGCTGGTGTGCCAGGGCTGATGCGCCATGCAAGGCCACATAGCCACATGAACGTGTGAGCAGTGACCTTGTGCTGAGCCGGTCTGGGCACGAGGCAGTGCTGCTGTAGTATGGGTCGAGCAAGGTGTGGTCAGAGCTGGACCTGGTATGGCCTGATGTGTTGACTGGCTGGGGCCGCCTCACACCACCAGCAGCATCAGGCTTATGCCAGCCGAGGTGGGCTGCTTCACCCTTGCAGGCACCCCAGCGAGACAGGCGAGCCACTGAACGTGGTATCCTTTGCTTCTGCAACGCATCATGAGGTAAGCAAGGGGCAGGCGCTGTCCTTGTTGCAGTTGAGTGCAGTCATTGGCTGAAGGCTAGCTGCTTGAGTCTGAAGGCTGGCTGCTTGGCTGCTTGAGCATCCGAATCTCAAAGACTGCGTTGTGGTATCAGCGTGGCATGCGCCCTTCTCTCATACTATAGGCTGTTCAGAGTAACAGTGGCAAAGTGGGATTAGGTGGCCAAGGTCTTAGCCTGTGTCCTGCCTGATACAAAACCAGCAGCAGCAGTAGCAGCAGCAGCAGCAGCAAGCCCAGCTTCAATCTATGGGGCTCTGCCTCGCCCCGCAGGCCCTGGCGGAGCGTCGCCTGCGTCTGGTGCTGAGCCTAAGCGGCAAGGTGCTCCTGGTGCTGGCAGGCGACGCCAGCGTGTTTGGGTTCGACCCCCAGCAGCTGCAGGGCCTGGTGCTGGGCGACTTTGTGGATGCCTTCCAGGCAAGTCCAGCACAACAAGCCAGCAGCGCAGCAGCTTGATGCACTCAGCCAGCCCTGAGCAGGCGCCCCAGTCTCTCATTCAAAAGCAGCTCTTAGATTGCAGGTAGGGTGTGCTGTGCCTGTGGCCATGGCTGTTGCGGCAGAGTGGCAACCTTGCTGATGCCAGTTATGGCCTGGTGGTTGCCCCAAGCTGCTGCTCCCAATCTTGCTGTTGCCGCAGGGGATGTACATGGAAGGAGAAGACGCAGTGGGCTCCCAGCCGCTTGCCAGCCAGCACAGTTCCCATGTCCCAGCTGCCAGTGCTGGCCTTGAGCGGCTGGGCAGCAGTGCCATTGGCCGCACTGCCTCCTGGGTGCCTGCACCTCCTCCTGGCATGGCCGGCACTGGTGCAGAACCCACGCTGCCAAAGCTGTCGCGGCCTGGACAGCTCAATGCATATCAAGGTGGTTCATGGGGCGCATGGGCATCAGATGGGCATCATGTGGCGCATGGGCCCTCCCATCTTGCAGCAGAGCCGGAGTTCGAAGCTGCCCCAGCCGAGGAGGGACCACACGCTCTTGTCAGCTTCCCCTCAAGCCCAGGGATGCTCCCAGGCACCTCTGCAACCGCCGCCTGTACCCCTCAGCCCGCCCGGCCCAGTAACACACCACACCTCAACCACACACTGCACCCCACCCTCCCCAAGGGCAGTGCAGCCTATGCTTGGGTACATGACGACAAGCAGGCAGTCACGGTCATGGCAGCGGGCCCCGTCAGTCCCACCCACATCAAGCAAGCCACCCTCTCTTCGCCCTCTACCCTGATGGGGGCGGCAGCAGGCCATCTAAGTGCTGGCCTGCCCCTTAACACTCTCAACTTTCTCCAAGGTCAGCTGCGCAGGGCCGCCCAATTAGGGTCAGTTGGTGCCTAGGGTGCTGGGGTCAGCGCTAAAGGCCACGGACTTGGGTCATTGGGCAGACTGGCTTGCCCTACTTTAGTCGTTGGGTCATTGGGTCATTGGGCAGACCCTGTCCCCCCTTGCCTGCGCTGGGTGTGTGACTGCAGCTGCCCTGTCTGCCCTCCTGCTCACCGTACACACCGCTGTGCACCCACTGGGGCAAAGCCCCTAGTCCTTCATCCGCATCTAGGCCAGCCTGTCAGTGGGCCTTCACCACCATGGTGCCCATGGCGGTTGCTGCCTAGAGCGGCAAGTAGTGCCTGTGTCACCCCCACTGCCCTGCTGCCCTGCTGCCTCCAGTAGCGGCTGCTGACAATGACGTGGCAGCAGTGGACGCAGTGGTGGGCGTGGCTGCCGCACCCAAGGTGGGCGCGACTGCCCTGGAGCCAAAGCTGTCACGGCCCTCTGCTCTGGAGCTCCAAGGCCTGCAGCCAGGCTTCACACCTGTTCAGCCTGGGCCAGGTGAGGGGCAGGGAGCGTGCATCAGCCCCTACTCATGCTGCATGGCTCAACCAGGAGCTGTTTACCGCCCGGCTGCCCCTGTTTCACCAGCGCCCTCTAGCTGATCAGGTGTTGGTCACCATGGAGCTCACCCATTCTTCTTAACCCTCACACCTGGTGTGTGACAAATGGTGGTGGCTCGTCGTCAGCCATGCCATGCGACAGGCATCTGATGGTGGGTCTATGCTGTCCTGCCTGAGTGTTCTGCTGCAGGGGTGGTGCCGGCTGCAGCCCCACAGCTGGCCTCGCCCTTTCCTGAGCAGCTTCCCAGGATGAGCAGCGGCACCGCAGCCATGGCTGGTGCAGCCAGCGCCACGGGCGGGAGCGACAGGGCAGAGCGTGTTCCCACAGCCACGCTGGAGAGGGTGCTGCTCATCATGGCTGCCAAGTGAGTGATTGGCTGGAGTGCATGGGTCACAATGGGTGCCTGCACCTGGGGCAGGGGCTGATGCAGAGCTCAAAGCTGCCTGGCACAGCCCACTAGACCTCTGCAGCTCACCTGTTGGCTGGCTGGCTAGCAGACCCCGTCCCGCAGCTTGACCTGCATATATGGGTCACATTGGACAAAATCTGACCCCCTTTGGCGTTGTGTTGCTGCTAGTGATGCCTTCCAACCAGTCTCAGCCAACCCAGGCCCCTTGCCTATGTGCTGCTGCTTTCGCTCGCTGCCCAGGGCGCACAGCTCACCCGGTGTCTCCTGGAGGATCGGGGTCACCAAGCCGCCGGAGGTGGACCATGTGGCCGCTCTGGGCAAGCTCAGCGCATTTTCTGAGCTGGTTAGCTCCCTGAACCCCGCCATCATGACCGTGAGTCTCCACATCATCAGCTCCACGTGCCATGCATGGGTGGCAGCCTTGCTGAGTTGGCTACGCTTGCAAGCGTGGAGATGGCTAGGGCCTCGAGGCTGCATGGAGCATGATGCTGTATGACTGTCTGCCATGGTCCCAGCTTGCTGTGGGCCTCACCGCTGGCACCCACAGTTGCAAACTGGCCTCCTCCCTGGTCTCCTCCATGTGCCCCTGCAGATGGAGGTGCATCTCACAGGGCCAAAGAGCAAGGCCCTAGCAAAGTCACTGTCCAAGAGCACGACCGCTGTGGCCACTCCTGGTCAGTGGTTTTGCTGGGTGCTAGACCTGTCATCAAGGAACAGATGCCTTCCTTACAAGAGGGTCAGCAATGGGCCCAGGAATAAGGGCTTGGAGGGTGGGCTGGTAGAGGTCACAGGGGGGAAGGGTCAGGTCAGGGAGTCAGATGCAAGCAACTGCTCCCAGCTCCCACCTATCCCTTGCTTCAACCCATAGCCTGCTGTGCTGCAGGCCCCACCAGCGAGAAGGAGAGGATTGCCGCAGTGCTGGCCCACGTGGACAACAACATGGCGCTGGTGGTTGACCTGTGGAGGTGGGAGCACACGCCACGCCTGCTCTCCCACTCCTCACTGTGGGCTGCTGCCCATCAGCGCAAAGGCCTGCCAGGCAGCGACCTTGCCTGTGCCGCTGCCTTCACTGGTGTGTATGTGTGTGTGTGTGTCAGTGCCAGGGCCACACCCACAGGGCCCCTGCACCCTGCCCTAGCCAGCCCTGGCCCTCGGCACGACCCTGGTGACAATGCACAGTGGCAGGCTCATTGCCCAGCTGGCTGCTCCGCTGCATCGCTGCTTGACCAGCCCAGTCGTGCTCCTGCTCCTGTGGCAACCCATGGCTCTGCATTCAGCTTGTGTGGTGTGTGGCCTCTCTCAGGGCTGACCTGGTGACCGGGGTCCTGGAGCTGGACGAGGCTGGCACCGTCCTCCACAGCACGGCACTGCCCCTGTACAAGCCGGGTCTCCTGTTTGGGGTGCCCTGTGACCGCATGCCGGTGAGCAGGGGCATGGGCAGTGTGTCTGTTGCAGCTGGGCCAAGCACGTGCAATGTGTGGCTGTGCCTGGGTGGGTGGGTGGGTGTTGCATGGCTTGCTCTGCAGATGTGGCCTGCCTACAGGCTGTGGTGGTGAGGCCCCTGACTCATTGTTTTGCACCTGGGGAGCTGCAGGGCACCCACATCTCCAAGTTCTTCCCAACAGCCAAGAACGCCCCGGTTAATGCTTTCATGGTGCCTGGCTTTGGAGCTCCCACGCAGCAGCCAAGTGGCGAAGCAAGCAGGTGATTGTTCAATGGTTTAAGCATACTTGGCAACCACAGCAAAGATGAACAACTGCTTGCTTGTCCAGATACACTGTTGAACTATTCAATAGTCATGCCGCTTACACAGGCCGCAGCAGTCTCTCCATAATGTATTAGGAAGGGGACGGTCAGCTCCCGCTCTATGCAGAAATGTGACCTGTCACGCAGGCAAATGTTTTGCGTAGATGTCTTTTTTTCTTCTTCTCCTTGTGTTGGGCAGGCTGTGCCGCTGACTGCATTGGTATTGACAACGGAACTCGTCCACAGACATTACCTTGTGGGGAGGTTGGCTAGCAGCTACAACTGACTGTGTTTTCTCACTCTCGTGATCTCACCCTAACCCACACCCTTACCCCTGCCACCCTTCCCTGTCCTGCAGTCCCACCCACTCCTAGGCCCCTAGCCACATGCAGTCAGGACACTCAGGAGCTCGTGGTGTGATGACAGTGAGCCTAGACCGCAGCCACCCGCCAGGCCTGCACTGCACACATGCACCTGGGCATCCACGCTGCAGGAAGAAGAGTAACCTGAAGGTACCGCACATGAGGAACAGGAACCTGCCAGGGCCGGTGAATGTGATGGTTGTGAAGCACCACTCGGTGAGTCAGCATCTCAAACACCGCCAGAGGCAAGAGTTGTGCAATGCACTTACCAGAGGCATCACATGCCCCACATCCAGCCGGTGCTCCAGCTCTCTGGCGGTCAAAAGTGTGAAAAACAAGACTTTGCCACACTGATATGCTTGTGCCACATGCACATGAGAGGCGTGCCTAGACCTATGCCTAGATCTATAGCGGGTGCATACTGGATCTATGCCAGATCTACATGTGATCTCCATGTGATCTACATATGATTAGGGTGCGGTTTCCCCTTGAGTAATACAATAAGATGGGGTGTCTACATGTGTATGTCTGTGTTTATATATATATATATATATATATATATATATATATGTGATTTGCCTCACTGGGTCACCAGGATGGAGATGGACTGGAGGTGGAGGTGCAGGGCATCAGGAAGCCTGGGGGATCGACCCTGTACCTGCTGATGCGCCCGCACCTGCCCTCCAGTGCCAGACCCAACCTCTGCAAGTACCTCTTGCTACAGAGGTGTGTCCCTGGCTTGTCAGGGTGGATGATGTTGGTGCTCATGGAAGGGTGGAGGGGTGAGAAAGAGCTAAAGCATGTTGGGAGGTGATGGGAGGACTTGCACACTCATCCTCTACATTACCTGCAATCTGTGAGGGGACGCGGAACCACCTGACGCACAATCTCAGACACAACATGTAAGGTATCAAGGTCATGCTCCATGACGTCATGCTCCCTTGCGGTGTTTAGGTGTGTCAGGCACACAGGGCAGGCTGGTGCTGTGGTCCACGTGATGGCAGCCGAACCTGCGGCACCAATGACAGCAACATGATGGCCTGCTCTCAATGTCATCCCTATGCCATTTTCCCACAGCCGCATGAGCAGAGCTGCCTAAACCCACCCAGACACGCAGGGCAGGCACACCTGCTCTCAATGCCTTGCCTTGCCACCTGCACCCACCTCAGCGACCCACAGGGTAGGGTGTGTGAGGCGGGAAGCTGAGTGGCCCCATCGTGCTGGGTATTGAGGAGCACAGATTACATAAACTGCTAGAGAACTAGCTTCAGAGCGACATGTCACACTGGAGCCTTAGTCAGACATGTCACCATTCACAGGTTCTTAGTCACTACACAAAGAAGACTGATGGGCTGGATGACGTCCCACAACACTAGGTAGCCCTTACTCTTGTTGCCCAGCCCCAGGGTTACCAAGCCAAATGGCCAAACTGCACCCGTGTTTTTAGCTGATGAATGTGACTTAACAAACCACCAAAGTCAGCAAGGGCGGGCAAGTCACCAACCCTCATGACCCTGATGGGCACCCATCCTCACTCTACATTGCCTCCGCTCCTCTATGTCGTCATCCTTAAGTTTGCTTGTTGCACCAAATGCAAATGCATGAGACACCATCTCATGCTCACACTTCCGGCCCCCTCCCTGGCTCCTTGGGCTTAGTGAGCACGATGCAGCTGTACTGATGGTGGTAGTGGTGTGCAGCCACACAGCCACCTGCTTTTTGTTGCTGGACATGCGGTTTGTTTAGCTGATTAGCTAGTCAGTTGGTCAGTCAATCAGCTAGTTGGTTAGCTAGTCAGGTAACTAGTCATTTAGCTAGTTAGTCAGCTAGTCAGTTGATTGATTGGCTAGTTAGCTAGCTAGTTACTTAGCATGGGGAAGGGAGTTTGAAGTGGCGTGGGAGAAGCATATAATCATGGCAGCACATTTCAAGCAATGCCTTGCCCCAACACCTGCTGAAGCCTACTGCTGGCGCCTGCTGCCTGGTGCTTGCTTGCTGCTGCCTGCCTGGGCATTGCAGAGAAAAGGAGGTGGCAGAGGCAGCCAACGTGGCCAGCCTTGCCCGTTATCGCCGCTCCAGCCTCATCAATGTGAACCCCTCAGAAGCTCAGCTGCTGTTGCCAGCTGCGAACCTGGATGCGGCTGCTGCATGCAGCACACAGCCAGTGTCAGCCTATGCAGGTATAAGGACCCCAACCGCACTCGCAACCTCAGCAGCACCCGCAGCAGCACCTGCAGCAGCACCCGCAGCAGCACCCGCAGCAGCACCTGCAGCAGCACCTGCAGCAGCACCTGCACCTGCACCTGCACCTGCAGCAGCACCTGCACCTGCACCTGCACCTGCACCTGCACCTGCACCTGCACCTGCACCTGCACCTGCACCTGCACCTGCACCTGCACCTGCACCTGCACCTGCACCTGCACCTGCACCTGCACCTGCACCTGCACCTGCACCTGCACCTGCACCTGCACCTGCACCTGCACCTGCACCTGCACCTGCACCTGCACCTGCACCTGCACCTGCACCTGCACCTGCACCTGCACCTGCACCTGCACCTGCACCTGCACCTGCACCTGCACCTGCACCTGCACCTGCACCTGCACCTGCACCTGCACCTGCACCTGCACCTGCACCTGCACCTGCACCTGCACCTGCACCTGCACCTGCACCTGCACCTGCACCTGCACCTGCACCTGCACCTGCACCTGCACCTGCACCTGCACCTGCACCTGCACCTGCACCTGCACCTGCACCTGCACCTGCACCTGCACCTGCACCTGCACCGTGTAGTGCCTGCGCCCGCACCCACACCCGCACCTGTAGCACCTGCAGCAGCACCCTCAGCAGCAGCAGCCATACCCGCAACCGCATCGGCACCGATGGCAATCCTGCTGCCACACCACCACAGCACCTGAACCCGCCCCAGCCCATTTCTTCCTGGTGCGCAGGTGCTGCCCCGCCCTCCCCCATCAGGGCCGTGCTCCCCACCCCCCTCCTGTCTCCGCCTCCGCTGCTGCCCCCAGGACCAGTGCAGCAGCAGCAGGGGGCCCTCGGCCCAACCACACAGCAGCGGCGCGCTTCTCAACTCGCTGTTGGGCAGCAGGTAGGGGACCAGGAGCATCTGACCACACCACAGCAGGAAGCTGGGCGGTGCTGCTCGGCGGGTAGCAGGGCACGTATAGGCAGGGAGTGGGCTTGGGAGAATCAGGTAGGCACAACGCACCTGCAGTGTGTATGGGCGAATGCGTATGGTCACACAGCCACTTCCAGGCTCCATGACCTGGGGGTCCCTCAGGGGATCACTAGGAGTCAGGTAAGCTGTGGTCTTGAGCTATGAGGTTGCAGGGTTTGATGCTCAGTGGCAGGGTCGGGTCCAGGGTCCAGGCCAGGGTTGGGGCGGAGCTGGGAGGGAGTAGTATCCATAGAGTCCGGTAGGCGGTGGCCCTGTACACTCAGCAGGCTCCCCTCTCCTCCTCCAGGGGTCAATGACTCTAGGGGCGGGTGGCCAGTACACAACGCTTGCAACGAATGGGCGGGTGCATGGGGCCACGCAGCCACGTCAGCTGGCAGGCGTTAGGCTGCTTGGGACCCCTCCCCCTCCAGGGGCCCCTAACCTGGGTAGGCTCTGGCCTGTAGCGGATGGAGCTGCAGCCATGGTGGGCAGGCAGGGTAGAGGGCCGTGGGTACCAACATGCCTCCGACGCCTCCGACAGCCATAGACACTGCCACTGACATGCCTTGGTAGCAGCAGCAGCAGGGACTAGTCCAGGGCAGCTATGCCTGAGCCACACAATGGGGGGTGAGTCAGGACCTAAGGCAAGGCCGAAAGGCGTAGTCGATGGAAAACAGGTTAAGATTTCTATACTGTTTTTATCGGGAACCAAGGGACGAAGGCTCTGGCACCTCAGCTCAGCCCAGCCAGCCACACAGCCCCTGACGTCTGCCATACTGCCTGGCATCAGGGCAGCAGGGCATCCCGATACCCTTGTTATGGTTATGGTGGGCCAAGATTTATTATGGACCTCACCACCTGACCATGCCGTCTGCTGACCTTTCCCTAGAAAGAGCACCCCACCACCCCTGCCACCTCCTGCCAATCAGGTCGGGCATCACTCCCTGCGTCACACCTCGCAAGCAGCCCCTTGGCAGAGCCCACCACCACCTCCTGCCATGTGTGCTGTGCAGGCTTTGTCCAACTGCAGCGTAGCACCCAGCCCATGCAGGCTGGCAAAGGAATCTGTGGCAGGGCAGGTGGCGCGTGCATCTAGTCTGCCCACCCCATTCGCTCAGGCTAGTGTCCCAAAACAACGCAGACTCACTCTGGTGAGCGGGCGGGGCGGGGCGGGGCGGGGCGGGGCGGGGCGGGGCGGGGCGGGGCGGGGCGGGGCGGGGCGGGGGTCAGGGGGTCAGGGGGTCAGGGGGTCAGGGGGTCAGGGGGTCAGAGTGGATAGGGGTATGGGGGACTGGCACACCATCACCATCATTGTCAGCATCATGCCATGCTGTTCAGGATGCGCTTGCCGGCCCCCATGTGGATGACTTCCCCAAGCCTACCCACAGTAACAGTCGGCCTGAGCTTAGCACCGCCCTTGGCCAAGCACCTGCTAGTGCTGCCAACATGGATCGCATTGCCATGGTGGGTGGGCTGGTGGTTGGTTGGGTAGTTTGGTGGGTGGGTGGGTGGGTGGGTGGGTGGGTGGGTGCTCTGCTAGCATTTGCCTCTCATTGCGCATCACAAGTTTGTGGTGTGCCTGGTAGCATCCATGTGCATGCCTGTTGGGTTGATGTTGGGCCATGGCTCTCTCAATGCAGCACTCAATTTGCACCAGACAGCAGAGTCCGAGGCACGTGTTGTTGCTGACACAAGCTGTTGCTATGGATTGTACTGCTGCCTTCAAGCGTGGCACCCGCCACACACAGCAGAGTAGAACCAAGACTTTCTGCTGAATCGGTGCACTGTTGTACTGCTGTATTAATATGAATGTACTGCTGTACTGCTGTAGTGGGTCATGACAGGCGGCAGCGTGAGCCAGGACTCCCTCACCCATCAGATGCCCACCCCATCAGCACAGAGGTTGGCAAGCGGTGAGGCGGGCTATGGACAGCCTGCTGGTCAGCCTGTTGCTGTCAGTTGGTTTCGGGCTAGTCTGACATGGCGCTCAGTAGGCAACAGAGCTGACATGGCCTGACATGGTGCATAACAGCAGGCAACAACCACATGATTGGCTTGCTGTCTCACCATCTCTTGGTTTCTTGGCTAGTTGGCAAAGGTGGGCCCCTTCACCGCTGAATACTGATAGTTTCTTTGGCAGACACCTTGCGGTGACAAATTAAGGGATGATGGGGATAAGTGTGACACGCACGAGCTGTGACACAAGCTCTTTCTCCTATATCCTCACTTTGTGACAGTCTGGCATAGCGTTGCAGGATCCATAGCGCACACTGCGGGCGGCTTGCCATCAGCGACTGCATCTTCGGCCCCGGCTCCCACCTCCCCTACCCGGATGCCCAACCCCCCCTCCAGCAGATTGCCAGGGCAGGACTGCATCCTGGAGGGGTGGGAGGAAGAGGGGGAGGAGGAGGGGGAGGAGGAGGAGGAGGCAGCGGAGGAAGTGGAAGCACTGGAGGCTGGCAGCATGTCCGCGGACGGGCATACGCCCAACAAGCGGCTGACAATCCACCATCCACAGTATAAGGGCACAGCAAAGTAAGTGCTTTCGTCCAGCCCCTGCTGTGCTGTTCTTGTGATGAAACAGGAGGATGGATTGTAGGCATTTGGAGGCAAGAATCAAGAGGATGGATTGTACCTTGCAGCCTGTCATGATGCAGCCGGTGCACCTATCCTGTAGCCTGTGTCTCTGGGTGACCATGGCTATGCATGGGTTATGTAGCGCATGTGCTGAGTGAGGGGCAGCGCTCTACATGGCTACATGTGGTTATTCGGGTGTGTTTGCAGTCCTGACAGCCCTAGCTCAACCGGCCCTGCAAGGGCTGAGGAACACGGGGGTGCTGCCAGCAGCAGGGCGCAGGCAGGTAAGGTCCCCACCCACCCACCCACCCACCCACCCGACTAGCAACCATGTAGAAACTGTCGAGCATCTGCCACCCTCCTGATTGGACTACGCTGACGTTATGATCCTGCCCATAACCTGCCCGCAGGTGACAACAGTGATGCCATGAGTGACGTACTCTCTCAGCACGCCCCTGTGCAAATCTATGGCGGCAAGGGCAGCACTGAGGCGTCAGACAAGATGCAGGCCACCGACTTCCGCAGGGGCCAGCGCCTCAAGAAACTGCAGCGCCTGTTGCTGAGCCCTCTGGTGAGAGGCTGTGGAGATCCCCTGCCCTGGACCATGCCTGGGCCATACTGGCCCAGAGTAGGATAATGCCTGCTGGCACTGGTGACTGGGCTCGCGGGCACAGCTCACCGAGGCACGGTAGTCATAGAGCAGCCCTCTAGGCCCTTGCTCAGCACACAATGGACAGTGTTGCAAAGGCATGCAAGGTAAAGAGCACAGAATGGCCTAGCTTTGACATGCCTGGTGCAGTGGCGGCAGCCTCTGCCCCGTCCCCTGCACACACACCCTCTTGGTGCCCTGCATTGTGCTTGGCCTCCAAACTTGTCTTTTTGCCCTGCCTTCCACACCGTGTGCCCTGGCCTGCCGCACACACCCTCCCATCCTGCGCCCTGCGGCGTGGTCGGCCTTCAAGCACATGCTAGCGAACCCCTCGACCCTTTAGACCCTCCCTTCCAGCTATTGTTTGTTTCCGTGATGTCAGTCCAAGCACATGCCAGTAAACCAAAAGTGTGTGCACCTGTCTACCCGAGCAGCTGAGCTCAGCTGTGCCATGCTGCTGCTGACTTGCATCCTGCACTTAAGCCACACTGAACACACCGCTGATGTACACTTCTGCTTTGTCAACTGCAGCACTCGCAGTGCCAATGCCCTTTACAGCCTACTGCAGCCAGCAGCGCAATGCAACCTCCACACAACTCTGTCCCGTGCACCGACAACTCTGTCCCGTGCAGCGCTGCGATGGCCTTGCCGGTTGCTGCTGCTGCTTTGCCTGGCTCCAGGTACAGGGTGCGGCCCACACCTTTCAAAGGCATTGCCTCATCGTGCTCAGCGGTATTGTGATAACCCATTTGGTGAGTGGCCACGACAAATAGCTGTATTTGCTGCGGCTCAGACCCTTTGAGCAAGAGGTGAGCCCCCGCCAGTGTGTTTCATGCCAACATCTATTGCCCCATCCTCCTAAGGGCGCGGGGGTAGGAATATAGGTATTGGTGGCGGCTATTCTAGGTACTTCTAGGTACCAACAGCTCGGATTACAGATAACGCAGCTCCAAGTAGTAGGGGAATGAGCTGACTGGAGTCCCGAAAGAGTGTGACTGGACATTACCATCTGCCCAATACTAGTTGGCCGCCTGTACCTGGAGGGGGACCAGCCCTTTTTCCCGTTATGGGACAGCTGCGTTGTTGTGGTTCCAATCTCGCAACCTGTCAGTTGTAGGAGTTACCTTTTACCAACTGAACCACACACCGCACAAGTGGGCGGGCTGAGCCTGCCATGGTCACTGCCCATCACCCTGGGTGTGAACTCTGGAGCGGAAGGTCCTGCTCGTGGTGCTTTGCTTGCTGCTGCTGTTGCTGCAATGGTTGCCGCGTGTCATGCGTGCTGCTGTTGCTGCTGTCTCATGCGCAGGGGCTGTTTGTCCTCCAGGTCATCCTGATGTCCCAGCAAACCGCAGGCGTGACAGACCTAAACAGTGTGGGCATTGCTGCCCGCACCGTGGGCAAGGTGACACACTCCATGCACGAGCTGGACGTCCTCCTGTCAGGACGGTAGGTGGCTGGCAACAAGGGTCCAGGCTGCCATGCCAGTGCATCCCAACACACAGCATTGCAACATTCAGGCATGGTCGGTCATGGGACAAGGGTCATGGACACAAGCCACATGCAGTCATAATCAATTGGGACATGCCACTTCTCACAAAGCATCTCACCGCATCATCATGGCAAGTCCCTGGGCATCGAAGCTTTATAAGCAGCAGCACAAGCAGCCAGGCCTTGGTATGTGAGTGCAAGCAGCTGCGGAGCACCATGCATTGCCATTGTACAACACAGTGGTCATAAGGATGAGCATTTTGCATGCCGCCATCATTGGCTGGGACATGCTGCTTCACTGTCATGTGATGCACTGTGGCGCCACAGGGGCCAACCCAACCTGCCCGGCCTTACAGGCATGCAAGACTACCAAGGCCGTAACAACTTCATGAATGATCTCCTGACTCGTGCCTGGGTGAGGAGCACAACTTTACGCAGCGTGTGTGGCATCACGGAAACGTGCCACCTCTGTTGTCGACCCTGGGAAATAAGGAGTGATTGCTGCTGCAAAAACTGCAGCCACTCGGGATTGTGAGCAGCATTGCATAACACGGCATGAATAGGTTATGATGGCATCGATTCAGGGGCCCTTCACATGGCAATCATCAAACAAAGCATGACCCTTACCCTCATATGTGCATATTCACTCATGATAATTTTACCACCCCATCCTCAGCATCCTCAGGACAATTTGCCTGTTTCATGCATGCAGGATTTGCACCAAGGCGTGTACATGGGCTTTGACAAACGACGGCGGCTGCCTGACAAGTTTGGTCTTAGGCAGATCTGGTGCGCCTGCCTTCCTGCCCTCCTGCCCTCCTGCCCTCCTGCCATTCTGCCCTCCTCACACTCACACTCACACTCACACTCACACTCACACTCACACTCACACTCACACTCACACTCACACTCACACTCACACTCACACTCACACTCACACTCACACTCACACTCACACTCACACTCACACTCACACTCACACTCACACTCACACTCACACTCACACTCACACTCACACTCACACTCACCGTGCCAGTGTCAGTGTCAGTGTTAGTGTCCAGTGACAGTCATGCTTGCCTGATGCGAACATGCCATGTTCATGGTTCTATCACAATCTGGCTTGTTCCAGGGACCAGCCAACACAGGTGGAGACCGTGTATGAGGATACCAGCCCTGTGATGACCGTGTACACCCGCAACGTGTCTCTCTGGGATGCTGGCAACAACGTGGGTGGTCCAGCAGGGCGGGGAGTGACAACAGCAGCGGGCACAGCCACAATAGCCACAACAGCAGAGACGGCAGCAAGCCCCTGCTGCAACAATGGCAGCGACCATGGAAGGCGGCAGCAGCAGCAGGGACAGCCTCAGCTACAGCAGCAGCAGAGACGGCAGCAAGGGCAAGTTAGGCGATGTTCGGTGCTTGCATGTAGTACGTGTCCAAGGGGGCTGACATCTGGCAGAACGCGCGAGCTCGCTACGCTGCCACCAACAATTTTGCTTCCTGGTCCAACGTTCAATACATTGTCGATAACGGGCCAAACCTGGTGAGTCAGTGGGTGTCTGGGTATGGCTGTCTGTATGGGTGTGTATGGGTGTCTGGGTATGGATGTGTATGGGTGTCTGGGTACAGCTGTATGTGGGCAGCTGACTGCACGTCCCCCACCTGCCCTGTTGTGCTGCTCAGTTGCTTGATCAGGCACCATCATGTGAGTGCTGGTCCTAATCTGCATTGAATTGCAGCAGCAGCAGCACTCAAGCATGGGCAAGCATGCTGTACTGCCTGGGTGCCTGCCTGCTGACCCTGGCAATGGTGGCCACCATTTGCACCGCACTTGCTGCCTGCGCTGCTTGTGGTGCTGTTGCAGATGATCCCTGCCTATTATCAGACTATGAACGCCTTCTTGCAGACAGTAATTCGCCAGGTATGCGCTATGGTGCCATGCAGCAGCACCACCACCACAATCATTGGCATTGCCCTCACTGACACCATCATGACTGCCATCTCCTCAGTAGCAACACTGACATCACCCCCATCGCGCATCACCACCACCACCATTACTGCCATCATCACCCTCGCCATACTCAACATCACCACCACCACCACCACCACCATCACCAGAGCAGCACTGACACCACCACCTTCACCTTAAGCCCCACCCTGGTGTTGCCAGCAGCTTGCCCCTTTGTGTGCAGGCTGACACGCTGAACCAGATCCAGCTGCTGGTGCTGTTGCTGGAGGGTGTGGTGGTGCCACTGGGAGCCATGCTCTACTTGTGAGCCCCAGGGCAGCCACTGCAGCGCACACACTCTGCTGCAGGCCCTGCAGGACACTGGATGGGTGTGCCACCAGGGCTGGCACAGGCCCTGAGTGCTGCAGCAGTGCAGTGCTGTGAGCAGAGCAGAGCAGCCCATGTAGCTGTTAGTCAGCCACCCGCCTACCCAGAGCTCTTGCCTCTCAGGCTTCTTCACGTTCCATTGATGTTACTGTTTACTGCTATGCTGCAGCGGTGCAGCCTGCCACATGCAGCCCATCTTGGCTATTCATTGTGCACACACACACTGCACTTATAAAGTCAGCCTGCCTGCCTGGCCCAGCCTGGGTGCTTGACCTGTGACCCTCGTCCTGGGCTGCAGGTGGATCCTGGCCATGCGTGTCACCAACCAGCGCTTCAACATGTTCCATGTCTTTGTCCTGGTGCCGGTGGGCCTCATCCGCCAGGTGGGAAGCAGCTGGGCAGCAGCTGGGCAGCAGCTGGGCAGCAGCTGGGCAGCAGCCAGGCAGCATCCAAGCAGCAGGCTGCTGGAGCAGGGTGCACTCTAGTGTAAACCTGCAGGTGGATTCTCAAGGTGGCTTGACACACTGGTCACTGCCTCCTGGCACTGTGGCTGCAGCTGGCCACCATGCCCATTGACCTGGACGAGGAGGACGATGATGACGGTGCAGGAGCAGTGCCAGGGGCAGAGGCTGGGGGGGCAGCAGGCGAGGCAGGCAACCGAGGCCAGACAGGCGTGGCCCCAGGCGGCATGCTGGTGAGCTTGTGCTGCAGTACCATCTTACTGCCCGAGGCTAGAGTCTGGTTGCTGATGGCACTGGCAGGCAACACAAACTCTCCAGCCAAGCCTAGCTGCTAGGCATGCAGTTGCAGCAGTTGCAGCAGTTGCAGCAGGCCAAAACATGGATGCAGGGCATGCCATCCAGGACAGACCAACCGACAGCCCCAGCCCCAGACCAACCAACCGACAGCCAAGCCAAGCCAAGCCATCTGCAGGGGTGATGCCTACTGCTCCCCTTTGAGGTCAAGCATGGCGCCCTTGCTGATCTGCAGCAGCACCTTGTGTGACCTTGTGTGACTCTGCTGTACAACACCAGCAAAGCTTGGTTAGGTACTGGAGCCGGTGAGGATGCCTCGAGCCTAGTCCTCCCTTGCCCTGTGACCATGGAACTGGAGGCCGTGATGCATGCCTAGGACAAGGAGACCCGGCATGTCCTGCCCTGCCAGCATGCCAAAGGTCCAAGCGATGCATGCCTCGTACCATGCGTGCAGGAGGGGCTGTCTTCTGAGCAAAAGATGGGGGAAGGCAGCAGCAGGAGGGCTGCCCGGCTCAGTGCTACGGGCACGGAGGTATCCGAGCAAGGCATCAAGCTCAACCTCCCGCGCCTCAAGTCATCAATGTCAAACAACAGGACTTCCAGACCATCCCCCTCAGCCCCCTTGCTTCAGAAGCTCTGGTTTAGTGTGCATGTGGGTGGTGCAGGGGCAGGGGCAGGGGTGGGGTGGTGCATGGGCAGGGGTGGGGTGGTGCATGGGCAAGGGCAGGGGTGGGGTGGGGTGGTGCAGGGGCAGGGGCAGGGGTGGTGGTTATACAGCGCACTGTTGCGGCATCGCCTGAGAATCAGAGAAAAATAGAATTGCGAGGTGGCTGGCTAGGGTCTCAGTGCCCCACTGCTGCTGCTCCCGGGGAGGGGTTGCAGGGCTTGATCTCCTGGCAGCGAGGCAACCGGGTGACCCAGTGGAATGCCAAGAGAAAGCTGCGCAGGTGCGCGGCACGCCAGCCTCATGTTTTGCTGCACAGAGCAGCATGCTGATGAGTTCAGGCGCCTTGGACACAGCCCAAGGCTAGGCCAGACTGGTCCTCAACCTGCCCAGCTGTCATGGGTCTTAGCAACAGCTGCCTCAGAATGCCGTACCACGCAGCCCCTACTCTTGCAATGAGGGCACAAAGTGATGTGCTCTGTCCTGTGCTTGTGATGTGGGAGACATGCATACTCCAAGCCAGCACTCAAGCCGTCTAGCATTATGGCAGCAGTCACATGGACGCTGCCTTGCATGCATGTTTTGCATGGTCTTTTTTGTTGCGGATTGATGCGTGGTGGTGCTGCTGCTCTGTGCCACTTTCTGTGCTGTGGTGAAGCACCTTGGTTTGACCTGCTTGACTGCGATACTGCCTGTTGCTCCTGTGTGCAGCTCCAACCGCTTTGCCATAAGCCTGGTGCTGCCCATCCTGGTCTGGGCGGTAAGTCCCTGGGTGGCCCAGGTAGAGTAAGATGTGATGTAATGCCGTGCAAGCACAACAGAGATGCAAGCACATCGGCCTGCTGACACACACTCTTTGTGGTATGTGGGAAACGTATAGTATATTGTTGGAGGCCAAGCCGTTACGGGTAAGACAACGACCGAGACCTCGTCGAAAGATGCAGTAAACGACGAGGTGTAGCTGAGACATTACCGTACTGATACGCCTTGTCGGTGATACGCTGATTTTGGTGAAAACCCAAATCTCATGCTCAAACAATTGCTGATACAATTTGGTGACAATTTTACAGAACGGGCCGGTACCAGGCTACTACGTGTACAAGATAAGCACGCAGCATCAAAGCGTCTACAACGCCTAGCTTTGTCGACGCCCCCTGCACTCCTATAGTATATTTTGCAATTATGTAGCGGTTACAGTAAAACTGCTGCATTTGTTCAGTATTAATTGCAGTTAGGCAGCGTTACAGTCGAACCCCTGCAAGCTGTCCACGTGCTTTTCCCGGCATCCTACAGCCACGCACACAGCCTGCTCACCGTTACGCTTATTTTCCCTGTAATGTTAAGGAATAACAAACTCCGTCTAGTCCCGTGTACCATGGGGGGCCCCGTTCAAACTTGAATTCTAAGTTTCATTCAGACGATCACCCTTCTGACAGATGGTTGAAAGTTTCAAGCCAGTAACCGGTCTTGCAGCTGCTTGTAGCGCAGGCCTGGGTACAACGCTGAAGGCCTGATGTTCAATGCTGTGTGGCTACAAGCCCTGCCCTTGTCACTCCTGGCTCGTTTGGCCAAACTAGGGAAGCACTTCAGGTTTTGGGTATTTGGCTGCATGCAGGTTAAGTTCAGACTTCAGAAATCCGGTTCAGGGACCTCACTTGCCACTGCCATTGCCTCACTGCCTGGCACATGAGCCTCAGCGCCACATCCTTCAGCCCTGCCCTGTGACCCCTGCCCTGTGACCCCTGCCCAGATCGTCAACTGCACTCTGAACGCTGTCGCATACCAGCACCTCAGATCCGCAGCAGCGCCTTGCGCCACCTTCAACATCGTGAGTGGCCTGCTGTGTGGCGCCGCTGTGCAACACTGCCAGGTCCTGCTCATGGGCGCTGCTGCTGCTGGGCCGCTTGATATTGATACTTGGATTAGCGTAGATCAGCAGGAGAGGCGGGGCAGGGCGGGGCGGGGCGGGGCGGGGCGGGGCGGGGCGGGGCGGGGCGGGGCGGGGCGGGGCGGGGCGGGGCGGGGCAGGGCAGGGCAGGGCAGGGCAGGGCAGGGCAGGGCAGGGCAGGGCAGGGCAGGGCAGGGCAGGGCAGGGCAGGGCAGGGCAGGGCAGGGCAGGGCAGGCCTACTCTGCAGCATTTCACCCCAACTCTCCAACACGCATGTCCGAGCTGCTAGGGGCAACATGCAGTGTGTAAGGCATCTGCACAGCCTAACGCAACCATCCAGGCAGTCCCTTCAATCTTCTGCGTGGCTGCCTTGCATGCAGGTTAACTTCTTTGCTGCACGTTTCCAGAGGGTATTCTTCTATGCACAAGAGTGAGTGCTACAGTGCAGAGGCCACCCGCCGCCGTTGAAGCAGAAGCAGCAGCAGCAGCAGCAGCCACAGCAGTGGTCGTTCATGCGTGCCAGGGTCACAGGCAAGGACTGGGTGTAACAGGACCAGCCGCCGCCGCCACAGCAGCAGCAGCAGCAGCAGCAGCTATGTTAAGGCGTAAACCTTCACAATCACCCCTCGTGGGCTGTGTGATCACATCATAGCATTGCTTCTGGTGTTTGACTGAGTATGTCTCAGCATAGCATCTGCTTCACTGTTTGACAAAGGGCACTCGCACCTCACTCACAGCGGCACCTGGCAGCCCTTCCCTGACCACCCTCCCCTGACCACCCTCCCCTGACCACCCTCCCCTGCAGGCTGTGTGTGACTGCTGACCCTGCTCTACGTAACATCTCCCGCGCCATCTTACGGCCCCGATATGCCACCATGCGGACGGAGTATGATGCTATGCTGTACGGGGGGTCGGTGAGTAGGGCTGGGGCGTCTATGGGCTGGGCGCCTTGCACCATCATGCTTACATTGGGATAGGAGGCTAGAAGGCGTAGGGTTAGGGGTGGGTGGGTAGGGGCTGGGGCCTAGAAGTGCTGGGCACCACCATGGGCAGGTGGTATTGTAGGGGCACAGGAAGTGGAGGAGAAGGATCAGATGATCAGAATGGTGCCGGGCACTGGCGCCTAGAGCCTGGCCTTGGGGTGCGAGTGAGGAGTTGGGGCATGTCAAGGACCGGACCAAACTAGCTTGAACTCCACCAGGGTGGGTGATGTCATGATGTGGCTGCTGGGGCCCCTGTGCCGCTGCAGGCTGTGCCAGGCAGCAGTGAGCCGCGGTTTGTGCTGGCCAAGCAGGGCGTGGTGTACTCAGGAGGCCAAGGTGAGCCACACCTGCGCCAGGCTGCCGGGGGCCTTGCACCCCTACTAGCTTCTGCCAGGGCCACTCTGCTGCCCATGCCAATTCAACCGATGTCCTGCTAGAGCGCCCCTGCACTGTTGTCAAGTGATCAGCCACCCATGGTTACCCCAACCCCTGCCCTGCCACTCAAACTCCTCCACCAGCAATGTCCTCCCTGAGGACTCCCTCAGCTTGTCCAGCCCCCAAGCTGCCAGGCTTGAGAGTGCACTCCTTGCCTTGGCTGAGGCTGCCTCCCTCAGGCCCGCCAGCCCCACAGCACCTGCACTGCTGCCCCTGTGTGTGTGCAACATGCAGGGGTGGACATCCTGTACTTCACGACCCAGTGCCTGAGGGTGAATGCCTCCTCCTGCATGGGTCCCGAGGACCCCTTCTACAAGTGAGCGGCCTGGGAGTGTGCAAGGGCACATCCTGTCCGTTGAGCATCATGTAGTGGTCAATTGGCAGGCTGAGCACATAAAGCGAAAACGATGAGCGAGTCCGAGACGATGTGTAATGAGCGAGTTTGAGGCGGTTCTCACGCAAAACTGTATGCATTAAATCGGCTTCACGCCTTGCAGATAGCGTTTGCCTTGCCCAAGCCACCCTTAACTAACGAAGCCTGCCCAGACCTCCAATTTACAACTTGCATGCAAGCCTGGCAGCTTGTTCGCTAAGCCACCGATTGAATCGCTTGGTGGTCATATGACTTGCGGATTGATTGTGGCTGCTATTGCATAATGATGTTGTTGTTAGTGTTGATGCTGGTGTATTGCATAATGATGTTACCCGCTCCCTCTCCGTTTCTTCCACGTACTTCCTCAACTGGCATCCCCCAAACCTGATCTGCTTTGTGCTGCCCAAATGTCTGGTGCCACCCATTGCAGATGGACACATAACGGCCTTGACCGGCTGATGCGACGATACTTTGAGCTATGGGAAAGCATGGTGAGCTGGGGACACGGAGCAGGCTGAGGGCAGGGTGCCTGAGGCCAGGGGAGGCACGGAGCAGGCTGAGGACAGGGTGCCTGAGGCCAGGGGAGGCACGGAGCAGGCTGAGGACAGGGTGCCTGAGGCCAGGGGAGGCACGGAGCAGGCTGAGGACAGGGTGCCTGAGGCCAGGGGAGGCACGGAGCAGGCTGAGGACAGGGTGCCTGAGGCCAGGGGAGGCACGGAGCAGGCTGAGGGCAGGGTGCCTGAGGCCAGGGGAGGCACGGAGCAGGCTGAGGACAGGGTGCCTGAGGCCAGGGGAGGCACGGAGCAGGCTGAGGACAGGGTGCCTGAGGCCAGGGGAGGCACGGAGCAGGCTGAGGACAGGGTGCCTGAGGCCAGGGGAGGCTTTCAGTCTTAAGGGAAAGGCTTACAGTTCTGAGTGGCCCTTCAGGCGCTAGGCAAGGCCAACACATGTCAGCTTTCAGTCCTAGGGCGAGGCTCACTGTCCTGAGTGCCGGATGTGTGGCTGCACCTGGCCAAGAGCCTAGGCAGCGTGCCCTTGATTCTGTGGAGATAGAACCACACATGAGGCATGCCCACTGCTGAACAGGGTTCTGCTCATCATCCAGACCAGTCTTCAGCTGCGCCGTGCCTTGTCGCTGGATTCTGCTGATCATTCACAGCAGCAGGCAACTGTGGCGCGCTGTGCTCACCATACCTCTAGTACCTACCAGTACCTACCAGTCTCCAGCTGCGCCGTGCTGTGCTCACCTCGTCTTAACATCCCATGCAACTCAATTTCTCTATCGCCTTTGTTTGTATGGCACAGATAAATTCTACAAACGGGCCGGTACCCAACATCACTGGCCCTGAGTATGAGTTCATGTGGCGGGCGAAGCCAGATGCCCAGGTGAGACCCCACACGCGGATCGGTGCCAGGCAGCTGTGTGACCCTGACCCTGCCACATGCTATCATGTGGTGAGGCTCATGGTCACACTCAGCTACTCACCTGCCTACATGCCACACTTTCAACACATTACTGACCATACCGTTTTCTTACCAAACTGCAACTTTCCCTGACTTGTGCTACCAACCCTCCACCATGCTCGTACGGCTGCAGGATGGCCTAGACATGCTGAATGAGGGCTTCCTGACCACAGTGATATCCATCTACTCCACCGCCTCCCTCCTGCACTACATCAACTTTGCCTTCACCGTGACACTCATGCTAGCGCTGTACCTGCTGCAGCTCAGACCCTTTGAGCAAGAGGTGAGCCCTGCCAGTGCCTAAGATGTCTGTCCGCCAGGCAGCCAGGCAGGCTGACGCACTGTGACCCATGTGAGCACCTCCCCTCCCACCGCCTGAACGCGTCTTGATCTCACAGGCTGGCTAGCCCCTCTTGCTGCACTGCTCACCCTTGGCAAGCCTGGCAGGCATAGAGGCAGATGATGACGCTCTGCCTAGTCTGTGGTGGTTTCAGTGTGCACACCCTCTGGCAGTGATCACACCTTGTTGCATTTGTGCATCACTCATCCCATAGAACCCCTCAATATCTCCATGTCTACCTGTCCAAGTCATAGGTCATGCCTGTTTTTCATTGTTGTGCTATGTGCCGGTGAGCCCGTCTGACCCTGTCTGACGGCCATCTTCTTGACTGATGGCGTGGTGGTTACAATGGTGATGATAATGATGAGGGTGGTGGTGGTGGCGCTGGTCCTCAGGCCCGCAATGAGAAACGGAGGGTGGCTGAGCTGCTGAGCCAGCTGCCCACTGAGGTGGCCGTCATGGACCTGGTAGCACGGGCGCTGCAACTTCCCCTGGACAAGCAGACGGGTGGCGCTGGGAACAGCAGCATGCGGTCCATGAGCAGCATCCAAAGTGGACAGGGGTTCATGTTCAAAGAAGGTGAGGGGGGAAGCAAGCGCAGGTGAGAGGGAGAGGGAGCGGGGCTAGCGGCTGGGGCAGTGAAGGCTGCTTGCTAGCAAAGCCAGTGGGTTGTGGCAGGTGCAGCAATGCATGATGAGCCTCAGTGGGGCAAAGGCATACAATAATGATGGTGGGTTCACGCTGTTAAACTCGTCATCCTGGAGAGGCTGATTGGCCTTATCCATCAGCAACTCGGGCATAAGAACTGGCAGATGGGATGCAGCTACCAGTAAGGGTGTAGGAGCATTGCTGGGGCCTTCTGTTGCTCTGTTAACCACATCAAGGGGTCAGAATGAGAAGGGCCCTCTGCCAGGCAGGTGTGTGGTCATGTGCCATCGGTTAAACCAGCTGGTGGGCATGGGAAGCTGTGACCTTTTGCTCAGCGTCCTACAGTTTTACAGTCATACAGCAGCTGTTTCGCGTACCTGGCGATTTTGTCTATGTGGTATGCCCTGTGATGTGAGATGCATGAAGAGTTTTTGATAAGCTGCAGTATCTGAAAAGTGAGGTAGAGTGTGGGTTACAGCCCAAGAGGGTGATTTTGATGATGCATGGGCATTGCATGCATAGTCAACAGCTACTTAACTTTACATGGAGAGACCATGTCGTGGCAAGCTCTCACCTTGGCTTGCAAGGGGTTTTTGGTTTGTGGCATGTTTCACCCCTAACTCACTTTTCTTAACGGACACTGAACGTCTTTTGGCGAGCAGAGTGTTGGACGAGTGGGGCAGTTATACGAGCCAGTCACGCCGTGCAAATAGAATGCATTGCAGTACATCACCAGTGGTGTGCAGGCAGTTCGAGTGGAGCAGGCCGGTCACCCCATGCATATAGATGTGGTGGTAGCCAGTGGTGAAAGTTTGGTGGACAACGGCCGACTGGTGTAGGGATGGGTGTAAGGCCGCCCCTCGGAGTACATTCATTTTGGCATTTGGCGGTGTGTACTTGTGCTAGCATACCAACAGAGTAACAAGGCTGTGATGTAGTGGACTGCTCGTGGATACACTAAGGCGCGCCCGAAATAATCTTTAAGATATGACCCCATATGATCAAGCATGATGGAATATGATTAAATATACTTAAGCCAAAACTCGCAAAACTCCGTAACCTCATTGCCGTGGTCTTAATCTGGTTTCAACCACGGTCTCATTCGTGATCTAATTTGACGGAGAGTAGAGGAGTGTTTCTAACTACAACTGAGAGTGATACTGGATTGGAGAACGTCAAACCCTCTTTACACTCGGGGTTCCCAGGTGGGTTAGTGTGGCAATCTGCCAGATTGTCCTCTTGACTACAGACCCGGTCATATCACATCTTTAAGCCATCATATTCAGTCATATGACCAATTCCTCAGCAAGTCATATGATCGGTCGCGCCCTAGGATACACTGAGTACTGCATCAGAATAATGCCGCATGGGCATGGATACTGGAACTTTGGTACTGTGTTAAGCACACTTACCATGCTGGTCCAACCTTGGCGGTGCGGCTCAAATGACGCTCTCTTTCTTAACGAGATGCAACATGGCAAGCACGGATGCACGTCGTCAGATTGGCTTTTACACTATGCCAGTGCCTTGACTCCTGCATGGCCTTGCTTTGCGAGTTCGTCAGCGGATGCACGCGGTGTGCATGCAAGGACCACAGCCTACAGGCATGTGACCCGTCTCCCTTGCTGCCCTCACTAGTCCGTTTACCGACTGATCCCTTGCGGATCATCACCAGCAGCCTGCTGTTTAAAAGCATCCGGCTGAAGGTGACTGCCCACAGCTGCGGATGCGTTGCAGTTGCTATTGGCCGTAACACGTCAGACCTTCCAGCGTCCTCAGGGCCAAATGCTGCTAGCCAATAAGATGGGTTGTGTTGAAATGATCAATGGGAAGGGGAAAATAGGAGAGATGGCGTTAGAGATATGAAGAATGATGCCAGTAGTCTAGTAGCCTCAACAGTTGTAGACTTCCCTGCTCGTGGAGATGCGCGTGGGAGCAGGAGCTATGGGAGGAGCAACTGGGTTAATTGTGTCATCGATTGGTGTGCCTTTGCAGCAGCCCCAAAAGCCACACATCTCTGTCTCGCTTGAAGTCAGGTGGTGGTGCTATGGTGGATGGGCGAATGGCTAGAGACAGGGGACCAGCTGACTCCTTTGATGGAGCCCACCATAGCAGCCATTCCTGGGCGGCTCACAAACCGCTGCACCAGAGGGTGTTGAGCAGCTGAGCAGAAGCAGCAGTTTGCTGATGAGATGTTGATGTTGAGATGTCTAATTGAGACTGGACCTATGTTGATGTTGATGTAACGCTTGTTCGGCAGCTGCAGGCAACGCTTGAGCCAGCAATGTCAGCATTGACGGCAGGCTTCTCATGCAGATGCAATCGCTGACCTTGTTGGGGAGCTAGGGAGGGTTGGGTGAGAGATCAAGAGGGCAAGTCTTGCAGCCAGCAAGCAGCCAGGGTGCACTCAACATGGCGGACGGCACTTCGCGACTCCCTCTCCCTCTAGGCGGTTCCCTCAGCGGAGGCACACGGTGTACATGCAAATGACAAAGGTGCATGCGGTTCGTTTTCATTGCGGATCACCATCAGCAGACCGTTCTTTAACATGCTGCTCAATGCGACATGTTGTTTAGTTAACATGTTGCTCAGTTTGACATATTGTTTACCAGCAGCCTGTTCTATAACATGCTGCTCAGTGCAAGCCGGTGCCTCCCATGTGGACACCAGTGAGGTTGACCAGCAGCTCCATGGTGATAAGGATCACGATGGTGAGCTCCATGCGATGAGTGGTCTGCAAGCAAGCGCCCAGGCAGAGGCTAGGGTGGGTAAGGGTGGGGGCAAGCACCACCTCCCCTCAAGTCCCTCCCCCCTCCCCCCGCCCCGCCCCTAGCACCTTGCCATTGTGAAGCTCCAGCAGGAACTGCACGCGCTGCCTGACTGCCTCTAGCTTGGTGAGCAGGGCGTGGTCGCGCTTGTCAATGTCGTAGTAGCGACGCAGAGACTACACAGGGCAAGGGGCAGCGCGTAAGGGTTAGAGAGCAGGGTCACTACAGGAAGGGACTGTGCTGGTCAGGGTCCAGCAGATGGCATGGAACCGAGGCAGGAGCAGGAGGTGAACGCCGAAGGGCAGGTGCAGGGCAGGTGCAGGGCAGGTGTTGTGCAGGGCAGCGCAGAGTGGAGAGGGGCATGCACATGTGCATGTGTGCGTGCATGTCTTACAAGGGAAGGTGCTGCATTTAAAATGTATCGTTAATGAATATGTCGTGCCTCGTTCACCCTGCTGAACGCAACATCATGAACAACCTCCCGCTGCCGGCTGTTCGTGTCCTCACCTGCCACACCCGTTCGTGCTTATCACTCTCCCAGGGAGTGTGATCTTTGTCCAGCATGCCCAGCTTCTTTGTCACCGTTGCATGGAACTGGATGAGGTCACACAGCAGTGCCACCAGCATGCGGGAGGTGGCATGCACCGGCAGAGCTGCAGCCGCACTGGGCTGCATCCGGGAGCTGCCAGCATTGCCACCCAGGTTTCCACTGCTGCTGCCGCCACCACTGCTGCTGGCACTGCTGCTGGCACTGCTACTGGCATTAGTGCTGCTTCCACTGTGGCCTCTGCTGGCGCCGTGCTGAGCCCCACCACTGACGCTGCTGGCACCCAAGCTGCTGGTGCTGGTGCCGCTGCCGTAGCCTTGACCCTGGCCATCCGCCTGTGCCTCCTGAAGCCTCTGGGCTGACGGGCGCATAAAGGGAGGCCACAGGCGCCGGCACTGGGACACCAGGGTGGTGGTTAGGTCACGCACACCTTCCCGCCAGCTGCTGAGCAGCTCCATGCTGTGGCGGTCCCCGATGCGCTCCACCAGCCGCTCCACCAGGCAGGACTGGTCATCCACTGTGCTGCAGGCAGCAGGGGCAGTGATGGCCCAGCTTGCAAGCCTGCAAGCCTGCGTTCCCTGCTCTTGCTTACCCATCACCAAACGCTGCTGGTGCTGCTCATGACAATGCTGCTGCCAAATGTCCAGTGGTGGTTCTGGTACTACTGTGGGACGATGCTGCTGTTGGAGCTGCTGGTACAGCTTGGTGCGGTGCCGTGGGTTGTTACAGGTTGTATCCCTGGCAGCCTGCCTGCCTGCCTGTTATCACCACCTGTGGTAGTAGTCCAGGGCCACAGACTGCCCCACCACGCGGCTGACTGTCTCAAGGTTCCCCAGGTCCCAGTTCTTGACCAGCACCTGGTCAGCGCCGGGCACCACGTCCCTGCCCAAGCTAGGCTGTAGCACCAGCTGTATGTCTGCAGGCCAGCACCAGCAGTGGGGGAGCCTCCCTTAGGCGCCACAAGACTAGCTACAGCTTCACTGTTCACCCACGACGCTTGCTCGTTCTGACACCGGCCTTACTGGGTTGAGCTGAGAAACAGGTGAAGGGCCTGTATCCCCCTCATCCCCTGCCCCCACCCCTGCCCCACTGCACCCCCTACTTGGTGTGAGCACCCCCCATCTAGGGGAAGGCAGTTTCCATCCCCTGGCCTTGCTACAGACCAGCTATACATGACCAAACACTAACCAACCAAACCAACCAACCAACCAACCAACTGAGTGATGGGAGGCAGCCATTGGGACTGGGCCTAGCTCATCCATGCCCTCTTGTGCCAACCTCCAGCCTACCCCTCCTCTACACACCCACTCCAACCCCACCTTCCAAGGCCTCCAGGGGCTGTGTCACTGGCTCTGTCACATGCGGCTGCAGCCGCATGGCCCAGGCCTCCTGCAGCGCCCTCTCTGCTGCTGAACTGCTGGGTGCCGCGAAGAACACAGCAGCACCAAACTGGAACACCACCACCACGCCTGAGCATGGGATGTGCTGCACCAGCAGGAGCACAAGCACAACAGGCAGGAGCTACAGAACAGGGGAGTGGAAGTAATGAAAGCAGTAGCATTGACAGGACAGGCGAGACAGTTTGCAGGCATGGTCACAAGGCTACTTTCACCTTTGGTGGGCGATGCAAGGTCTGGTAGCATAGCCCATCATCGTCGTCGTCATCATCATCATCATCAGCAGCAGCAATACACAGCTGTCGTCTAACATGGCTTTGCTCCTAGCAACCTTGCACACATGCATGAAGCCCATAGCCCTTACTGCTGGCCCTGGTGGTCATTGCAGTGTGCAGGCAACTAGCATTCCTGATGCAGCTGTCTCTGCTGTTCCTACACTGGGCATATCCCTGGCTGACCTGGGGACGCTGCTAGGTGGTAGAAAACTGTCTGTCTAGCCTACTACAAGACATCAGCGTGGAGCCCTACCCTGGTGACATCGTTGTCCCTGCGCTTGGTGGCAAGGCGTGCAAGGCGCCCGGCAGGTGATGGGCTAGCTGCTTCGCTTGGACTAATGCCAGCGCTTGAGGCTGGGCTGGGCTTGAGTTTGATGCTGCTGCTGAGGATGGAGAAGTCACGGGATGAGTGAAGCACCGCATAGCTGTATTCCCGCTGGACAGCTGACATGTCAATCTCACGGCCTGCAGTCAGCAGAAGAGTCTGATGATGATGAGGAACGCAGGCAAAAAGAGATGGCACTCAGCCAACCTGTTTGGTTGGTGTGGAGGTGGCTTAGGCAACTTGACCTACCAAGGAACAGGGCTTGCACACTGGCTCTCGATGCATCCCTCTCCCTCGAGTCGCTCTGACGGCGAACTGGCAGTTGAGCAGCAGCCTCTCGGGGTTGGCTCAGCTTCGGGCGCAGCTGTCGCAGACGCCGGCTCTGAGGCTTCGCGCCCTGACCAGCGCCCGCCGCGGCAACCGGCGCAGTAGCTGCTTCGCTGAAAAATCGGGTTCCACTGGAAAGCGAGGGTTCCAGCACTGGCGCCAGCCATCCAGCATTTGTGAGTGGAACTCGACTGAAGCATGTCAGCAGGCCGCGCAGCATTGACTGCGGCGATGCCAGGCGGCCGTGGGCGAGGCGTCGCATGATAATCGCTAAAAGTCATGGTGCTCCCACCAGTGACATAACATCCCTAGGCACCCCTCCCTTCGTCTGGCTGCACGCCAAGCGTGCTGGACATTATCACTGTCCTTGCTTGAAGCTGATCATTGCTTGAAGTACATTCATGAACATTGCTGAATGGTCCGCCCACTGGCCCAGCCACTAGCCCACTAGCCCAGCCAGCTAGCCCAGGCCAGCACAGCACTTGGGGCCCAAGTTGGGCCTCTGTGCACTGCCTGGCACAGAGGCGCTTGGAGGTGAATATGCTATGCAACACATCTGTATCCTTGGAGTGCCCTACAATCATTGGTCTACAGAAATGTCCAATAGTGCAACTCCGTGGGCCCTTGGTCACCGTCTCTTTCGCTCATAAGGTCCGTCAAGGCAATTGTGATGGGTAGCTCGGCGTCCTAGCTCCTGCAACGCTAAGGGAATAGGCCTCTTAAAATGCAACAGACATTGCCCTGGCTGGCTGCCATTGTTGCCGCATGAACTCTGCCGCACTGGTACACTTGCTTGGTCTCCTATAAGCGAAGCTGCATGTAGTTGTTCCTACTCCTGCACCGCAACTTCTACAGCTACAGCTACAGCCGCAACTGCTTTCAAAGTGCCTCAGCTAAACACGAGCATTTGCAGTACATTCCCCTAGTAGTACTACTAGGAGCTGCGTTATGTGCAATCCGAGCTGTTGGTACCTAGAAGTACCTAGAATAGCCGCCACCAATACCTAATTTCTTACCCCCACCCCCTTACAAAGATGGGGCGATAGATGTTGGCATGAAACACATGCTCTAATGTAGGCAACAGCTTCAACATTGCCTGGGGCACACATGCTCTACTGTGCTACAGGCTGCTGGGCTTGGGCCTTGGGTGCTCGGTCACGCAGCTTCTTGAAGCCTAGGTCGGTGTACTCCTTGCCCTTGGCTGGAAGCCTTCCGCGGTGCCCCCACCTGCACAGCTCCAGTGGGCGCCACTTGCTCTCCCCTGCCCGCTGGAGGTTGAGGGCTGCGTTGCAGTCCCTGGTTACGCATTTGCCAAGGTCCCCAGGGGTAGCCTGGTCCAGCTCAGGGCACCACATGAGGCCCCGCACTGACGCCTTGAACCGCTTGCTCCAGGCTGACCGCAAGAAGCGGTGCTGCACCTGACCTGGCTTGGGCTTCCAGTCCTTAGGCCAGGTGGGCTTGCTGCGGTCCAGCCCCGCCTCACAGGGCTGGGGGCTGTTCATAGCCGAGCTGACTGCAGCAGCCGAGCATTTGCAGCGCACACTGCCGCTGTGAGCGCCACCACTGTCTGCTGTTGCTGCTTAGCCATCAAGGCTTGATGAGCCAGACGAGCTTGGGCTACTTGGAGCTCTTCCTGCATAACCAATGGGCGTGTGGGTGAACAGGGATGCTATGCAAGGTGGCAGAGTGGTAAGGTGGCAGGGTGGTGGCAGGTAGAGGCATGTCGTACCTTCAATTGCCCTAGTTCTTCCACAACAGAGGCGGCGGCGACAAGGGCATGGAGGTCTGCCCGTTGCTGAAGGTCATGGAGCTGCTTCTCCAACAGCTCCTGCTGCTGGTGCCATTCGTGCTTTTCCCGTGCATGCTCTGCTTGTACTTCTTGTAGCCGTTGTTTAGTGACGAGGAGCTCCTAAAGACAACAATGCAACACCGCATGCGTTGGTACGGGCAAGGGCACGGGCACTGGCAAAGGTTTGGGCTCAAGATTGGGCGGGGCGGGGCGGGGCGGGGCGGGGCGGGGCGGGGCGGGGCGGGGCGGGGCGGGGCGGGGCGGGGCGGGGCGGGGCGGGGCGGGGCGGGGCGGGGCGGGGCGGGGCGGGGCGGGGCGGGGCGGGGCGGGGCGGGGCGGGGCGGGGCGGGGCGGGGCGGGGCGGGGCGGGGCGGGGCGGGGCGGGGCGGGGCGGGGCGGGGCGGGGCGGGGCGGGGCGGGGCGGGGCGGGGCGGGGCGGGGCGGGGCGGGGCGGGGCGGGGCGGGGCGGGGCGGGGCGGGGCGGGGCGGGGCGGGGCGGGGCGGGGCGGGGCGGGGCGGGGCGGGGCGGGGCGGGGCGGGGCGGGGCGGGGCGGGGCGGGGCGGGGCGGGGCGGGGCGGGGCGGGGCGGGGCGGGGCGGGGCGGGGCGGGGCGGGGCGGGGCGGGGCGGGGCGGGGCGGGGCGGGGCGGGGCGGGGCGGGGCGGGGCGGGGCGGGGCGGGGCGGGGCGGGGCGGGGCGGGGCGGGGCGGGGCGGGGCGGGGCGGGGCGGGGCGGGGCGGGGCGGGGCGGGGCGGGGCGGGGCGGGGCGGGGCGGGGCGGGGCGGGGCGGGGCGGGGCGGGGCGGGGCGGGGCGGGGCGGGGCGGGGCGGGGCGGGGCGGGGCGGGGCGGGGCGGGGCGGGGCGGGGCGGGGCGGGGCGGGGCGGGGCGGGGCGGGGCGGGGCGGGGCGGGGCGGGGCGGGGCGGGGCGGGGTGGGGCGGCCTTGCCTCAGCTTGGTTAGCGATGAAGCCAGAAGTGCGGGTGTGAGGAGCGCGGCCAGTAGCTATGAGCTTGGCCATTATAGCGGACCCATTTCGGCTTCGCTTCGAGCGCCTGCCCATGGCTCAAAGCCTGCTTAAAAAGTGCCGCTGACTGCGATCTAAAGGTCCATCGACGACCTCGACGAAATGAGTAGGATCGTCGCTTCTGTTCTTGGCACTTTGGCTGGAGGAAATGCCATCATTTCTTTGAAAGAAATGCATGGCAAAGTCTGGAAAATGTTTCAACCTGGTTCAGCAACATTATTCCCCTACTAATGCGTAGGGGCTGTGTTATCTGCGATTTGGACTGTTTGTAAGAGACAAGCCTCCGGTACCGATACCTAATTTCCTACCCCCACCCCCCAAGGTTGCGAGAGTCAGGCGATCGATGTTGGCATGAAACACATGCTCTGATGTAAGCAACAGCTTCCGCATTGCCTAGGGCACACATGCTACTGTGCTACAGGCTGCTGGGCTAGGGCCTTGGGGGCTCGGTCTCGCAGCTTCTTGGAGCCTAAGCCGGGATACTCCTTGCCCTTGGCAGGAGCCGCTCCTCGGTCTTTCCACCTGCACAGCTCCAGTGGGCGCCACTTGCTCTCCCTTGCCCGCTGGAGGTTGAAGGCTGCGTTGCAGTCCCTGTCCACCCATTTGCCAAGGTCCCCAGGGGTGGCCTGGTCCAGCTCAGGGCACCACATGAGGCCCCGCACTGACGCCTCGAACCGCTTGCTCAAGGCTGACCGCAACAAGCGGTGCTGCACCTGACCTGGCTTGGGCTTCCAGTCCTTAGGCCAGGTGGGCTTGCTGCGGTCCAGCCCCGCCTCACAGGGCTGAGGGCTGTTCATAGCCGAGCTGACTGCAGCAGCCGAGCATTTGCAGCGCACACTGCCGCTGTGAGCGCCACCACTGTCTGCTGTTGCTGCTTAGCCATCAAGGCTTGATGAGCCAGACGAGCTTGGGCTACTTGGAGCTCTTCCTGCATAACCAATGGGCGTGTGGGTGAAGAGGGATGCTATGCAAGGTGGCAGATTGCTAAGGTGTAAGGGTGGTGGCAGGTAGAGGCATGTCGTACCTTCAATTGCCCCAGTTCCTCCACAACAGAGGCGGCGGCGACAAGGGCATGGAGGTCTGCCCGTTGCTGAAGGTCATGGAGCTGCTTCTCCAACAGCTCCTGCTGCTGCTGCCATTCGTGCTTTTCCCGTGCATGCTCTGCTTGTACTTCTTGTAGCCGTTGTTTAGTGACAAGGAGCTCCTAAAGACAACAATGCAACACCGCATGCGTTGGTACGGGCAAGGGCACTGGCAATGGCTAAGCTCAGGGTCATCACCTGGCCCTAGTGATTGCGCTGGGCTGGGCTGGGCTGGGCTGGGCGGGGCGGGGCGGGGCTGGGCGGTGCGGTGCGGTGCGGTGCGGTGCGGTGCGGTGCGGGGCGGTGCGGGGCGGGGCGGGGGTCAGAGTGGATAGGGGTATGGGGGACTGGCACACCATCACCATCATTGTCAGCATCATGCCATGCTGTTCAGGATGCGCTTTCCGGCCCCCATGTGGATGACTTCCCCAAGCCCCTACCCACAGTAACAGTCGGCCTGAGATTAGCACCGCCCTTGGCCAAGCAACTGCTAGTGCTGCCGACATGGATCGAATTGCCACGGTGGGTGGGCTGGCCATGGTGGGTGGGGCGGCCTTGCCTTAGCTTGGTTAGCGATGAAGCCAGAAGTGCGGGTGTGAGGAGCACTTCCAGTAGCTATGAGCTTGGCCATTCTAGCGGACCCAGCTAGGCTTCGCTTCGAGCGCCTGCCCATGGCTACAGGCCTGCTCAAAAAGTGCCGCTGGCAGCGATCTAAAGGTCCACCGACGACCTCGACGAAATGAGTAGGATCGTCGCTTCTGTTCTTGGCACTTTGGCTGGCGGAAATGCCATCATTCGTTTGGCAGAAATGCATGGCAAAGTCTGGAAAATGTTTCAACCTGGTTCAGAAACATTATTTCCCTACTAATGCGTAGGGGCTGTGTTATCTGTGATACGAAATGTTTGTATGAGACAAGCATCCGGTATCTATACCTAAGTTTCTACCCCCCCCCCCCCTCCTTGCGAGAGTCAGGCGATCGATGTTGGCATGAAATACATGCTCTGATGTAAGCAACAGCTTCAGCATTGCTTAGGGCACACATGCTCTACTGTGCTACAGGCTGCTGGGCTTGGGCCTTGGGTGCTCGGTCACGCAGCTTCTTGAAGCCTAGGTCGGTGTACTCCTTGCCCTTGGCTGGAAGCCTTCCGCGGTGTTTCCACCTGCACAGCTCCAGTGGGCGCCACTTGCTCTCCCCTGCCCGCTGGAGGTTGAGGGCTGCGTTGCAGTCCCTGGTTACCCATTTGCCAAGGTCCCCAGGGGTAGCCTGGTCCAGCTCAGGGCACCACATGAGGCCCCGCACTGACGCCTCGAACCGCTTGCTCCAGGCTGACCGCAAGAAGCGGTGCTGCACCTGACCTGGCTTGGGCTTCCAGTCCTTAGGCCAGGTGGGCTTGCTGCGGTCCAGCCCCGCCTCACAGGGCTGGGGGCTGTTCATAGCCGAGCTGACTGCAGCAGCCGAGCATTTGCAGCGCACACTGCCGCTGTGAGCGCCACCACTGTCTGCTGTTGCTGCTTAGCCATCAAGGCTTGATGAGCCAGACGAGCTTGGGCTACTTGGAGCTCTTCCTGCATAACCAATGGGCGTGTGGGTGAACAGGGATGCTATGCAAGGTGGCAGAGTGGTAAGGTGAAAGGGTTGTGGCAGGTAGAGGCATGTCGTACCTTCAATTGCCCCAGTTCCTCCACAACAGAGGCGGCGGCGACAAGGGCATGGAGGTCTGCCCGTTGCTGAAGGTCATGGAGCTGCTTCTCAAACAGCTCCTGCTGCTGCTGCCATTCGTGCTTTTCCCGTGCATGCTCTGCTTGTACTTCTTGTAGCCGTTGTTTAGTGACGAGGAGCTCCTAAAGACAACAATGCAACACCACTTGCATTGGTCTGGGCAAGGGCACGGGCACGGGCAAAGTTATGGGCTCAAAATTGGGTTGGGCTGGGCTGGGCTGGGCTGGGCTGGGCTGGGCTGGGCTGGGCTGGGCTGGGCTGGGCTGGGCTGGGCTGGGCTGGGCTGGGCTGGGCTGGGCTGGGCTGGGCTGGGCTGGGCTGGGCTGGGCTGGGCTGGGCTGGGCTGGGCTGGGCTGGGCTGGGCTGGGCTGGGCTGGGCTGGGCTGGGCTGGGCTGGGCTGGGCTGGGCTGGGCTGGGCTGGGCTGGGCTGGGCTGGGCTGGGCTGGGCTGGGCTGGGCTGGGCTGGGCTGGGCTGGGCTGGGCTGGGCTGGGCTGGGCTGGGCTGGGCTGGGCTGGGCTGGGCTGGGCTGGGCTGGGCTGGGCTGGGCTGGGCTGGGCTGGGCTGGGCTGGGCTGGGCTGGGCTGGGCTGGGCTGGGCTGGGCTGGGCTGGGCTGGGCTGGGCTGGGCTGGGCTGGGCTGGGCTGGGCTGGGCTGGGCTGGGCTGGGCTGGGCTGGGCTGGGCTGGGCTGGGCTGGGCTGGGCTGGGCTGGGCTGGGCTGGGCTGGGCTGGGCTGGGCTGGGCTGGGCTGGGCTGGGCTGGGCTGGGCTGGGCTGGGCTGGGCTGGGCTGGGCTGGGCTGGGCTGGGCTGGGCTGGGCTGGGCTGGGCTGGGCTGGGCTGGGCTGGGCTGGGCTGGGCTGGGCTGGGCTGGGCTGGGCTGGGCTGGGCTGGGCTGGGCTGGGCTGGGCTGGGCTGGGCTGGGCTGGGCTGGGCTGGGCTGGGCTGGGCTGGGCTGGGCTGGGCTGGGCTGGGCTGGGCTGGGCTGGGCTGGGCTGGGCTGGGCTGCCTTGCCTTAGCTTGATTAGCGATGAAGCCAGAAGTGCGGGTGTGAGGAGCACAACCAGTAGCTATGCGCTTGGCCATTATAGCGGACCCAGCTAGGCTTCGCTTCGAGCGCCTGCCCATGGCTACAGGCCTGCTCAAAAAGTGCCGCTGGCAGCGATCTAAAGGTCCACCGACGACCTCGACGAAATGAGTAGGATCCTCTCTTCTGTTCTTGGCACTTTGGCTGGCGGAAATGCCATCATTCGTTTGGCAGAAATGCATGGCAAAGTATTGAAAAAGGTGTCAACCTGGTTCAGCAACAGTATTCCCCTACTAATGAGTAGGGGCTGTGTTATCTGTGATTCGAACAGTTTGTAAGAGACAAGCCCCCGGCACCAATACCTAACATCCTAAACCCACCCCTTAGGAGGATGGGGCGATAGATGTTGGCATGAAACACATGCTCTAATGTAAGCAACAGCTTCAGCACATGCTACTGTGCTACAGTCTGCTGGACTAGGGCCTTGGGGGCTCGGTCTCGCAGCTTCTTGAAGCCTAGGTCGGTGTACTCCTTGCCCTTGGCTGGAAGCCTTCCGCGGTGCCCCCACCTGCACAGCTCCAGTGGGCGCCACTTGCTCTCCCCTGCCCGCTGGAGGTTGAGGGTTGCGTTGCAATCCCTGTCCACCCATCTGCCAAGGTCCCCAGGGGTTGTAACGTGCGGGGACGCAACGTCAGATGACCTTTTGACACAAGCTCGAAGGCCGGTCCAGTCGAGGCGGTGACTTCCGACTAGGGTGTTGGGTTACAGAGGTGTATTGCGAGAATGGCTAGAGCTTAGAACGGGGCTCCCTGGAATCGAACCAGTTGTACTCACGAACGCAATGTCGCTAGTCTTTACCTGCCAAATCTCACTCTACACGTGTAACCCGCGTCCCGCGACGGCTCGCATTCACGAGACAGCCCAGACGACGCGAAGCGGCAATCTCTTCCAGAGGTGCGCACTTTACATTCCTCCCCCTCCAAAGGGGCTTCCGTTCCGCCACGGGTGAAACCACGTGACTCGCATTGCCTACAGCATGCTGATTTAGCTACTGGGCAACCCAAAGGGCGCACCAGGTCATAGCTCAGGGAGCGGTCAAAGACCATCGTGCCGACTAGACACAGGGAAACCATAACCACACAGGTAGTGACTGCACTCGTGACTGCACTCGTGACTGCACTCGTGACTGCACTCGTGACTGCACTAGCAGCTGACCAGAGGTACAAGCATGCTGAGAATGCCATAGCCCAGCAGCATACCAGCATGCATGGCCTAGGACTTACTTCAGGTTGTGAGCTGCATTGTACTCAGCCAGGATCTTGTCACAGCCAACCAAGTTGGAACGTGGCTCCCAGGTGTTGTGGTCGGCATCATAGCCTTCCCACTGCACCAGGTACTCCTTGGCCTTTCCTGCATGCACATGTCTGTGGTCCAACAGACGCTCAACATAGTACACAGGCTCCTCATCAAGCCACTCAACAGGCGGAGGCATGAAGCCCACGTCAGTGCCAGTGTAGGGTTTGATGAGTGACACATGAAACACAGGGTGAAGACGTGACATGGAGGCAGGAAGCTGCAGGTTCACTGCAACCTGGCCAACCAATCCAAGCACCTTGAAGGGCCCCACGAAACGTGGCAGCAGCTTACGTGCTTTGCCTGGCTTCAACCTCATGTTCTTAGTGCTGAGCAGGACCATTTGACCCACCTTGTAATGCACCTCTCGACGGTCCTGGTTGGCATAGGCAGCTTGACGTTGCTGAGCAGCCTGCATGCATAGCTTGGCCTTAGCCACAGCCTCCTGCCACCAAGTAGCATAGGACAGGCCTTCAGGGCACCGCCCCTTGTCAGGTAGAGAGTGGAGCATAGGGGTAATGGGGGACTGTCCGGTGTTAACCAGGAACGGTGTAGACTTGATGGACTCTTGCCATGAGTTGTTCACAGCAAACTCAGCAAGTGACAGATAGTCAGGCCAATCAGCTTGGGTGGGAGAGATGTAATGACGTAGCATCTCTTCCAACACACGGTTGTACCTCTCAGTCTGGCCATCAGACTGAGGGTGATAGGAGGAAGACAGGGATCCCCTCATGCCCAGCAACTTCTGCACATGGTGCCAGAAAGTGTTGTGGAAATGGGGACCACGGTCAGAGACCATGTCTTTTGGCAGGCCATGCAGTTTGAAGACATTGTCAACAAACAGACGGGCAAAGCCCTTGGCATTCATGCTCTCCTTGCAGGGCACAAAGTGCACCATCTTACTGAGCCTGTCAACAAAGACACAGATGGCATCAAACCCATGTGAAGCAGATGGCAGCTTGGTGATCAGGTCCATTGACACTGATTCCCAACGGTAATCTGGAATGGACAGTGGGTTGAGTAAGCCACCAGGCTTCAGTGTAGAGGACTTGTCACGCTGGCAGGCATCACAGGTAGTGACATAGTGCCTGACATCAGCACGCATGGTGTCCCAGTAGAACACACGTGACAGCCTCTCAAGGGTTTTGGTTATACCCACATGACCAGCATAGGCAGCATCATGCATCTCATGCAGAATGTACTCACGCAGTTCAGGGTCATTGGGAACCATCACTGTGCCCTTGCCAGTGCGCCGCCACAGGCCATGGTCGTCCATGTACATGCCAGACAAATCAGCTTCAGCAGTAAACGCAGGGTCAAGCCGGTAACCATGGACCAGGTGATCAGCCAGTTCCAATGGGTGGGCAGGAGCTGCAGGATAGTGCACTGAGGTGTCAGCAGCAGATGGGGCCTCAAGCTCAGGGAGCCTACTATGGTGAGCAGCAACAGGGTTATCAGACACTGTGGGCCGGGGGGCCAAAGCATCAACGGCAGTGGGGGCTTTTGAGGGAGTACCCACAGGTGGAACCTGGGGCAGAGCCTGCGCCACACGCACTTCCCCCCTCTCCAAAGACTGTTTAGCTTGCCGCCGGGTGGTAACAACACACACCATGGCACAGTCCTGGGGTCCAGCAGGTATCCGGGACAGTGGGTCAGCAGGATTAGCATCACCTGGCAGGTACTGCAGGTCAAATGTAAACCGTGACAGGAACTCCATCCACCTAGCCTGACGTCTAGACAGCACCTTCTGGGTGGGCAGAGCAGTCAAAGGCTTGTGATCGGTGAAGAGTGTGAATGGTACACCCTCAAGGTAACACCTCCACTCCTTGCATGCAGTGATGAGGGCAAGAAGTTCTTGCTCACCAGTGGTGTAGTTACGCTCAGCAGAAGACAGCTTCTTGCTGAGGTATGCAAGGGGGTAGCCATCTTGCATCAGGACTGCTCCTACTCCTTGGAGTGAGGCATCACAGTAGACCTGGAAGGGCTGGGTGTGATCAGGTAGACGTAGCATGGGGACTTGGGCAACAGCAGCTTTGAGGGAAGCAAAGGCTTTCAGCTCATCAGCAGGCCAGTTCTGCCACAGAAATGAGTCACCAGCTTTGCCACACAGATCTGTGAGAGGTGCAGCTAGGACACTGAAATTATGCACAAATTTGCGCACAAAATTAGCAGCACCTAGGAATGACTGGAGCTGTTGCAGGGATTGAGGCACAGGCCAGGAAGAAATGCTCTTGATTTTCTCAGGGTCCACAGCAATTGCACCAGCAAAGATGACATGGCCAAGGAATTTCAGCGTGGTACGCATGAATTCACATTTGGACTGCTTGGCAAAGAGCTTGTTGAGCCTCAGGAGGTCAAAGACCTTTCTGAGATGCTGCAAATGCTCGTCCACAGATTTGGACATGACCAAGATGTCATCCAGGTACACCAGGGCACACTGGTTCAGGACTGGGGCAAATGCATCATTCATGACACGCTGGAATGTAGCAGGTGCATTGCAGAGCCCAAAAGACAGTACCTTGAACTGGTAGTGGCCGTCAGGGGTCCTGAAGGCCGTCTTAGGCACATCTTCAGGGGTGATCCTGATCTGGTTGTAACCTGCTTGAAGGTCTAGGGAAGAAAACACAGTGCAACCTGACAGCTTGTCAAACAAGTCATCAATCCTGGGCAGTGGATACTGATCCCTGATGGTGATCTTGTTGAGCTGACGGTAATCAAGGCACATGCGTAACTCACCAGACTTCTTCTTGACAAACAGGATAGGAGCAGCAAAAGGACTGGAGCTTGGTTCTATCATGCCTTTGGCAAGTAGGTCCTGCACCTGCTTCTTCAGCTCAGCATGCTCTTCCTGGCTCATGCGGTATTGAGGTACCACAGAGGGTCGTGCATCAGGCACAAGGGGGATGGCATGGCCCACAGGACGCTCAGGTGGCAGAGATGTGATGGGTGCAAACACATCAGCATACTCATCCAGCAAAGCATTGAGTGCCTGGGACACACCTGGAGGTAGGTCAGGTTCAGCTGGAGCTGGATCAGGGGTACTGGAATTGTCCACAGTGATCAGGGCCAGGACACCTGTGCCTCCTTTTCGTAACCACCTGGCAGCAACTTTTGCAGAAGCCAGAGGGGGTTTTGCACGTAGAGCATTGACCAGGAAAGAGGCAGGGTTGCTTACAGCAGATTGCCCTGACTCAGACTTATCAGCAGGGGGACATGGCAGCACTACAGGCTCACCCTTGTCACATGCCAGGCTGAGAGTCTTGTCCTGGTATGACATCACGGCCTCATGCTCATTCAACCAGTCATTCCCCAGCAGCACATCAAAGTCTGGCAGGAGAGAAAGCATAACGTTGAGTTTGCAGGGTACAGTAACACCTGGCAGACTCAAATCAGCCTTGACAAACTGGGAACAGCTCAACACAGTGTTGTTAGCAGCATGCCACTCTTGCATGTGCTTCAACATGTGGACAGGTACAGCATGTGCAGCAACAAATGATGCACTGACAAAGCTGTGGGTAGCACCAGTGTCACACGGACAGGGTGCTCATTCAAGTGACCAGCAAAGGCACATGAGCAGGTTCACACACAAGGCATGCCTCCGTGTATTCAGCACATGTGTAACATGACATGTGGTGTGACATGACATGCAGTCCACAATGTCAGCAACACAAACTACAATGGCAGCAGCAGCCATTGACAGGAGGGGAACCCTCACTATCATATGAGCTCATGGTATGACAATCAGGAGGTGTGAGAGGGTACCTGGCCAACTGCAAAACCCCATGATGTACCTGGGCCACATGGTGCACAACAGCAACCAAGCACCGTTAGGCAGGATGCACACCAGAGCCAGCAGCAGCCACGAGGGCATTGTGGTTGGTGATGGATGCACAAATGGCATCATCCACAGTGGGGGCCACAAGGGCATGCAGGTCCTGGCAGCAGGACCACGTTCAACCACAGTGACCAACATGACATGTGTCATGCAGTCCAAGCCAAGCAGATATGATGGCAGGGCAAGAGCAAGGTCAAGGCCATGTGCAACACAATGTGCTACTAGGTCCTCCGGACAGTGCACGGCGGCCAGAGGCCGGACTGGCAGCAGTCCACCGCTCAGTCACGGGCAACCCGCGACATGAGTTGGAGTCATGACCAGCAGTGACAATGGCATCAGCAGGCAGGGGTGCAGCAGCGGGGTGAACACCGGCATACCTTTCCCGGCCAGCAGCAAGCGTGCGAGGGTTCGAAGTGCCGGGTGAACCCGAGGCAACACCTTTCTGCGCAACAAGCTTTTGCAGAGCGGCATACAAGTGTTGCAATGCACGCAATGCGTCCGACAGAGGCTTGGCAAGCAATGTCGACACATGTGCGACAGCGACAGGCCTCCTAGCTGGTCTAGGGCTGACTGGGAGCGAAGCAACACCAGCAGCACGCTTAGCCGCAGGAGGACTCACCCTTGTACCAGCCGCGACCAGCTGCCGCAGAAGTGAGGCGGTTTGGGGTCGAAGGACTGTCGAACTGGTCCAAGCCAATATCGTCAATCACATCTTCTCCATTGGCCTGCAAAGCTCCTGCGAATGCAAAACTCCTGCAATTACCTCGCCCGGTTCCGGTGCCGCACAAAGTGCGGGACCCGTCTCCGCTGTAGCTGTAACAGCTGCAGCTGGAGGAAGAACGCCAGAGGCGCCATTGGTCTTGTGCGCCGAAGCGACATTTTGGGTAGTTGAAGTCGCATTGACTGGACCGCGAGCTTAAATGCTCGGGGTCGGAAACCAGCTGTAACGTGCGGGGACGCAACGTCAGATGACCTTTTGACACAAGCTCGAAGGCCGGTCCAGTCGAGGCGGTGACTTCCGACTAGGGTGTTGGGTTACAGAGGTGTATTGCGAGAATGGCTAGAGCTTAGAACGGGGCTCCCTGGAATCGAACCAGTTGTACTCACGAACGCAATGTCGCTAGTCTTTACCTGCCAAATCTCACTCTACACGTGTAACCCGCGTCCCGCGACGGCTCGCATTCACGAGACAGCCCAGACGACGCGAAGCGGCAATCTCTTCCAGAGGTGCGCACTTTACAGGGGTAGCCTGGTCCAGCTCAGGGCACCACATGAGGCCCCGCACTGGCGCCACGCACCGCTTGCTCCAGGCTGACCGCAACAAGCGGTGCTGCACCTGACCTGGCTTGGGCTTCCAGTCCTTAGGCCTGGTAAACCCTGCTGGTGCGGAACTCATCCACTGTCACCACCTTGCCTGGCACCCTGTCGGTTGGCTTGCCGCTGTTGGGCCTCTCCACCAGCTTGCGGCAGGCCTGCAGCATAGCCTTGACCCCCCACCCACCCCGGGTGCCGATGCGTGCATTGCCAAAGAACACCAGCAGCTGCTTGCGGGTCCCCACCGCTTCTGGGACTCAATAGCTGCCTCCTCCTTTAACTGCATGGCACACAAGGCACACTCCGCGCATGACATCCTTAAATGGATGGGAGACATGGGCACCTAGCAGGTCACATGGTGGGGAGTCATCAGCCTCTGCCCCTGCCCCTGGCCCTGCCCCTGGCCCTGCCCCTGGCCCTGCCCCTGGCCCTGCCCCTGGCCCTGCCCCTGGCCCTGCCCCTGGCCCTGCCCCTGGCCCTGCCCCTGGCCCTGCCCCTGGCCCTGCCCCTGGCCCTGCCCCTGGCCCTTACCCTTGGCACTCCCCCCTTCTTGAGGTAGCGCTCCAGGTTGCGCGCCGTACAGCCTCATCCTTTGCTCTGCCCATTTGGGATGCAGATACTCCTCCCACACTGCATCCCACGTGGCCAGGGTGACGGCCACATGCCGTTGGATGGCCATCTGGGAGGTGTCTGCTGGGGTGGCTGCTGCCAGGTGCTGCAGCTCGAGCTTGATGTTCTCATTCCACCGCTGAGTGTTGTGACGAGCCTGGATCAGGCCGCTGTCATGCTGCACCTGGCTCCTGGTCAGCTTGCTCTTGTAGAATCTTACTCTTGATGAAGCTGTCCAGGCAAACAAAACTCATTCAACAAGGAACAACATGTCGGCCTGTGGGTAATCTCACTCAGCTACTACAAACACGTTGTAGCATCCTCGGTCGCACCCTTGATGACCACAAACCCCAAGTCGATGGCACGTTCCGGGGGCAAACCCCCCGACCACTGGGCACCTCATCAAAACTAACAGCTTTACGTATAGTATAATGTCGGAGGCCAAGCTGTTACGGGAAAATAACGACCGAGACCTCGTCGAAAGTTGCAGTAAACGACGAGGCGTAGCCGAGTCGTTTACGCAGCTTGAGACGAGGCCGAGGTTGTTATTTGAACGTGAACAGCGCGGGCCGAGACATTATACAGTATCCCTTTACATTACGGGTTGGTTCCGGGCTAGTACATCTACACGATAAGCGAGCAGCATCGAAGCGTCTGCGACGCCCAGCTTTGTCGACGGCCCCTGCGCTTTTTCAGTAAAAATAGCGGTTACGCAGCGGTTACAGTAAAACTTCAGCACTTTTTCAGTAAAAACAGCGGTTAAGCAGCGGTTACAGTAAATGTTCTGCACTTTTCCAGTAAAAACAGCGGTTACACAGCGGTTACAGTAATACTCCGCGGAAGCCAAGCTGTCTCCGGCATCCTACAGCCACGCACACAGCCTGCTCACGATGTGGCGAGCAGCGCAACCTCTTCGGGGCGCGAGGTCGAAGAGGTCTCGGAGCTGTTTTTTACGGGAAAATAAAAGTTCTTACTTTCCCCGTAATGTAAAGGGATGCTTACATGGCTACCAGCCCGTTGCACTAGCAAACACTAGTGAACTAGCTACAGCCCTAGAGTGTGCCATGGCTCTAGGGCTCGGGTAGGGATGGACGCTCCACGAGGAAGCTCCATTGTGGCTGCAGGTTTATTAATCGCTGCTGCTTTTGGCGATACCTGTAGCCACATAGGGCCACGACATATGCTTAGTGTGCGGGGCTATGTGCGGGGCTATGTGCGGGGCAACAATGCGCACGGTGTGTTGGACAACGTGTGCGGGGCTATGTGCGGGGCTATGTGCGGGGCTATGTGCGGGGCAACAATGCGCACGGTGTGTTGGGGCTTACCTTTCAGGGAGGCCTGGCCGTTTGCCATTCTACGGGGCCGTGTACCATTGTTTACTGCGCGGTCACGAATTAGCGCGTCGATCTGCGAACACAAGCACAAGCAATGGTTGCGAGGCTGCTATAGTGCGGGGCTGCTGCTTTGAGGCGGTGCTTACCTTAACCCGCGGTTGCAGCTTGGGGCCCGAGCGGTAATCAGAGCAGGCCGCCACGCCTGCTCCAAGTAAGATGGCAATCTGTGGAAAACGGAGCTTTTTTATACTGTCCGCTGTCACACTGTGCGCTGTCCGTCCTTTGACAGCCGTTGCATTGGATGACGCGTCCTTAGCTGCTAGCTAGCCCCTGACACATGAGACCTGCAGGGGAGACCTGCAGGGGAGACCTCAGCGGAGACCTCAGCGGAGACCTCAGCGGAGACCTCAGCGGAGACAGCTTATCTTACAGCGTGCTTACTTAGCGCTATCAAGATGTCATTACAGCAGGGTGATGAAGCTGTCCAGGCAGCTATCCTCATCCCACACCCCTGAAGTTGCACTGACTGCCTGGATGGCCCCAGGGTCCAGCCCCATGCCCATCTGAGTGGCTGGGTCAAACTAGAACGCCCGGCTGGTTGGCGCTTGTTGCTGCTGCTGCTGCTGTCAGATGGGTCTGCTGCTGGACTGCTGTCAGATGGGTCTGCTGCTGGGCTGCTGGCAGAGGGGCCGGCTGCTGGACTGCTGCCAGAGGGGCCGGCTGCTGGGCTGCTGCCAGATGGGCCGGGGGGTTGTTGTCCACTGGGCGTGTGTATTGCACACACACACTGACCCCATCAGTGAGGATTTGCCTATCAAACACAAACCCCTGGTTGGCGAGCTTGCCTACCTTGAACACACTGTCCCAGTGACTGTAGGCAGCATGCTTGGCCTCAAAGGCTTTCGCCGTGGCCATGGTCAGGCCTAGCTAACTGCACACCCCATGCAAGACCCTGGTACTTCGCGTATTTAAAGTGAGTATCTGGTTCAGTACGCTTGCAGTAGCTTTCATGTCATTCTGCCTGCAAACCAGTTAGCATTTCTGATTGTACCCATTCCACTTCCCCAGTGTTGATATTGTGTCTCTCACCACCACTCGCCATTGAGCGTGTTGGGGTCAGGTCAGCGCCAGGATATGAGTGTGATACAGCTAGCTGCTAACGAGGTTTTCGGTCCAATGCATCACGGCAAACCCCCGCAACAAAGCCATCAAACAACTCAAAACAAGTCTCACCCAAGAGGCACCCGAACATTGGACGGTGTCGCGGACCAGCCGATCACCATGAGCCTGTCCCATGAGCGTCTTAACCTTGCCAACCAGGCCCCAGCCAAACTTGGACGCATCCTTGGAAGCAGGCCAGGTCTTTAGGTGGCAAGGGGGGCCACCATAATGTGGTGTCATGATTGGTGCACCAGCCCATGCTTGCCTCACTCTGGCTGTGAAACACACCATGCTGGGGTCAAATACACCACGGTCTGAACTGGGCCATATTAGCTAGCACCAGGCAGCCTGAAGTCATGCAGCGGCAGGCATCAGGATGTGTCCCAAATCAATAAGCAAAGTCACGGTACAGTGGGTCTACACTCCGCTGCCACTTGGTGTTGTACAGCTCCAGCAGGTGGTCGGCCTGCAGCCAGGCAAACAGGCCAAACTATAGGCATCGTCATTTTTCACCACGCCGCCTCTACAGCCTGCCAGCCCTGCACACGATGCACTGCATGTGTTGGCGCATGCCGATGCAGTGCACCCCACCCACCATTAATCTCATGACAATGGACATTCTGTAGCTGACAAACAATGGGAAACAGCTTGCTGTGTCATTGGGTCAGGCACTGCAAGCGTGTGGGGCATGTGATGTCACTGCAAGTTTGGCATGTGATGTCACAGTACACGTTGCATGTGACATATGACCCTGCACCCATGTGACACATGACCCTGCACCCTCCATGCCCTTTGCAGCCTACCAACCAGCATGCAACCAAATCCTTTGGGCCTCTGCCCACAGCCAAGCCCCTACTAGCGATGCACATGCTGAGTGTTGACATGTCAGGTCACTCCCTTAGCCAGCCTCTCACCTGGGTGAGCCCGGTCTCAGCAATAACATCCAGCTGCGTGAGGAAGGAAGCCTCATCTAGACCACGCCGCTCAAGCCCACCCCTGGAAATCCGTAGCACGTCCTTAGCCACATCCTGCGCAACCAGTACCAAGAGCAGCAGTTGCACAGTGTGTGCAGCAGCAGTAGTGGAGGTGGCAGCGGTAACAGCAGCAGCAGCGGCAGCAGCACCATGTGACACACAGACGTGATGTCACTGACGCACCTGCAGTGTGCCTGCTCTGAATGGAGTCCGCAGACCAAACTTGGGCCCCTCGCGCCGCTGGTACTCCCGCTCCTCCTCGGTCCAGTCACTCACCAGGGCCAGCGCTTCAGACTGGGCCTGTAGGGAAAGACATCATCATCATCATCATCATCATCATCATCATCATCATCATCATCACCATCACCATCATCACATGGCATTTGTCGCCTTTTGGTTCATCTGGAAACCACCGGCGGTGCTGCAGCACATAGGTCTGCAGGCATGATCAGGTCAAAATCCATACACTGTTCTTCCATTGCCTGACTTACACCCTTCCTCACCCGACACCATCATGCTTCATTTGCCTTCTCATCTGCTCCACCCTGCCTTACCCGTTGTCACACCTCCCTGGCTCTGATGCTTGCCACTGCTTTGCCACTGCCTTGCCACTGCTGTGCCACTGCTGTGCCACTGCTGTGCCACTGCTGTGCTGTTCACACCCAGTCTGAGCATCACCTGTGCATCGTACAGGAGGCCGACCCACAGCGCAGGCAGTGCGCACAGCATGCGCCAGGGCCCACCGTCTGCCCCCCGCATCTCAAGGAACTTCTTGAGCCGCACGTCTGGGAAGATGGTGGTCAGGTGGTTTGCAAAGTCTTCCAGAGTGGGGTACTCGCCTGGGGTGGGTGGAGATATGGGTAGGGTGAGGTAGCAACAACGAGGGCAACATGATCATGAAGAATGGGTTGAACAGCTGGTGCTGCGATTGCACGCATACACTCCACAGTTGATAGAAGAAGAAAGAGGTGCACTTGCGCATGGATCAGGAATGAACCCAGAACTGAAAGTACAAATAGCTGAGGCCTTACTCGTAGATAAACTTGGATGCAGTAGTTTACACTCAGGGCATTGCAGCAGTGCAGTGCACCACCTTGACCCTGACCAGCCTTCCTGCCCCTGACCCTGTCTACCCCTTCCCTGCCGGTGAGGTGGTCCCACCCAGCCAAGCAGTCATAGGGTCGAAGAGTTACAAAGCTGGGTCAGCCAGCGACACAGCGATGAACCTCCCAAGCGATGCACCACCCTATGTTTGAAGGTAGCCCTGGGTTACACTGACCCATGCCGCAGGAAGCCAAGTGCTGGCGCCTACCGGGCAGTGCTGGTAGCTTGCCAGCCATGAAGTCCCGCCAAGACATGCCCAGGGCGTTGACATACCGCCCGTCCCTGAAAACAGCAGACAGCAGCTGTGACGCGAGCAGCCACCATCAGCCACCGCTCCACATCCCAAGAGCAGGCACCAGCCGCGGCAGCAGTAGCAGTAGTAACGGGGTACTAGCAACAGCATGTGAGGCAGCTATGCACCAATGGTGTCCAGATGGAATGGTAACATCAAACTAGTTCCTGCCACACCCATGCACTCCACCCTTCTCCTGCCTGCCTAGCGCCAACTCTCCCTGCTTAGCCCCACCTGCCTTTGCCAGATCCCACCTTGTCTGCTCAGCCCAGTCCTGCCTTGCACTCAACCAACCTGCCCTGCTCCACCCTACTTTACCCCTGGGCCCTGCCACCACTCACATACAGACCAACCAGATGGCCTGGGCCAACACCCTGTTCAGAGGCATGCTTTCATGCAGCCTGGCCACTGACCTGTATACAAAATACATGGGCACGTCCATGGCGTAGTCTACGTACTGTTCAAACCCAAAGCCTTTGTGGAATACAAATGGCAGGCCGCCTGTCCTGTGCTTGTCCACGTCTGTCCACACGTTGCCCCGCACGCTCAAGTACCTGAATGCGCCAACAGGGTGCCCTGCTGCCTGCTTGTCCAGCTGCACTGCACTGCCTACACAACACCCTGCTGCACTGCTTGTCCAGTGCACCTGACTGATTGGTGGCTGCCAACACCTCAACCCTCGACCCTGCTGACACCTCATGGGGCCAGCATGAAGCTGAGGCATGGGCAGGGGCTGGCAACACCCTAACTTGCTGTGTCTTCCCTGCTGATGCATGATCCACTGCTCGTCTATCCACACCCTGCTGACATATGTTGCCACAGGCCCTGCACCTGCCACAAGGCGTGGTCTGTGCCTTCTGGCCATGAGCTGCAGATGCTGTTGAGTCAGACTTACCCTGCAGGCTTGCCCTCCAAGAAGGGCGAGCAGGCAAACAGGGCATTGGCCAAGGGTTGAAGAGCCAGGCCTATTCTGAACTTCTCCACCATGTCCTGCTCGCTGCTGAAGTCCAAGTTCACCTGTTTGTACGGACGCATGCAGCACGCAATCTACATTTTGGCATGAGCGCTGCTGCCTATACAGTTGTGTGTGAGCGTGGACATACAAGGTGTGAAGGGTGCAAGGTTAAGCATGAAGGCTGCTGCCTGACATGCCAAACCCACGTGACCTGCTACAGTGCCATGCTGATGCTGCTGCTCCTGCTGCTATGATGTGGGCACCTGCACGGTGCAGGTGCGGTACATCATGTCCAAGCCCATGCTCCCCACAGTTGGCATGTATGCTGTCATGAGCTTGTACCTGGGGCCAGATCATCCAACCGAGGCGCTGTCAACAACACAGCTGTGTGAGGTCAGAGTTCATGTGTATGGCATTACACACACTGTTATTGCTGCAGTATGGACCAAGCACGCCAGGGACTGACCTGTCCTTGGGCATGACAGGAATGTCTTTGATTGCCCACTTGGGGTCGAACCCCATGCCCAAGAAACCAATGCCAAGCTCTTCACAGATAGCTTTGACCTGTGAAAGCACTCCAGGACAGCCAGCAGCTGGCTTGCATGGATCCTGGGTATGTGGGAAGCTTTTGCACGCTTGCAAGCTTGCAAGCGCACACCTGGTACAAGTGGCTATTCACTTCAGCACACGTCCTGTGAATGCTCTCCACTGGGGCGCCTGACAGCTCGAATTGGCCACCTGGCTCCAGCGTCACGGTCTGGCGGTCCAGCGCCACACCAATGATACGGCCGTCCTCCAGCATTGGCTTCCAACCAAAGCGGGATTCTAGGCGTCGCAGTACCTTTTCGATCTCGTCATAACTGATGCGGGAATTATCCCCAAGGCGGAAACCCAGTTTTTCGTGCTCCGTCCCAATCCTGCGCAACACCAACGACGATGAGAGAGCATTGGACTACGGTCGGCAATGGCACGCGGGCTGCTGCCGCCATGTATGTGTGGGCTGCAGCTCCGACCTCCACTGCTCCTTGGGCCTACACCCCGACGCAATGTAGTCTACTAGCTCCTGCTTCGGCAGAGGGGCAGTACGACGTGGAGCAGTGGCTGGCACATTGGCGTGGAGTCGGGTGCTGCGGCCCGGTCTGCCCGGAGGTCGCGTGCTAGGGGCGAATGACGTGCTTGGACCGTCTACTTGGGGGCTACACTGGCAAGGTCTGACCAATCCGTGCATAGCCATCGCCGGCAGCTCTTCTTAGTTCATTTTGAAGGGAACGGAGAACCCACTAGCGCTGCTGGTAACGTCGATGACATGAAGGCGGTGCTGATGAGAGAGACCTGCAACGTAATTGCAACGATGATTCGGTTGGCTCTGAGATGCATGCATGAGGAATGTGCTGATGACCGTCGAACTGAGTAAGCTGGACTACTACCCTCACGCCATCCGTCCCGCCAGGCCTCACCATCCCTGCTTCTAGCATACGTAGGGAGGATGCTTGCATAGGATGGATGGAGAGTGAGGGACATTGAGACCCTGGACTGGTAAGAGGAGGCGAGAATAACGCAGTCATTCTTCATTGCCCCAGCTGGCCGTCGAGGCAGACATGAGAGCCCAAGCAAGGCCCAAGGGGTCACAAGGGCCCCAGAATGCTCGGGGATCGGGCCTCCTCTTGGGGATGGTTATATGGCTACAGGCTTGTGAATCTTCAGATTTTCAGATTTTCAATTTTCAGATTTTCAATGAAATGAAATGAAATTCATTGAAAAACTGAAAGAGTTTCATCGTCATTTAAATTAAGCGGATGCCGCTATTTCTCAGCCTATCCTTTTAGACGCGGCTTGTTTGTAGGCCTGCACTGGTTGAAATGCAGAAACACGTAGTTTGCCAAAGGTCAGACATGCAAGCCATTCTTAAAGATGCAAGCCGTCCATGCTGTCCGTGGATCCGCCATCTGTGGCGTTTTCTGGCTTGCGCTTCTTCCGCTGTGGCTGTAGCGCGCTGGCGCTAGCCAAGCCAATCGCAGCACAGCCAATCACTCTGCACGACCCGATCTGCGATCTGACCGGGGGCAGCACCCGGCACTTTCAGATGTGCAGTGAAAATGTTCAGATTTTCAGATGAAAATTTTCATTGAAAATCTGAATGAAAATCTGAAATTTTCACAAGCCTGTATGGCTACCAGCCCGTTGCACTAGTAAACATTAGTTCCGTTTTCATGCGTTATAATAGTTAATAGCCTGCTGTTTAAGAGACTTAGTTCCCTCGCCGCAGGCCTATTATGCTCTTAAAAACCTTTACGCTCCTAAAAACGCTGGGACGCGGACCATTTTAAGAAAAGCGCATGCAAAATGACAAGAGCGCTGACACAATTATACAGCTCCATAAGGTCCATGAAAACACCAACGCACACAATAACACATCTCAATCTAACAAATCACCCCCAAATGTGTCTCGTTAGTCCTTCTTGGGCAACACGCTCTGCTCCACCACTTGGATCTTCATCTAATGAGGAGCATTTACACCTGCCATCAATTGGGCCATTGGATCGGCCGAAGGCAAGCCACACTGGTGTTGGGCACAGCAAGCAAGGTGTGGGGCAGCGGTGTGAGGGGTGTTGGGCAACGGCAAGCAGGCTGTGGGGCAGCAGCAGGCAGGTGGTGGGGCAGCAATGGGCAGGATATGGACAGGGTGTGAGGCATTAACAGGTAGGGTGTGGGGCAGCAGCGGGCAGGGTGTAGGGCTGCAGCAGGTAAGAGCGTGGGGCAACAAAGGGTAGGTGGTGGGCAGCAAGAGGCAGGGTGTGGGGCAACAACACGCATAGGGTGGGGCTGCAACGGGCAGGGGGTGGGACAACAACGGGTAGGTGATCAGGCAACAGAGAGCAGGGGGTGGGGCAGCAACAAGTAGGTGGTGGAACACAACAGGTAAGTGGTGGGGCAGCAGAGGGTAGGGGGTGGGGCAGCAGCTCGAAGGATGTAGTGGTGTGGGTACCTAATACAAGAGAAGCATGTCTAACTACATTGGGGCCCATGACAAGAGTCCACCAAGCGTCCACCTGGCACCGCGCCCAGAAATTTCGTCGACCCTTGAGAAACACGATGTTACAGGAAGTGGTATTAGCGCACGTACCTTCGGAATGCGTACCAAAGAGCGAAGCAAAACACATAGGCTGCAGTTTTACTAGCTCGAGGTACTGCCTACAACAACCGGTGCCCTATTGCACCAAGCATAGGCGCGGCTACTGCATTGCATCAACGTGAGGAGGGAATATGCTTATCAGAGAATTGGGCGTCGAGCGAAGAATCACGGCCGTACGTAAGCCGTACCTTCTTTAGGGGTAGCGCGGAGAGCAGTGGCAACTTCGCTTAAGGCTTCACCTCCGTGTAAGGCTCATTTCCGTGGTCGGCTCCCTCCTCGTCCGCGTCTTTTTCCTCGTAGGCCTCAGCTAGAAACAACGCTAGTAATGACAGCTGCGGCAAGGCGATATAGAGCAGGAGCACCCCACCACGATTCATTTCCTACTTCTCACACTGACAGTGTGACGTTTGCTGAGCGCGGCTCCGCCGCGCATCGGGCTCTAAGAACGCACAAAAACGGAACTAAATTAGATAGTGGAAGCGCCCGGGGCGTTTTAGTCCCCCAAAAACACTCGGCCTCGGCGCTGTCGCGTAACAGCTCTCGACCTCAGCCAGCAGCCGCGTCGCTACGCTCCGCGGCTGCTGGCTTCGGTCTCGAGCTGTTACGCTCCAGCGCGTTTTTAGGGCGCCTAAAACTACCGGCGCTTCCACTATCTACTACCTAGTGAACTAGCTACAGCCCTAGAGTGTGCCATGGCTCTAGGGCTCGGGTAGGGATGAACGCTCCACTAGGAAGCTCCATTCACTCCCACAATTTAGTCCCTGCGTTTGTCCCTGCGTTCTACCGACCTTGTCCGATCGGGCTGAAAATTTGATAGATGGCAGTTTTCAGAAAATAAATTTGCAAGAAAAATATTTGGAAAAATCCAAAAGCTGTTGCGCTGTGGCCCGCCACCTATCCCTGCACATATCCCTGCACCTACGCCCCAGGGCCACAGCGCAGCCGCCTTTGCTTTTTTTAAAAAAATATTCTGAAAAATATGTTTTATTTTCTGCAAACTACCGGCCCTGTTCGCACTCGATTCGTTTTTCGATATTCGATGTCGTTGACGGTTGACTGGCTAACTGCCTCTTTTTTTTTTTTGCGCTGGCATCGCTGATGGGCGGCTACTAGTTTAAGGAGCAACCTGAATTGGGACGCAGTAGCCCAACAGCTAGAGGATGAGGATGAGGATTGGGAGCGTCTGCGCGAAGATGAAATTGCTGATGATGACCGACGACGTCGCGAATACGAAGACCTCATGGTCATGGCTGTGCTTATGCAAAGGCGCCCACCAATGCGGTAGGATGCTGCAGCCACATGTCCGACATGTTGTCTCCGCCTGCTTGTCCTTACATTCGCCGCATCACCTCATCGCCCAACGCAGAAGGCGTTGGACTGTCAGGCCCCGGTCCTTGCCATTCTACAGCACAGTGCTCATGGCAAATGACATCGACGGCCAGCGTCTCGTCGATGACGATGAGTATGTCCGGCTGTTCCGGATGGGGCGAGGCACATTCGACTGGCTCAAGTCTCAGCTCGAACCCCACATCGGGACTCGAGAGCTCTGTGCTGGTCAACGCTTGGCACTCGCGCTCAGGTATCTTGCCTCCGGTGCTTCAATGCGGGTTGTAGCCGCCGACATGGGCCGGGGCCACGCCACAGTACACGAGGCTGTGCATGAAGTGTGCGCTGCCATCGTCAATGAGTTGCACGGGATGATACATATGCCCACCACTGTGGAAGAACTCACTCTCAGTGCCTCAGCATTCATGACTGCGGGCGATGGTCTACCACAATGCTTTGCTGCTGTGGATGGCACACACGTTGCTGTCAAGGACCTTGGTTTACGGGCATTGTACAATCGGAAGGGGTTCTGTTCATTCAATGTGCAGGCTGTGTGCAATGGTGAAGGGCTGTGGATTGCCGTGGAAGTTGGCAACGCAGGAAGCATGCATGATGCCCGCGCTTTCTCTGAGAGCAGTTTGGGCAGGGGGTTGCAAGGCGTTGTATGAATCCTTTTGTTTTGTTGTTCTTGCCCACCTCTTGTTCTCCTTGCCAGATTGGGACTGAGAGGTGGTGGACGATTGGCGTGGGGATGGAAGAGGCTGCGGTTGAATTAGCTGGGTGCCGCTGGGTGTTTGTGGCCGTTGCGTCTGATTCTGCGGGGCCTGGAACAAATGTAGCACAGCCTGCTGAGCTTGAGGCTGCAAGGCCTGCAGTGCCAAAGTCCCAGGCTGGCCTTGCAGTGCCAACGTTGGCGACGCCTGCGTCCGATTCTGCGGGGCCTGCAACATCGGAAACAGCTGGGCGGGCTGCAGCTGCGTTGGCACGGCTTGCTGCGCCTGGGGCTGAAAGGCTTGCATAGGCTGGCCCTGCCGTGCCAGCATCGGCGACGTTTGCATCTGAGCTCGCGCCTGTAAGAGGAGACGCAGCTGGGCCTGCAACTGTGGCAGGTTGGGCTGCTGCATTTGTCGCAGCGGACTTCCCTGTACGGCTACCCTGCTCAAAAGATTCCTTCACCTGACCCAACGGCCCGTCATTCTACATCATTCTAACCTCGGTTCAAACGCGGCGGAAAGGAGGCTAGAATGATTTAGAATGACGGGCGGGTACTTTCGTTAAAGTGCAAGAACCGACGAAACCGACCGCCCCTCGCCGTCTCCTTTGGGGCTGCTGAGCAGCGCCCCTGACTGCAGTGGATGCGTAATCTAATCGTGCAAGGGCACAACGAGCAGGGACGCGGCCAGTGGCCCTAAACGCGATAAAGTGCGTCGGTTAGGCGAGAAAAACGAAAAACGAAAAACGAATCGAGTGCGAACAGGGCCACCATCTATTAAAATTTCAGCCCGATCGGACAAGGTCGGTAGAACGCAGGGACAAACGCAGGGACTAAGTTGTAGGAGTGTTGTGGCTACAGGTTTATTACTCGCTTCTGCTTTTGGCGAGGCCTGCAAGCACATAGGGCCACGACATATGCTTAGTGTGCGGGGCTATGTGCGGGGCAACAATGCGCACGGTGTGTTGGACAACAAGTGCGGGGCTATGTGCGGGGCTATGTGCGGGGCAACAATGCGCACGGTGTGTTGGACAACAAGTGCGGGGCTAACAAGGGCAAGGGGTTTACCTTTAGAAGGCTAAGGGCTCTGGCAAGTCCCTTGGCAATTGATGCCGTATTGCGAGGCCACCTTCACATCTTGTGCACTGCGAGCACAAGCACAAGCACAGAGGTTGCTGTTGGTGCGGGGCTGCTGTTGGTGCGGGGCTGCTGCTGGTGCGGGGCTGCTGTTGGTGCGGGGCTGCTGCTGGTGCGGGGCTGCTGCTGGTGCTTACCTTGGGTGATTGTACGGCATCTAGCCACACAGGTACGAAAGCTTAAGGTCAAGCCGACCAGTACTCGGCGCCGGCCCTGCCCTGCGCCGAGTAAGAGACCGAAGTGAGGCAAAGGCAGCCTTTATACGGGCCATTCTACGGGGCCGTGTACCATTGTTTACTGCGCGGTCACGAATTAGCGCGTCGATCTGCGAACACAAGCACAAGCAATGGTTGCGAGGCTGCTATAGTGCGGGGCTGCTGCTTTGAGACGGTGCTTACCTTAACCCGCGGTTGCAGCTTGGGGCCCGAGCGGTAATCAGAGCAGGCCGCCACGCCTGCTCCAAGTAAGATGGCAATCTGTGGCAAACGGAGCTTTTTTATACTGTCCGCTGTCACACTGTCCGTCCTTTGACAGCCGTTGCATTTGAGGACACGTCCTTAGCTGCTAGTTAGGTCCTGACAGGAGGACCTGGACTAGAGGCGTGCTGTCCTGAGACCTGCAGCGGAGACAACTGACAGTGAAGTGCAGCGGAGCGCGTCGGTACAGTGGCGCGTCGGTATAGTGGCTTACAATGGCACAAATGGCGTACAGCAGAACTCTGCTGCTTCAGGCCCTGGCAAGGTCCCACCAGCTGCTGGCTGCCCTAGTGTTGGGCTTTCAGAAGATGAGAGGTCTGACACAAACTGGCAAGATGGTCGCCAGGGCCAGATAGCCAAGGACAGGGCCTCAGGCTCAACACATGATGGCAGCATGCAGCAGCAAGGCCAGGGTCAGGGTCAGGGTCAGGGTCAGGGTCGGGGTCAGGGTCAGGGTCAGGGTCAGGGTCAGGGCCAGGGTCAGGGTCAGGGTGCCGTCACCTGGGCCACATTAGAAACAAACAAAGAAAGAAACAACCAAACAAACCCAGCGTCGTCTAACATGGCATTGCTCCTAGCAACCTTGCACACATGCATGAAGCCCATAGCCCTTACTGCTGGCCCTGGTGGTCATTGCAGTGTGCAGGCCACTAGCATTCCTGATGCAGCTGTCTCTGCTGTTCCTACACTGGGCATATCCCTGGCTGACCTGGGGATGCTGCTAGGTGGTAGAAAACTGTCTGTGTAGCCTACTACAACACATCAGCGTGGAACCCTACCCTGGTGACATCGTTGTCCCTGCGCTTGGTGGCAAGGCGTGCAAGGCGCCCGGCAGGTGATGGGCTAGCTGCTTCGCTTGGACTAATGCCAGCGGTTGAGGCTGGGCTGGGCTTGAGTTTGATGCTGCTGCTGAGGATGGAGAAGTCCCGGGGAGCTAGTTTTGGTGAGGTGCCCAGGGGTCAAGGGGGATTGGCCCCAGGAAAGAGTGCCACCGGTGTGGGGTTTGTAGTCATCAAGGTTGCGACCGAGGATGCTTCACCTGGTTGGAGTAGCTGAGCCCACAGTCTAACATGTTGTTCCTTGTTGAATGAGTTTTGTTGGCCTGGGATGCTGGTCACCCCTCCCATTGAACCACCAACCCCCCTCACGGTTAGGGACAATGGCTTTTTCGGACTCATCTCTGCACGGAGTTACACGCAGATTGAAGCGTCGGGGTGCGGCTGCGCTGAGCCATACGCTGAGCTGGTCGGGCATGTTGCCGGGTATCCGACCCTACTGTGCCTGCGGACTTGCTGTACGTTTACCCAGTAGCAGTGAGTCCCTGATTAATGCGATGGATAGTGCGCAATGTGCGAGGAGCCGTCCTCATGTCTAACATCATGACTTACATGTGCTGGCTCAGGGGGTTTGGAACTAGAGACCACTGCAGAAGCATAGCTGGGCGTGGAAGCCCCTTGTTTAATAGGCTCCAAAAGGTGGGCTAAATCCTCCATGCTGACCCACATTGTTGATGTCAGTATGGCAACCATTGAAGTGAATCGAAGTCTCCAGCCCTGCGTCACTAGCTAGGGAACTCCACTATGGACCCCCTGCCAGGTTCTCAACACTTCCTAAGATTTCCCAAGAGGGGTTTTAGAAGCTGGCGTGTCCACATGCCTGCAGGCATGGGCTTGTCCTCCAAATTCCACCCCTACAAACGGCAGGGGGGCCAGGCTGCCCGCTGTGCGTGTTGTGTGAGGTCTAAGCCAGCTGGCAGCACAGGCTGGGTGGAGATCCATGTGGAGGGGGAGGCAGCCTTCTACAGATCCGGATGCAATCACACAGCCATCGGCCAGGTCACAGCCACAATGTTTGAAGTCATCACGGCTTGCGACAACCTGAAGCCCGCACTGATTCCATTAGCCCACAGGACTTGCGCTGAGGCTGCTGCAGCTGCGCTTGCCGTGGGCAAGCGGTTGCAGGGGCAGGAGCCAACCAGCCAGCTGCAGCCCATGCCCAGTCTTTGCTTCACACCCACGCAAGCAGTTGCGCAGCCTGGGCCAGCCCATGCGCCCTGCCCCCACCATCTCCCAGACCAACCACCCTCGCACCCATCACAGCTGCAGGGGTCCAGCCAGCACCACCCGGCCCTACCTGCACTGCTGCACCTACCGGGGCTCACTATCCTCACTAGGCCTGCCACCAACCCTGTGACCTCACCTGCCGAGGAGCAGCAGCCCATCATGTGAGTGCCCCTGCTGGATGATGGGCTGACATGGCAAACCAGCTGCATAGCATCAGTTGCACACTCAGGTTGCAGCCTGTTTTTGCCCATTCCACCTAGCACCCTGGTGGTAGCACCACTCGTCACATTCCTGTGTGTGGTGTCATGCAGACACACCACTGAGGAGCAGGACGAGCAGACCATGCCCCCAAGCATGCCCAAGCAACAGCAGGACTGGGCCACCGCAAGGTGCGCTTTTCACTCCTCAGCCCTAACCTGCACCAGCTCTGCCTTGCAACAGCCTTGCCCTGGCTATGGCCCTAGCCTGACCTTCGCTGAACTGCCCTGCCCTTCTTTGGTCCTTTGGTCCTTTGGCTGCAGGGCAATTGCTGCTGAAGTTCTCCAGCAGATACAACAAGTACCCGCACTGCTGCGCCTTCTGCGGTCACAGCCTGATAGCAGGGTGATGCTACAGTTGTCAACACTGCAAGATACTGAGGTACAGCTTGGCCGACTGGAGTTTGCGCTGCAGCACATCATGCAACCCAGGTAAGAAGGGAGGGAGGGGCAGGGCGATGGGCAGGGGCGGGGGGGGGGGGCTGGGAGTGGGGACAATGAATGAGGCACATGTTAAGGTGAAGGTACAGATGAAGGTACTGCTACTTGCATGCTACCTGCCATGATGTGCTGCAGGCCCTTCTCGACATCCCAGTTGGCAGCAGTACCTGGGGAGCAGGGTCCTGGCACCCCCGCACCCTTGCAGCAGGGTGCTATCCACTTCGAGGTCAAGACGCCGGCTGCCAGCGTGCCACCAGCCTCCTGCCCTGGTCCCAAATCCTCCCCTCTTCCCAGCCCTCGCCACCGCCTCAATCCACATCACAGCCCCCGCACCAGCCCCCACCCCAGCCCCACCCCCAGCCCCAGCCCATGCCCCTGCCCCTGCCCCTGCCCCAGCTGCAGCCCTAGCAACAACCCCTGCCCCTGGCACGACCTAAACCTGGCCTGTCTGGCACCATCCCCCTCCCCCAGCCACAGCCCCAGCCCGCCCCCACCAGCCGCCCCCCCCGCAACTGCAACCCGTGCTGTCACAGCGCAACTCAGTGCACCACACACCGACAGGGGCAGGAGCAGGGAGAGGGGACGGAGCAGGGAGAGGGGCAGGAGCAGGTCAGGGACAGCACCTCCCACCCATGCCCCTCCCACCCATGCCCCTACCACCCATGCGGAGAACCAGCAGCAGCAGCAGGAGCCGTGTAAGCGTAGGAAGCACGGATCAGCAGCGGGCCCCCGTGACAAGCAGTTTGAGCGCATGGGTCAGGAGGTAATGGAGGTGTTTGGGCGCTGTGGCTCAGCAGAACAGCAGGCTCAGCTGTTGGAGAAAGTGCTCACCAGCCCCCAGCTGCAGCTGGCAGTGCAGCAAGCCATGGAGCAGTGTGTCCGGCTCTATGAGCATGCACAGCTGCTTCTATCCTGCTGCAAGGATCCAGGTTGAGTGGTCACAGACTGCATGTGCCCAATGCATGACCCCCGCACCAAGGTGTGTGTGTATGAGGCCCTCCACCACAAAGCCCTTTGTGGCCATGCCCATGGTCAATCAGAAGAGGGATGACAAGCATTGGGACGATGAGTGCCTCACCCTTCTGTGCTCATTTGCACCAGACAGCGTGATGCAGCTGTGCACCTTGGGCCAGAAGCTGAGCGTGAAGATGTTCAACGAGTATTGCAAGGCAGTGGGGTTGTATGTCCCAGCCGGCACATTGCGTGCTGACCTACGATGCATGGTGCTGGAGCATCTTAATGAGCAGGCAGAGTGCGATTGAGCTGGCTGTGTAAGATGACGTTGCGAAAGCTGGGCTCCATGCGTAAAGTGTACCGCAGTGTACCGCAGCGGAGAACTCTGCATCCTGCGTTGTGGGTGTTGTAAAGCGGCACTTGAAAGGCCCATCGCGCAGAGCGGAACCGTTCGCATGCCTGGCAGACTGCCGGTCACCAGTGATGGGTAATACATGTATCGATACAGAAAATACACGAAAATACAAGAAAAAACGTGTATTATTTGTATCGATACAATACAGCGATACAGAGGCAACATGTCACGCGGGAAAGGAGCAGCTAGGAGCAGCGCAGCCATTCCCGCAGCCTGTCCTTGATGTCTGGGCAGGACGGCGACGTCGGAAAGTCAGGGCCTCCCAACTTTGATGTTCTTGCATGTAAAGCCGGCACATGCGACCGGCTGCTCCGGGAGCAGGCCGATGGCTTTAGCCCCGCGCGGCATTGCTTTAGCGCGGACTCAAGTTGTGCCAGCAGCCAGCAGCTGCTTCTAAGGCATCGACGCAACTTGCCGGCCGGCACTTGTATTTTTTGATACGATACGTGTATTCTTGTATCATACAAAAAATACGTATCGGTATCGATACACGTATCTTGTATTACCCATCACTGCCGGTCACCGTGGGTGCCAGCAGCTCGGGCGCGCAGGCGCAAGCGCTACGCAGAGATAAGGCAGGTACCACCAAACAGCATTATTAACACGGCCGAGCAACTGACTCAAGTATGGCTTTCGAACCATACATTGAGCTGGCAGAGCTTCACTGTGAAGTTCACAGCCCACCTGAGCTCATGAGTTACATTGAGTCTACATTGAGTCATACACATAGTGGCTACCCCTCCCATTGAACCACCAACCCCCCTAACGATAAGGGACAACGGCTTTTCCGGACTCATTTTTGCACCGATTCACACGCGGATTGAAGCGTCGGAGAGCGGCTGCGCTGAGGCACACGCTGAGTCGGTAGGGCATGTTGCCGGGTATCCGACCCTACCGAGCCTGCGGACTCGATGTACGCTGACCCAATAGCAGTGAGTCCCTGTTTAATGCGATGGCTAGTGCGCGATGTGTTAGGAGCCCGACCCCATGTCCATCATGATAACCAACATGCGCTGGCTCAGGGGCTCTGAAACTTGGAGGAGACCACAGTAGGAGCACAGCAGTGGCAGCTGCATCAATCCCTTGTGGATTAGGCTCCAAAAGGTGGGGAAACCCTCCTTCATGATGCCCCACTCTGCTAGTGCTAGTCTCACGACCATCGAAGTGAATCGAAGTCTCCAGCCCTGCGTCACTAGCTAGGGAACTCAACTGTGGACCACTCACCAAGTTCTCAACTCTTGTCAACTTTTGTCAAGAGGGGCTTTAGAGGCTGGCGTGTGCACATGCCTGCAGGTATGGGTTTGTACTCCAAATCCCACCCCTACAGACGGAAGGGGGGCCATGCTGCCCGTTGTGCGTGTTGTACGAAGTCTACGCAAGCTGGCAGCACTGGCTGGGTGGAAATCCATGTGGAGGGGGAGGCAGCTTTCTACAGATCCGAATGCAGTCACACAGCCATCGGCCAGGTCACAGCCCAGATGTCTAAAGTCATCACGGCTTGCGACAACCTGGAGCCCGCACTAATTCCACTAGCCCACAGGACTTGCGCTGAGGCTGCTGCAGCTGCGCATGCTGTGTGCCAGCGGCTGCGGGGGCAGGAGTCAGCCAGTCAGCTCCAGCCCATGCCCCGTCTCAGCTCCACACCCACGCAAGCACCTGCACAGCCTGGGCCAGCCCATGCGCCCTGCCCCCACCATCTCCCAGACCAACCACCCTCGCACCCATCACAGCTGCAGGGGTCCAGCCAGCACCACCCGGCCCTGCCGGCACTGCCGCACTCACCGGGGCTCTCCATCCTCACTAGGCCTGCCACCAACCCTGTGACCTCACCTGCCGTGGAGCAACAGCCCATCATGTGAGTGCCCCTGCTGGATGATGGGCTGACATGGCAAGCCAGCCGAACAACATCAGTTGCACACTCAGGTTGCAGCCTGTTTTGGCCCATACCACCTGGCACCCTTGTGAAAGCACCACTCGTCACACTCCTGTGTGTGGTGTCATGCAGACACACCACTCAGGAGCAGGACGAGCAGACCATGCCCCCAAGCATGCCCAAGCAGCAGCAGGACTGGGCCACCGCAAGGTGCGCTTTTCGCTCCTTAGCCCTGACCTGCACCAGCCCTGCCTTGCACCAGCCTTGCCCTGACCTGCACCAGCCTTGCCCTGACCTGCACCAGCCCTGCCTTGCACCAGCCTTGCCCTGGCTATGGCCATAGCCTGACCTTCGCTGAACTGCCTTGCCCTTCTTTGCTCCTTTGGTCCTTTGGCTGCAGGTCAATTGCTGCTGAAGTTCTCCAGCAGATACAGCAAGTACCCACACTGTTGCGCCTTCTGCGGTCACAACCTGATAGCAAGGTGATGCTATACTACTACTGCTGCTACTGCTACTGCTGCTGACCCCAGCAAGGCTCACCGTGCACGAGCAAGTGTGGGTCATCGGTGGTGCTTGGAGCTGAGCACACAGGAGGTAGGGCTTTGCAGTGCTCCACAACGGGATGCACTCAACTCTCACCAGGCACGCCGCAAAGTCAAATGTCCCTTACGTGGTGGTTCAATGGGAGGGGTAGACTAGTCCGTGCACAGAATTCATAGCTAGCAAGCAGCACTGCTGCTCACCTTATTCACACCCTAAACCTGCACCCCACCTAAAGCCTTGGGGCTCACGTTGGGCCCCTCTACTGGCCCCCTGGTTTACCCTTAGTGTACATGTGCCCTGGCATCAAGCCGGGCATGGACTGAGGCTCTGGGGAGTTTTAGACGGCAGAGGAAGCCTTGCACGAAAACAAGCTCGCGATGTGGCGGTGTTGCTGCTCCACCCCAGACTGGAGTTCGTGAAACCGCGACATACCCGTGGCGAGCAGCTGGATGGCTAGACAACACAAGTATTGCCTATGGTTAGTAGGCAGGGTCATCTAGTAGTTTACACAGGGAGGGGAGGCTACCCCCCCCATTGAACCACCACGTAAGGGACATTTGACTTTGCGGCGTGCCTGGTGAGAGTTGAGTTGTAATTTTAACGCGGAACGCATCATCTTTGAGTTGCGCTTGCGCCTGCGCGCCCGAGCTGCTGGCACCCACGCTGACCGGCAGTCTGCCAGGCACGCGAACGGTTTCGCTCTGCGCAATGGGCCTTTCAAGTGCTGCTCCACAACACCCACAACGCAAGATGCAGAGTTCTCCGCTGCGGTACACTGCGGTACACTTTACGCATGGAGAACAGTTTTCTCAACGTCATCTTACACAGCCAGCTCAGTCGCACTCTGCCTGCTCATTTAAATGCTGCAGCACCTTGTAACGTAGGTCAGCACGCAAGGTGCCGGCAGGCACATGCAACCCCACTGCCTTGCAATACTCGTTTAACATTTTCACGCTCAGCTTCTTGCCCAAGGTGCACAACTGCATCACGTTGTCTGGTGCAAATGAGCACAGAAGGGTGAGGCACTCATCGTCCCAATGCTTGTCATCCCTCTTCTGATCGAACATGGGCATGGCCTCAAAGGGCTTTGTGATGGAGGGCCTCATACACACACCCCTTGGTGCGGGGGTCATGCATTGGGCACATGCACATGCAGTCTGTGACCTAGAACTCAACCTAGACTCAACCTAGAACCCTGCAGCAGGAAAGAAGCAGCTGTGCATGCTCATAGTGCCGGAAGGGCCGGGTGGTGCTGGCTGGACCCCTGCAACTGTGATGGGTGCGAGGGTGGTTGGTCTGGGAGATGGTGGGGGCAGGGCGCATGGGCTGGCCCAGGCTGTGCAGGTGCTTGCGTGGGTGTGGAGCTGAGACGGGGCATGGGCTGGAGCTGGCTGGCTGGCTCCTGCCCCCGCAGCCGCTGGCACACAGCATGCGCAGCTGCAGCAGCCTCAGCACATGCTCTGTGGGCCAGTGGAACCTGTTCAGGCTCCAGGTTGCTGCAAGCCCTGATGACTTCAGACATCATGGCTGTGACCTGGCCAATGGCTGTGTGATTGCATCCGGATCTGTAAGAAGCTGCCTCTCCCTCCACATGGATTTCAACCCAGCCAGTGCTGCCAGCTAGCGTAGACTTCGTACAACACGCACAGCGGGCAGCATGGCCCCCCTTCCGTCTGTAGGGGTGGGATTTGGAGTACAAGCCCATACCTGCAGGCATGTGCACACGCCAGCTTCTAAAACCCCTCTTGATAAATCTTGATAAGAGTTGAGAACTTGGCAGGTGGTCCACAGTTGAGTTCCCTAGCTAGTGACGCAGGGCTGGAGACTTCGATTCACTTCGATGGTCGTCATACGGGCATCAGCAGGTTGGGCAGCATGGAAGAGTGTTTCCCCACCTTTTGGAGCCTATTCCACAAGGGATTGATGCAGCTGCCACTGCTGTGCTCCTACTGTGGTCTCCTCCAAGTTTCAGAGCCCCTGAGCCAGCGCATGTTGGTGGACATGGGGTCGGGCTCCTAACACATCGCGCACTATCCATCGCGTTAGAAAGGGACTCACTGCTACTGGGTCAACGTACATTAAGTCCGCAGGCTCGGTAGGGTCGGATACCCGGCAACATGCCCTACCGGCTCAGCGTGTGCCTCAGCGCAGCCGCTCTTCGACGCTTCAGTCCGCGTGTGAATCCGTGCAGAAATGAGTCCGGAAAAGCCGTTGTCCCTTATCGTTAGGGGGGTTGGTGGTTCAATGGGAGGGGTAGCCGGGAGGACTTGGGAGTGGTACCATGGCCATCATGGAGCGCTATGATCATGTTCCAGGCCTACATTGCAGCAGCGCCAATACTGTAATGCTTCAATACTGTAATGCTCAGACTGCGGCACGGCCTTATCGTGTGTCATCTAGCGATGCCCGGTAAGTTGGTACTGCCCCTGTGGCTTGGTCGACCGCGACTGTCAAATTGGGTCGACACACCGGACGCCGAGGCTAAGAACGCGCGAGCCAAGAGTTACACGGTCACCACACGGTCGCATCTCGCACAAGCGACTATTCCGGTCAAATTCTTAGACCGGCTACTATCAGCACTGACATCGTCGACGTCACCGCTTTCGCGCAGCTATCGCTCCATGATTGTGTCCAGGAGCGTGAAGTTGCTCATTTTAATATCTTCAAACGGCTTGTCCGTCTTCTTGTCCACCTTGGCCTTTTCAATAGCTTGGACCACATCCATGCCCTTGGTGACCCTTTCAGCAAGCAGAGCACCAGAGGACGTTAGGTCACAAGGCGGAGGGCTGACAGACGCACGGACTAGCAGCACACTGAGCATGGGCTAGCGAACTTACTGACTGTACAAGAGGCTAACCCCGACACCAAGCCAGCAGTGCAGCAATAGCTGTGCTGTACAGACCCAGCGTTGGAGAGATGCACGGCATGATTAGGAAAGTCCAGATGCACCTCTTAGGCAGTAGAGAGGGACAGGTGCAAGTGCCTGCCGCCCTGCTACTGCCTCATGCTCCAAATCACAAGCTGGCGATGTAGAGCAAGGGCAAGGTCAGCTGTGCCAAGTCTGTACTACACGGCTGGGATCACATCATCCTGGCAACTGTGATGATGCTTGTATCAGGGTAGCAAGTGGTGAGGTGATGAGCACCTGCAGTCATGCCGACAAGATAATGAGGCCATGAGGTACTCACCTGCCGAAGACGGTGTGCTTGTTGTCCAGCCAGCTGCACGGCGTGGTCGTGATGAAGAACTGCACGGCAAGGGCAATGGGAAATGTGACAACACTGACCCTAGCCCTAGCCTAGCTTTAGGTCTGGTGCAGCACACACACTTTGCTGTGCCCTTGCGCACCACAGTGACTAAGTTGCACAAGATGTCATGCTGCTGAGAAGGGATGCTATTGACTGCTACTCAGACATGGCGACCTATTCCTTCCCATCCACCTCCCTCCCTTCTACCTTGCCCCTCCCTCCCACCTGCCCATCGCCCGCCCACTGCCTGCCCACCGCCTGCCCACCGCCCGCGCACCCACTGCCCGCCCGCTTACCGCCCGCCTACAGCTTGTCCACTGCCCGCCCACAGCCCACTGCCCGCCCACCCACCGCCCTCCCACCGCACGCTCCCATGCATGCTTGTTGAAGATATGTGAGAAGCTGAAGGGCTGCCTGCTGCCTCCTGCCACCCCATTAACCCGCGCAGCCACACCCCACACACCTGGCTGCCATTGGTATTAGGTCCACAGTTAGCCATAGACAGGATGCCCGGCCGGTCGTGTCTGAGTGTCTTGTTAAACTCGTCCTCAAACTCACCACCCCATATGCTCTCACCCCCCGTGCCGTCACCTGGGCCACACCATCCACCCCACACTGGTGAGTGAGGAATGTGGGGTGGGCCGAGGAGTGTGATCTGATGTGTGCTGGTCTGGGTCTGAACACTGAAGTAGGTCAGTGAACACTGAAGTAGGTCAGTGAGGCAGGTGCATATGGAGCTTGCGAGTACATCATGATGTCAGCTGGACATACAGGCGTGGCATGGCATGGCATGGCATGGCATGGCATGGCATGGCATGGCATGGCATGGCATGGCATGGCATGGCATGGCATGGCATGGCATGGCTGAAGAAAGCTCTGGGTCCAGCCATGCGAGTCGTGGTGCCAGGCAGCTGTCTCTGTGATGCAAATGAGCATGGGCCCATGGGCACGCATGGGCTGCATGCTCAATCGCAGGTGTGCAAGAGAGCAGTACCACCACTGGCTGCACTCCTTCCTCATCACCAGCAGCAGCAGCAGCAGCTTCTGCTCGTGAATCTGATCCCAGCCGTGGTATTTGTACGGCAACTACCAGTGGCAGCAAGTGCAGCTGCGGCTGCAGCTTCTTAGCCTAATCCCAATCTTGGCATGTGCATGATAAGCAGCATTGGGTGCAGCTGCAGCTGGCAGGGCAGTGTTATCACAGTAGGGCACTCTGCACACCGACAGCACACTGTAGGTACGCAGCACACGCAGCGCCCTCTGGTGGCTCCCTGGCACTGATACTGCACAGCACACTCTCACTGCAGCACAGCCTCTGGTGGCACTAGGGCTCGCTGCAGCACACACTCCGACTGCACAGCACACTCTGGTGGCAGGCTGCAACAGCCATTAGGTGCAGCTGCAACACTATGTGCCGGGCAGCTTATGTTCCCACACTGCTGGGGCATGCTGCACACCGACACGCTGCACAGCACACTCTGGTGGCAGGCTGCGCGGAGGGGAAAAGGAGCATAGGGTGTCTGTGTAAACACCATCATGAAGAGGATGGCGAGTATGGCTAAACACTATCATAGCAAGGCAACCATCTCTGGGCACTGCTTCAACATGCATGAAGAGGATGGCGAGTCTGTCTAAACGCTGCGCGCACCTAGGGGGTCGCCAGTTTGGATCATGAAGCCTTTGACCACCCGGTGGAACAGCAGGCCGTCATAGTAGCTGCGGCAACACACCGCCATCATGGTCATCAGCACAGCACCTCAGGCCAACATCAGCGCACCAGCACCGCCCCAGCCACCCTAACCAAACACGGGCCACCCTGACCCTCCAAACCCTGACTCACCACACCCTGACCACCACGGCCAGCTTACCCCTCGCCAAACCGGACCCAGCAGGGCACACCCCTGACTACCCAATGCCAGGCACCAGAGGGTAGCTGGCGTCCATGCTGAGATGCAAGCCTGGTTAATAGGCTGGCTGTGGTCTTTAGTCTTTAAAGCTGCTGTAAACAGCAGATTACAGCCTTGGCTGCAGTCTCTACTTCCTGCTGCGCCTGCCATACGGCCCTGCCTGCTGCTGCTGCTGCTGCTGCTGCTGGCTGGCTGCAACAGGCTTGGCTCTATTGCGGGGCTGTTGCCACGCCCTCCACGTGTCCCTGACTGCTGCTGCTTCTGGTGATGTGTGTGCTGGCCTGCTGCCTGCTGCCTGTGCAGCATCCCTCACCCGTTCTTTGCATGTGTGGTGAAGTTCTCCACCGTGCGAGGGCACTCGTCAGGGAACAGCTTGATGGTGATGTCCCCCTGCTCACCATGGCATGGCACCATGGTGTGAATGAGCAGCACGTGTGAGGAGCTAGGCAACGAGGGCCACAGCACAGTCCACAGGTTAGGGTTTGGCGCTGTGAGCCGCCTGGGAGGAGAGTGTGAGCAACGAGGGGAACAGCACAGCCAGGTGCAGGCTCACTAGGGTTAGCTTCAGGTTACCTACTAGGTAGGGAGCTGGGTTAGGGCTAGGGTTAGCTAGGGTTAAGCTAGGGTTAGGGTTAGCTAGGGTTAGGGTTAGGCTTAGGGTTAGGTTAAGCTAGGGACGACAGGGTTTAGTCAAAGCATAGCTAGTGATGTTACGCCCCGTCCCCTACCCCCTATCCCCCCTCTCCCTTCCCCCTCCCCTACCCCCATTTCCCCTCTTTCTTCCTCCTCTCCCTTCCCCCTCCCCTACCCCCTTCCCCCTCTCCCTTGCCCCTCCCCCTCACTCCCTCTCAACCCTTTCTCCGCATAGGTCCAGACCTACTGGTGTGGGCCAACGCAGGTTTTCACCTTTGTGGTGTGGATGATGACCCCCCTGGGCAGCACCAGGGGGCCTCCGGCCTCTCCCTCCGCCGCCATCATATCTTCCAAGGACGGCTTCTCATTGAACACATCACGCGCCCCTGTGGCCAGCATCAGGCAAGGCTGTGATGAGTCCAACAACACAAGTCCAGTGCTGATCAGCAGGCAGGTGGGCAGCCTGATAGGAAGAGGGGCAGGCAGGCAGGCAGGCAGGCGGGCGGGCGGGCGGGCGGGCGGGCGGGCGGGCGGGCGGGCGGGCGGGCGGGCGGGCGGGCGGGCGGGCGGGCAGGCAAGTTGGCAGGTGAGACGGCAGGCAGGTGAGGTGAGGCAGTGGAGGAAGAAGGGGATGCGGTGCCTTTGAGAACACCATCATGACACGGCATCCGCTGACAGGCACTGCTTCAATATCCAGTTGAAGCAGTGCCCAGAGACGGTTGCCTTGCTATGATAGTGTTTAGACAGACTCGCCATCCTCTTCATCATCAAGGTGGGGCGGGAGGGGGAAAAGGAGCATGGGGTGTCTGTGTAAACACCACCATGAAGAGGATGGCGAGTATGTCTAAACACTATCACAGCAACGCAACCGTCTCTGGGCACTGCTTCAACATGCATGCAGTGACGACTCTGGAGGTGGGTGGATGGGCAAGGATAGGCACATGGGCGCCAGCTACCAGCTGCAAGACAGCAGCCTGGTGCTGGCCCTGGCGCCGCACCCAGTCAGCTATGGCTCCCAGTGCCAAGCAGGTGTCAGCAGGTCTGTTGAAGGTGACGATGCAGGCATACACATCTTTGCTGTGGAGACAAGGGATGGGCCATTGCACACCCAGAGCGGCCTAGGCGCTTTGCCTAAAACACCTTTGAAACCCAAGCCAGCCTGCGGCACCTAACACGCTGCCTACAGCAGACTCACAGCAAGGCCTCCCTATGGTTGGGGTGGTTTATTCCGCTCAGCCGCCAGCCTGATACACCCGTGGATTATGACTGCCTACGGCACACCTGCCCTGGCAGCCTTCCCTGGTAGCACCCTTGGGCAGAGCACTGCCAACCTTGACTGGATTGCTCGGCCCTGGCTCTGACATCCCCTGCTTGGCCCTGGCTGTGGTCGACCCTGGCCTTAGTCGGCCCTGGCTTTAGTCGGCCTTGGCTTTGATCGGCCCTGGCCCTGTCATGGCAGTGTACTTCACTGGTTATGTTCAAAGGGGCAGCCGCCTGGTTTACGGCAGGCCACTTGCCTGCTGCTGCAGCCGCTGCCCCTGAGGCGTCCTGGCCCTCCTCTATGTCCTTGGGCTCCCTCCTCCTGCAGCACCATCGACAGCAGGCACATCACACTTCATGATCACTCAGTCACACTGTCTTTAAGCCACTCACTACTCATTGTGTACTGCTCATCATGCACAACGGGACACGAAAGACACACTTAACAATCACACCGTCACACCCCCCTCACACACAATGCACAGCAGAAAGCATACCTCATGATCCCTTGATCATACATGATTATGATTAGGTCAACCCTACCACAGGCAACGCAGGCTCCAGGGGTGCCAGTGCAGCCTTGGCCTGCAGTCCATCCCCATTGGGGCAGTGGGTCGTGGGCAAGGTCAGGGTCAGGGCCAGGGGTAGGCTGCCACCCACGAGAAGAGGTATAGGCGCTGGCGTTTGAAGGCGCAGGCAATGAGGGTGGGGTCCGGCGGAGCCATCTTGTCGACAAGCTCCGGGGTGGGCATCTGCAGCCAGTGACAGGGTGTCTCAGTGCTGAGGTCAGCCAGGAGGGCAGAGTGTGTATCTGGGTCTGTTGTCTGTGTGTCTGTGTGCAGGAGGACAGAGGCCAGGGTGCCTCCGTGCCAGAGCGCCAGTACCGCATGTACCCAGGAAGGTAGACCGCATAGCCCCATGGCTGCCCAGTGAACCGCACCACACCACACCAGGCGCTGCACCTCGCCCTCCCCTGATCACCCCTATGACCACCTCCCCTCACCACCCCCAGCTCATGCTACAGTGCTCAATGCAGCTAAGGCGTTTTATACATCCTCTCCGTATTCATATGCCAACCCTGATGACCAGTACACCACCATACGACACGCAGGCCACGCCACGCCACGCCAGAGGCCACGCCACAAATGGCACACTGACCACCACCACCACCATCACCACCACCACCACCACCACCACCATTTGGAGTCTCACCACTTCACTGTCCCTGCTATAGTAAATCACTGTTAACTCAAATTACCGCTCTAATCACCGTCACTGCTACTATGGATCAGCCAGTAGCGTTGCCACCTGCTGAGTACATGATGAACAAACATGCAACAAAGTCAACGTAGCAGGTGGCAGGTGCAGGTGTGTGCTTGAACCAGTTACTACTGGCTGCGGGTAGCGGCCATCCTCACCTTGAGCTTGTTCTTCTTACCCTGATACAACGCAACCCTGAGGAAGCGCTCCGTGTTTTCCACCTTGCCTGCATGCCACGCCACAAACACAGTACCTTACTACAGCCATTAAGGGTCAATCGGGTCGGGTCGGGTCGGGTAGGGTCAGGCTAGCCATCTGCCTTCTACTTCAGATTCCACACCCACCGAGCACTTTGCAACATTGGTTGGTCACCAGGTTGACGACCTTGATGCCCAGCAGGCTGGGGTATCTGGAGAGAGGGCAGCACGAGTAGCACAAACATCAGCGGCCACAGCAGCAGCAGCAGCAGCAGCAGAGGCAGCAGCAGCAGAGGCAGTTGGCACGATGAGGTGTGGGTGCCAGGCTGCACCACAGCACCACAGAATGGAGCACACATAACCCACGGCAACCCTGGCCTATGCCTTCTTGACTGCCGTGCCTGCCATGTCCCACAGCCATTTCCCAACCCTTCAGCACAGATCTACTTCCAAACCGTGACACACCTCCAGCATCCTCCAGTGTCCAACAAGTCCAACAAGCCGGCCCTGCTTGCGACAAGGCCTGCTCACCCGCCTCTCACATCTACACCAGCTGCCCTGACAGACCACCCACCTTTACATCCACTCATCTACTGCTCCTCTTTATCACCTGCCCACCGCCACCCCAAGCGTCCGCGCCTGTCTCATGACCCTTCCCCACCTTCAAAAACCACCTCAATACCCACCTATCAACCCGCCTTCACCCCACCTCCAACCCTTGAACCCAGATCTGATCCTACCTGGACCCACTGGACTCACCTTTGATCCTACCTGGACCTGAACCCTACCTGAACCTGAGGGGTGTGCAAGGAGGCAGGGAGGTTGGGGTTCAACTCCGCAACTCTACCTGAACCTGCCTCCTTGCACACCCCTAGGTGAATCTGAACCTGAACCTACCTGCACAACCCAGGGCCGGATAAGACTAACTCACATCAAGAAGTTGCCGCTGTCATCAAACACGGCGTTAGGAGCAGGAGCCCCTTCGGCCATGGCTAGCTCCTTCTCCACAGCCAGCCGCCTCCCAAAGTCAATGTCCTCCAGCACGAATGCCTCAGCCCCAGACTTCTGAAGCTCGTTGGTAGCCTGCAGGCATCAGGAGAGGCCTTGGCTGGGCTGGGGTGAGGCATCAGGAGGGGCTTAGTAGGAGGGAGGGCCAGAGGGGCAGGATGGTAGGGGCAGAAGGGGGAGGAGGGGAGGGCAGAATGATCAGGCAAGGCAGCTGGATAGGATAATCAGGCAATCAGCGGGACGAGCATGAGCAATGGCCAAGGCAAGGGGGTAGGGAGGGTCAGACCTGTCCGGACAAAGGGCCTAAAGCAGAGAAAAGGGGAGGTGAAGGGACAAAGGGGAGGCGAACAGTGGAGCTAGGGTGCGTGGGGTGGCCTGGCAATAAGGGTCTCACGATGGCCAGGCAGCAGAGTGAAGTGCAGGCAGGGGAAGTGGCAGGTCAGCGCTTACCTGTCAGGGGAGGAAGTAAGGGGAGTTGAGGGGAGGCTGTATGGGGGCTAGAGCAGACAAGAGGGTGGCCAAAGAGTGGAGTTGGGGTGGGTTGAAACATGGAGTGTCTAGAGGGCGTTGCTGGCCAACTACAAGTGTGACGGGGTGGGGAAACACACACACCTCTTGTGTTTCGTTGTACACGCGGCGCAGCTTGCCCTGCTGGAAGCGGAACACCCGCAGCCTCTTGTCCGCGCACACAGCCACGAACTGCTGCCCGTCCTTGCTGACCTGCAAGCCCAGGAGCTCGGGTTACCCCCTCACAGTTGGCATGCCCCCAGGTCCTTGGTCAATGGCCTGTGTCCTGTGGTGGCATGCAGTTTCCTACTATGCCAGGGCCAGTGTGTATGGCAGTGTACCGATGCCAGAGTAGATAGCAGTGCCCACAGCCCCACCTCCAGGCAGTGGGCTGAGGTCTTGGCCTTCACCAGCTCAAACAGGTCAGTGTCCAACTTCATGGTGAAAGACACGGTGGGAGGGGCAGGCGCCTGGTAGCTGCTGCCGCTCCAGTATTCCAAGAAGCCCTGCCATCAGCAGGCCAGCACTCGAAAGCTACTCAAAGAACACGTAAGGCAAGGACACTCAGGGACTCAAGGCATGCTACAACACCAGCGGGCCGTTACTCAGCGGATGCCTCGTAATGATGATGAGGATGATGAGAATGATGAGGAGGGGGAGGACAAGCCCCTGCTGCAGCTGAGCTTTTGACACGACAATCACAGCAACACACGGTAGGTGCACCAGACACGTCATCCTAGCAGGTAGGCTGCAGCTTGATGGTTTGGAGCAGGCTCCAGCGATCCCTGCTCAAGGACTGCTCACGATCAAGTGGCTGTTCACACAAGATAGTCTGGAATGTTCCAACTGCTTATCCACACCCATGGTTGTCTTGCCCGCATGCTTGACATGGTGAAGCAAGTGGTGCAAGCTACCTGACGCTGTGGCAGCTGAGTAGGCAGGGCAGGGAGACAGGGCGCCATGAGGGCCTGTAGGTGGAGTAGAGTGAGCTTGAGGTAGCGATGTGTGACCCAGGCCTAGGCAAGGCTGAAGTGGTGTGACCCAGCTGTGAGGCGCCTTGTGCATCCACCCAATGCGCCGGGACAATGGCTAAGCAGGCTGGACGAGTAACACTGGCTAACAATGGCTAACACTGGCTAGCAATGGCTAAGCAGACTAGACGACTAACACTGGCTAACACTGGCTTACAATGGCTAACAATGGCTAACCAGAATGGACGACTGCTGCCCCCGGACAGTACAGCCCCGCGCCTCCTGTTCCTGCCGTGCACTGCTGCTGCCCTTGCAGCTGCAGCCAGTGCGGCGATGCTGTAGGTTCAACCCTCAGCATGTGCCACCTGCCTCACTGCTGCCGCATCTGGCCAGTGGCATACTTCCTACCGGTCAGGTTTCTGCTGTCCTGGCTGCTGGATAGCAGGGTTAGTTAGGCACCCACATTCGAGTCTGCTGAGATGACGGTGTCAAAGACAGGGTTGTAGCGCATGGCTGTGACAGGCGCACGATGCACCTGCATCCCATGCACGTCACACATCACACATATGTCACATACTGTTACAAGACGTTTTGATTTGTACTCCCGTCTGCCCATTTGAAGTCCCTGTGATTTGCTCAGTAGCTGTTGCCCAATGCACCCAAAGCGCACTGAAGGATGGGGACTGCCTGGATGCCTGATTTAGTGTAAGTGTGCGCACTTCTAAGCACCATCGGCGGTATCCGACTGGACTGGATATCGGCTGATACCATGTACTGATGGTGACGACAATGATGACATGAAAACAGCAGCAGCATGAAAGCAGGGTAGCTGGCTATCACCCGCTGAGTTCCCTGGCTGTGACGCCTCCAACTACCAACACAGCATAAGCGTGTAAAGTGTGCAAGCACACCCCATGTCTGTGCGCATCAGCACAGCAGCGACCACACCACAGCAGCAGGTGGCAGCAGGCGGGACTCACCTGCAGGGTTTCCTGCGGGTCGTTGCAGCCTGAGCGTGTGTCATACACCCGGATGTCCCCACTGTTGAAGTCGGTGATGGCCAGACGGCCAGCTGCCTCACCACGCTGCAAGCATCAGTGCAGGGAAGGCACTGGTGGGGCAATATGAGCGGTTGTTGCCGCTGCTGCAATGACTGCTACTGCTGCTGCTATCATCGCTACAACTGCTGCTGCTGCTGCTGCTACTGATGTGGCCATCAGGATGACACTGCTGCTGCCGCTGCTGCTGACTGCTGTGCTGGGAGGAGCTGGTGAAGACCCCTGCACCCACCTAAGCGCACCTTGCAGATCCACTCGCAGCAGCCCGGCACATAGGGTGTGCGCAGCATCACGATCATGTCAAAGTTCAACACGTCGTACACCTTGACTGTCTGGTCACGAGACAAGCTGGCTAGCAGGCTGCCGTCACAGCTGCAGGCAAGGCCTGCGCAGGCCATGGCATTCAGACAACCTGTTGCAGGCTGCCAGGGTGGTGTGGTGTAGTGTGATGCAGGCTGGGCCAGGCCAGGCCGGGCGGGGCGGGGCGGGGCGGGGCGGGGCGGGGCTGGGCTGGGCTGGGCTGGGCTGGGCTGGGCTGGGCTGGGCTGGGCTGGGCTGGGCTGGGCTGGGCTGGGCTGGGCTGGGCTGGGCTGGGCTGGGCTGGGCTGGGCTGGGCTGGGCTGGGCTGGGCTGGGCTGGGCTGGGCTGGGCTGGGCTGGGCTGGGCTGGGCTGGGCTGGGCTGGGCTGGGCTGGGCTGGGCTGGGCTGGGCTGGGCTGGGCTGGGCTGGGCTGGGCTGGGCTGGGCTGGGCTGGGCTGGGCTGGGCTGGGCTGGGCTGGGCTGGGCTGGGCTGGGCTGGGCTGGGCTGGGCTGGGCTGGGCTGGGCTGGGCTGGGCTGGGCTGGGCTGGGCTGGGCTGGGCTGGGCTGGGCTGGGCTGGGGCCAGGTAGCTCTCACCATCCACCGCCCCAACATGTGCTCGATACACCTTCACAAACTCAATCCCTTCCTGCAATGTATGACACAGACACCCAACCAGGAGATGAACAGGCTGAGCCTGTAGGTGCCTGAGGTGAGATACCCGCTAGGCTGTCACTGCCGCCACTGTTGCTCTCACAGCTGTTGGTGCTGCCTATTCCTGCGCTCCTGCCCCTGTGCACCTGTGTGCCTGTGCCCAAGTAGGGTACTCTCCAGCTGGGCATTATTGAAACGCTGAAGCTGGCCCGCTGGACTATCATCACAGTGACACTAGGGCAGCAGCACTAGGGCAGCTGTGGCATGGTGGTGGTCCAGAAGTGTGACCAGGTCAAAGCCTAATTCAAGGGTTCCTGGGCCAGCCTGTGTCAGGGCCCTCGCCCTGCCTCTGTAGGGACCCATTCAAAAGTCAAGCTGCCCTGACTCACGATCTGCTTCTTCCAGAACTTCAAGCAGCCGTCCACAGAAGCTGTGATTATGAAGTCACTGGGTGTCACCTGTGGGCCCGGCAGCAAGAGACTCTCACCATCAGGTTCTCAGGAGGTGAAGCAGGAGGTGTGAGACTGTGCAGCTAATCTGCGCCAGCACCGCCACCATTGCCGACATCACCACCAGCTCCGGCACTGTCGCTGCTTTCATCATGTCAGTCATACAAACCCCAGTGACCACAGCCTCAACCATGCCACAACCAGCTATAGAACTCTCACCCCCACTTAGCATCATTGTCGTAGTCATCAGTGCATGACGAATGGCAGGCATGGCATTGCTGTAGGCTGAGCACCATCACGTGCGTTGCTCCTGAATGGCTGTAGTTTCTTCCCCCTGCCTGGTGCCGCATCCTAGACCAGGGCCCACCCAGGCTGACACTGCTTACAGCAGATGCTCTGGTGCTGATGAAAGGGGTACCAGTGGTGCAGGTGGCTCTAGCTTCCATGCAGCTGAGCTCACCAGCACATGTGTCACTGTGTCACGGTGCATGTAGCTGCGCTCGTACATTTGCGCGCCTGGCAAAGTTGCCAGATATTGCTGCTCAAATTGCAGCACCTGCAGCTCATGATGGAACAATAGGCACAGCCCTGCTGCTCATTTAACCCAGCACAAGACAGTACAACATGCAGTATGCACGAATGCAGCTCTATAACTAAGGTGCTCCCAGCATAACGATCCAGCATTAGCGAAAGTGGGCTGTGTTTGTTTTATTGGCTGTACCTTCCGCTTCTTCTGCTTCGGCAGCTGCGGCCCCACGAGCTCCCCTCCATCGCCGTCTGCTCCGTCTTCACTGGCAGGAGGCGGAAGGGGCCCCACTAGCTCCTCCTGCTCGGCAGCCTCCTCCTCTGGCCTAACCCTCTTTTCTACGTCCGCCATTTCTTTTGAACCTAAATCTCCACCTCAAACAGCATCGATACAAGCTGTCGCTATATCAGCAATGCCGTCTACCATCCCGTGACTTTAGGGAGACACACCCATGGTAAGTATCCTCCATGGAGTATAGCCATGTCGCATCGTGGCCACTGGCCAGTCAAGTCAAGGCCAAATGTCAAGTCCAATGCAGTTTCTGAACGTTGTTACAAGAGGGGGCTGTACGTCTAATGGGAGGGGTGACCACCAGCCACCGGCTGCAGTGGGCCTGGCGGAGCTTTAGGCTTTGGTGCTTTTTTATTTTCACTAAGCAGCACCAAGGAAGGACGGCTGCTCCTGTCTCATCTTCATTAGCGCTATTGCTTTGCCATTGCTTTGTCTTGGAGAGCTTCAACCAGAACGACGTAAGCGGGGAGTGCTCAGCAGGGCCAATGCAACATTACAAGCTCACCAGCCAGCCCCCTGCTGTACTCGCAACACTGAGCTTTGCTGCACGTCCCTGGCTCGACTGCAATCACAGGATGCAATAGCAAAAGCTGGTCAAGCACGCGGCCTGCACACCAGGGAGCCCTTGCCTGCCCTGCCCTGTCCTCGCCATGCCCTGTGCTCCCTGCAGTGCAGCTCAGCCAGCCTCATTGTGAGCTGCCTCCAGCCAACAACAGTGTGACCAACAGCAACGACAGCACAAGTGAGCACCGCCTTACATCACAGACCCGCCCTCCTTCTCCATCCCCTCCCACAGCTTGCCCCCGCTTCGCCCTCCTTCCCCTCCCCCTGCACGCCCTCAATGATCACCACCCTCTCCCAGGACCCCCCCGGGCGCCCTCTCACCGCCCCCTTGTGCCCTGGGCCCACCACCTCCTCTGGCACCCCTCCCTCGCCATCGGCCCGGCCGCCTCCCTGGCCTTGTCCTAGTCCCCCCCCCCCCGGGGGCAGAGGGGCAGGTGAGGGCAGTAGGTGCAGCTGGAGCAGCTGTGTGATACGCGTCGACTCCACCCTCTGGCACCCCAGTCGCTAGAGCTCCCACACCCAAGTGCAGGTTCTATGACCGGGACGTGTCAGTCCCGCTGTGCAGTTGGCCCAGGCCCATGCCCCACTGAGCTGTGCTACTGGAATGGCAGCCCAGCCATGCCATAGCCGGGCAAGCCAGGCCAGGTGTGGGTGAAAGTACCCGACAAGCCCCTCCTGCACAAGTGGCGGCGCAAGATGCAGCGGTAGCCAGCTACAGCAAGATACAGTTACAGCAAGCTACAGCAAGCTTCAATACAACAAAACATTAAACCCCTCACCAAGGCGATGTGTGGGTTAGAGCTACTAGGAGCTCTAGCTACAGGCACACACACCAGAATGGATGAGCTGAAGTGGGTATTAGGCTCACTAGCAGTAGCCTTTACATTACTAATGAGCTCGCACTAATACTACTAATGAGTCGCAGCCTGTGTTGGATTACAACTCATGCTGTATTTTGGTGTAGGCATGAGGGCTGTAGGGATCATTACTTGACTAGACCAGCCCATGTGCTGCTGCATTGCTGCCTTTAGGAGCTTCTCGTCACTAAACAACGGTTACAAAAGTACAAGCAAACTGTACAAGAGCCGTCGTCACTCGTGTTTTTAAAATGAAACTGTGATTAGTTCTGTAATAGGCTAACCTATTTGTCGTGGCTGTATTCCGGTTTGTCAGCTATCCCGGTTCCCCTCCCAATAATACCTGGTAAAACCTAGCACCTAGCACCAAATGGCGCACTCAAATCGTGTACGCTCCTATGCGCCCTCGACAACCCCAGCATTGCACCCATTTGCGCTGCGTGGGCGCGGGGTCCTGTGCCGCAGCTGCCCGCCAAGAGGTGTGTGTCCTGTACTCCGTCGTGTGCTCTGTACGAGGTGGGATATGCAGCGTGACCACCGCATCGGTCGAATTGAGCTTTGCAGACTCAGAGACTCCGGGTTTGACTCAGAGGATTGCCAGAGAGGCGGGCCTCGCTGTGGCCGGCTTGGCTGCAGCGAGCCTGCTCCTGACGCAGTGTGGTCCAGCGTGTGCTGATACGCTAATCCGGTAAGAGATGGTGGCATCGCAGCACCAGCAGTGCCTGCCCCATTACCTCTTATAAAGTCTCTCCTACCCTTCGCAATACAGCCTTGCCCCACTGACCACCTAACAGCTTGCATGTAGTAAGGGTGTTGCACCTGGCAAGGCCATCATCTTGCTTTACCACCTTGCTTGCATGTCCCCACACCTACGGCAACTGTGCCTACCGATGCTCACCAGGCTGCCAGCGTCCAAGAACCCCGAAGTCTTTGCGGCGCAGCGCACCTTGGTTGAGGCTTGGACTATCGTTGGAGAGAGCTTTGTGGATCCTGGGTTCAACAGCCAAGACTGGAAGGTCAGGCTGACAGCTGGGACTCTGTGGCGCCAGCCTCTTCAGCAGCAGCCCGTCCTCCTTGCATGCTCACCAGGCGGTACTCACTGACCAGCATCCCCACAGCAAACCAAACCCCTCTATCACAATGATGTCATCACCGTAACCAAGCACACCACCACCGGTGCATTGTAGTGACTGTCAAAATAAGCGCTGTCGTAAGGGCTGCATGGTGTGACCGTTGCTGATCTGGTGCCATCCCACCTGAATTCCTTGCACCCACCCTTCAGTCCGGTCACCGCCGCATGACGATGGTGGGTTTTGCTCCATTGTTGCAGGGTGCGCTGCAGCGCCACATGATGGCTGCATACGCTGCGGGGGAGGAGGCAGCAGATGGCCGCGACCCCAACAGCATCCACTCTGCAGCCTGGGACCAGATCAATGCCATGCTGGACTTGCTAGGGGACCCCTTCACCCGCCGCATTGAGCCCCAGTAAGTCACCACCAGGACAACCGCCATGATGCCATGCAAAGTCTGTCAAAGTACATATGCATATTCAGTTGTGGCTAGGGGCCTGGCTGGTATCTCCCATGCCTGGCCAAACAGCTTTTGATATGCTTGGTAGGCAGCGGGGCGAGGAGGGACTTGGCAGCAATATTGTCAGACCCAGACGGGCAATATGCGTGCATCCCCAGTGCTGTTGGACAATGTGCACACATGTTTGAGCTGAGCAGTCAGACGGAGTCAATCGCCCAACACCAAGTGCCTCGTGCGTTGGTTGCAGGGAGTATGCCCAGTTCCGTGTCAGCGCAGATGGGGAGCTGCAGGGCATTGGCCTGCTCATCGCCAACGAGCTCACCAGCAGCGGGCACTTGCGCGTGCTTGCGCCCATCAAGGGTGGCCCTGCTGACCGAGCAGGGATCAAGCCAGGCGACGAGGTGAGGGCCAGGGGCCACATGCTCTATGCCAGCATGCATGCATCTGGCGCGGCAGTCACAGTATTGCATGCCAGGTGTAGCTATCCTAGTTGTCACGCAACACCTGGGTGCCACAGCAACATGTGGACCTGTGACGAGTAGGTCCACCAGGCTGATGAAGCCCACACCCTACCTAGCTTTGCCAAGGCTCCCTGCTAGCTCTGACTAGGCTAACGCTACATGTGATACATTGAGCCAGCGCTCATGCTGCTCCTGATGGTGATGGTGGGCCAACAGGCTCGTCTTAGGGTTGGTGGGGCGCCCCCTCCCTCAGCTTCGAGTTTGGGGCTTCCAGCGTTCACGCCAGCCACCATGTGCCTGTTCTTGCTGCCCAGGTGATCAGCATCAATGGGGAGGACACTGCGGGCTGGAGCGGGGACCATGCAGCCAACATACTGCGGGGCCGAGGAGGCACGGAGGTGGGAAGGAGAAAATGTGAAGGAAATGAACAGGGTTAGACACTGTCCTGCCACAACAAGTACAAGACGTTTGAGCTCCTGTCGAAGCTGAGTACACTGCAAAAATGGCATGCAGCCAAGCTCGGGATGTTGATGATTGTGTTACCACCATCTGCGCATGCAGGCCATTGCAGGTTGCAACTATCAGCATCTTTTTAAGCGTAACAAAACAGCTGCACTGATGCCTTATCGTGGCAGGGCAGTACTGATAAGATGCTAACCCAGCCACCCCTTGCAGTGTGGTAGTGTGCAGATCATGGTCGTCATCTTGATCAGGGAGTTGCCTGTGATCTGACACGGGAAGCAACAATGTGGGGCTGCTGCAGGTTCGAGTCAAGCTGGCCAGACGCACAGAGGGCATCCCAGGCGTGCCTGCTCGGCCTGAGCCCGCTCTTAAACCCGTTCAGTTCAAGGTAGGTGCGTGGCTTGAGCAGGAGTTCCCGGTACACAAGCCGTGTCGTGGCCATAGAGATCTCAACAATCAAGCGTGATGATTATGTGCAATGGAGACAATGAAGACTGTCGCAGTGGCTACAACGATGCGAGCTGTTGGAAGTGGCAGTTGCAGTGTTGCTTTTGGTGGTTGAGAAGTGCTCATCTGGATGCTGGCAATGGTGGCATTGTTGATGTCAACGCTCACCTGGCTGCCCTCATACAGGAGGTGGCTATGAAGCGGGAGAGTGTGGCCATCAGCCCTGTGTTTTCAACCACATTACCTGACGCAGCCGGAGGCCCTGGGGTGGGCTATGTGCGCCTATCACAGTTCTCCGGCAACGCGGCGGCTGACATGCGCAACGCGGTGGCAGCATTGGAGGTGAGGGTCTGGGCCTGAGGTCAGGGCATAGGAGGTGAGGGTCTGGGCCTGAGGTCAGAGCGCTTTGGAAGGGAAGTGCTGACGTTGTGGTCAAGCATAGAATGAACAGATGACAAAGCTGGAGATGCACAGACTTGTGCTGACAGCAATGTTAGTTACCTAGACAGGGGAATTTTGATTTTTGGCTTCATGGGGGGCCATTGTCTTTCATGGCCATGCCAGCCTTTGCACTTTCTTGCTTCCTTGATGCGATGGTGGTTCTCTACCAGGGGAGCTAAGATGAACACCATGACTCCTGTGCTACAGTAGCCAATCATAACTGCAGGCAAGGCAGGTACTTCAACAACCAGCTGGTCAGCAGTTGACACCTGTCATGGCCAGGGCCTCTTGCCTGCTTATGCCGTGACCCTGTACCCAGCTGACCCGGCTTGCCCCGGCATTGCTCTCTGATGTGCAGCGCAAAGGCACAGAGCGGTACATCCTTGACCTTCGCTCAAACCCTGGAGGCCTGGTCCAGGCTGGGGTGGACGTCGCGGCTCTGTGGCTGGATGGCCTGCAAACCGTATTCAATGTGGGTTAGGGTTAGGGTTAGGGTTTACCTCTGTATGCCATTCAGCACTCATGGTTATGCCATGTATGGCTGCATGTGTGCTGCATTCATGGCTAGGATGTCAAACCCTCTTATACATGTGCCTGGAAGTTCTCTGCTGCGTGGCGCATAATCCCAGGGGAAAACATGGGCAATGGTGATGAGGGTGACGTTAGTAGAGATGGAGATGACAATGCTGTTGGTCTTGGCGATGGCTGTGAGCAGGTGTGGTCCAGGGAGGGTGGCTTGCAGCGCCAGACCACTGAGCGCCCCTTGCCTGCCCTGACCCACGACCCCCTGGTGGTGCTAGTGGATGGCATGAGTGCCAGCGCCAGCGAGATTGTGTCGGGTGAGCTGTTGGGACGCAGCAGCAGCTGCCCATTGTGCACCGTCCGCCCCATAGCTGCAAAACATGCACATGCCATTGGACACACACTCTCCGGACACCACTTCTTCCAACAGACTCACTCTATGGCCTGCATGTATCACACAAATGTAGCTGCCTAGCCCAGTGATGATGATCGACGTCCCTATCATTGACTTTGCCATGGTTACCCATGCCATTCATGCGCACCCTGTTTCGCAGGCGCACTGCATGACAATGGGCGGGCACTACTGATGGGCGACAGCAGTACATATGGCAAAGGCCGCATCCAGTCTGTCTTCGAGCTCCAGGTCTGACAGGGTTAGGCAGGGGTTGGGCTGGCATGTCTATGACTGTCCACGTCTAGACGCCACAACACAGTGGCCTACTTCGGCTGCTGCAGCTTGAGTGACGTGAAAGATGCCATCTTATCATCGATTCCTCATCTTTTGTGACCTGCTTTGTCACTACCCGCTGACTACCTTCTACCTAACTCCTGACCCTACTATTAGCCTGCTCCTGACCTACTTCTTACCTGCTCACCTGCTGCCCCCCACCTGCACCTGCAGGACGGCTCAGCCCTGTTTGTGACGGTGGCTAAGTACCAGACGCCTGCAGGCACAGACATCGACCACAAGGGCATCCGCCCAGACCTCAGCTGCACACCCTCCCTCACCGCCCCCTCCCTGGCCTCCCTGCCCCCCGGGGCTAGCCCCAGTGCCAGGCTGCAGGCCAATGTGAATCAGGGCGCTCCCCCCGCACGGGACTCTGCGTGGGCAGCCTCAGGGCCGCGGCAGCAACTGGGATCCAACAACTTCCTGCCAGGTAAGCAGCGCTGGGAGCCAGTGGCATTTTGGGCTGGGGTGGCAGGGGCAGAAGCGGCTGGACAGCAGTGGCAAGAGGAAGAGGATTGGAGATGAGGCAGCACAGGCTAGTCGCCACCCTGCACATCACCTAACGCATCCTGGAACTCACCCTGTGTGCCTCCCAGTTTGTCAGCCTCCTTATTGCTTGTTCTTGTTCTGTGACCGCAGGCATCCCTTTGGACCCCTCCACTGAGGCATTGCTGGTGCAGGCACTGAAAGAGGACAGCTGTGTGCTGGCAGCTGAGCAGTACCTGGACAGCCTGAGGCCACAGCCACTGAAGGCCCCTGCGGTGGCGGGCTTGGCACCCGCCAGCCCCCCTTGGCGGCAGCCATCTGCCCAGCCCCTCACCCAGCCCATTCCCATGTCTTCTGCAATGTCTTCTGCGGCATCCATCCCGGCCCCTGCCCTATTTCCACCCCCATCACAAGCGCTTGACCAGGAGGGTGCCAGTCTGCTCCACACTAAGCTGGCAGGCGGCGCAGCAGCTAGTGTGCATGAGGTAGGACACAACACAGGGGTCAGTGTCCAAGCAGCCAACGGAGGTGTGGAGGAGCCGATCATCGTCAGCAGCAGCAGCAGCGGCGGCATCCCAGTGCCCTCCAGCCCCCCAGGGGATGACAAGGGTCTAGCTGGCGCTAGGGGGCTGGGCACCTCACGCCGCTTCCCAGGGCCCCGCAGCCGAGGGGGTGCAGGCTTGGGCCTAGGGCGGCAGGGGCCAGGGGCCAGGGGGTTGGACAGGGATCCTGGGCTGCTGCTGGCGGCCGCTGTGGTGGGGGAGGCAGGGCCTGAATAGGCACCTGCTACGGCTTAATAGCTTTCAGCATTGTGCAGCTGCACACTGCAGTACAGCATGTGTCGGACTTGACGCACTTTGCTATATTAGACTCCCACGGCAGGGGGGTTGTACACTATGTAGTGTTTGTACCATCACACTGTCACACTGTGTTTCATAGCTGGGTGAGTGTCATGCAGCCATGATGTTGTTATTGATGATGCGGTTGTACGAAAGCGATCTGTACCTGTGGTGTCGTCTCATGCATGGTGCTGTGGCAGGCTCGTGGCAGATCAGTATGTTTCAGGCTGTGGCAGAGAACGAGAGGGAAGGTGTATACGGAACTGATGGGGTGATGTGCGGTGCAGGCTGCAGTTACATTTGTCTTCGTTTTCAGTGCAGTGAGAGCAGAATGATGTGTTCTTTCACAGTGTGTATTTCATGCGATGTATTGCTCTTTGCCGTCAGATGGGGCTCCACCTCAGTACCTATATGTTGTCCCTGCGCACTTCATGACTATTGTGAATAGTGTTTTTCCTGATTGCAACCTCGGAAGGCTAGCATCACTAGGTTTTGATTTCAAGAATGTTGCCCCCGAAGATGGACACCTGGGGCGCTGGATCCTCGAAGACGCCCTGTAAAGGCCACGGCGGGCGGGAAGATAAGGCGTCGCGACGAGGCTTCAACACAGGTAACACAGAGGTTTGGCAAGCCTGGCATTACCGCCCCTCCACCCGACGACATTAGGCTACCCCTCCCATTGAACCACCAACCCCCCTAACGATAAGGGACAACGGCTTTTCCGGACTCATTTCTGCACGGACTTACACGCGGATTGAAGCGTCGGAATGCGACCGCGCTGAGCCACACGCTGAGCTGGTCGGGCATGTTGCCGGGTATCCTGCCCTACCGAGCCTGCGGACTTGATGTACGTTGACCCAGTACCAATGAGCCCCTGTTTAACGCGATGGATAGTGCGCGATGTGCGAGGAGCCCGACCTCATGTCCAACATAATAACCCACATGCGCTGGCTCTGGGGCGACGGAACTAGGCTCAGGGGCTCTGAAACTAGGAGGAGACCACGGCATGAGCATAGTAGTGGCAACTGCATCAATCCCTTGTTAATTAGGCTCCAAGAGATGGGCTAAACCTCCCCCATGCTGCCCCACTCTGCTGATGCCAGTCTGACCACCATCGAACTCAATCGAACTCTCCAGCCTTGCGTCACTGGCTAGGGAACTCACTGTGAACCCCCTGCCAAAGTCTCAACTCATCCTGAGTTATCCCAAGAGGTGTTTTAGAAGATGGCGTGTGCACATGTCTGCAGCATGCCGACACCCAAATATCACCCCTACAAACGGCAGGGGGTCCAGGCTGCCAGCTGTGCGTGTTGTGTGAGGTCTACGCCAGCTGCCAGCACTGGCTGGGTGGAGATTCATGCGGAGGGGGAGTCTGTGTAAGATGATATTGAGAAAACTGGGCTCCATGCGTAAAGTGTACCACAGCGGAGAACTGTGCATCCTACGTTGTGGGTGTTGTAAAGCAGCACTTGAAAGGCCCATTGCGCAGAACTTAACCGTTCGCGTGCCTGACAGACTGCCGGTCACCGTGGGTGCCAGCAGCTCGGGCGCGCGGGCGCAAGCGCGATGCAGTGATAAGGCGTTCCGCGTTAAAATGACAACTCAACTCTCACCAGGCACGCCGCAAAGTCAAATGTCCCTTACGTGGTGGTTCAATGGGAGGGGTAGCCATTATCTGTTAGCGAGCACCACCCAGGTATCAGTGCATGCTCCCTAGCCACAGCGTGAGTTGCACGTGAAGCGCAGCCAGCCTTAGCTCATTGAATGGGTGGCCCCCAAGGGAGAACTGCACTAGTGGGTGATGCGCTTAGCCTGTTGAAATGGTGTTTAGCCTGATGGGGTGTAAGGAAAAGTCGTTCCCTGCCCCTGCCTCCCCAGCCCCTCCTTCCCCACCGTCATTTGAATTTGAAAGACTCGGATAACTCTTTGGAAAACGTCCACTGGGGGTGCTGTAGGTTAAACTGACCCAGCAAAACTGGCAGCAAACAACATCCGACCAGGCAACTGACCACTCGCACGCAGCTGGCATCACATCTCACAGCAGGCAGCTCACCGCTCCTTAAATATCAGCCCCAGCATCCTGAGGCTGCGGGTGCTTAACCCCTATACGGTTGCCTGACCCCATGCTTGTTGGGGTTGTCAGCCAGCGCATGTCCATGGGACGAGGTGTCAAGATGATTACATATCCTCTAACGAGCTGATTAGACTTGGAGCGCTGCGGCAAAACCAACTATAGCTTGAGACGCGAAGGATTATAGTTAGCTTATTAGGATTGGTGATATGGCGAACCCCCCGTCTGGCAGCGCGACCGCGGTGGTTTGTGCAGTGAGTACATGGGCACCTGCGGGGTAAGTAAACACATGCTCACGTTCGCCAATGCTTTGCAGGTCATCGTTGTCGTTATTTCTCTCATTGTTCGCAAGCTGATGAGCGCTGCAGCGTGCCGCAAGGCTCATCGCTTAGCATCGCAAAAAGCATTACATGGCTTGCACAAGAAGCCTGCAGTTCAGCAAAGGCAGCAGGAACCTCAAGATATGAGTCCTCCTGAGAAGCAGCTGAATACAGCATTAGACGTCAGTGGAAAGCAGCCAGAGCAATTGCAAATGGAGCATTATCAGACTAAGCTTGTGGCAAGCAGTGTACTGTTGCGCGCCAAAGTCAGCAGTGCAGATGCTGGTTTGGAGCAGCCACAAGGTCAGCAGCATAAACGACAGCGGTGTGACACTTCGCCCCAGCTCAGGCTTCACACCAGGCAACAGCGGCAGCAACTGATTGAGGTCAGAAACATGCTGCAAGCAGCAACAGATGCTGCTGCCTCAGCTGCCCAGGAGCAGCAAAAGCTGGACAACGAGACGCAACTGGCACACGAAGTACAGGTAAGGTGCATCTCTTTCTTGTTTTCAGTGTTGTTCTTATCACTACACCTTCAGCTATAGCAAAGCAGCGCATTCCCCTACTACTAGGAGCTGCGTTATCTGAATCCGAGCTGTTGGTACGTAGAACACTAGAAATACCTAGAACAGCCGGCACCAATACCTAGTTCCTTACCCCACTCCCTTACAAGGATGGGGCGATAGATGTTGGCGTGAAACACATGCTCTGATGAAAGCAACAGCTTAAGCATTGCCTAGGGCACACATGCTACAGTGCTACAGGCTGCTGGGCTTGGGCCTTGGGTGCCCGGTCTTGCAGCTTCTTAAAGCCTTCCCCACATATATCAATGCAATGTCTGAGGCAGCATGTGCACAAAGGCATTCCAAGTAAAAGGACCTGTTGATGCCAGCCACCCCTCACCTCAGTCACCATCGCATCCCCAGTGTGACTGTAGGCCCTGGGTGCCCATGGACTGTGCTCAGCCGCAGCACATTGACCCTCACTAGGGATTACGAACGGTGTTTCATCTGTGTGGAGTTATGTTCCAAGAGTTGGCATGACATGCATGCACTAATGTGAGCTGATGACAGCTCAATTCGGGGGGCACACACTAGTGTGCCTCTGCAGGCTGCTGCTCCTGCCGCTGCTGGGCCTTGGGTGGTCGGTCTCACAACTGCTTTTAGCCCAGTGCAGGGTACTCCTTGCCCTTGGTTGGCAGCTCAAGCAGGTCTGGACACCAGCACAGCTCCAGTGGCTGCCACCTGCTCTCACCAATGCGCTGCATGATTAGCGCTGCATTGTCCAGCCACCTGCCAGGCTGTGGTGCTGGTTTAGCTTTGGCGGCCTTGCCTTTGGCCTTGCCTGTGCCCTTGCTGGGGTGGGTGGACTCAGCTGCCTGCTCAGCTTTAGTGCGCTTGCTGCGCTTGGCTGGCAGGGGAATGCTGGTCCCAGGCTCTGAGGCTGCTGGCTGTTTGGCTTCCTAGCTGCTGCAAGGGGGCTGTGGCAGGATGCAGGGGGCCATTACTGGGCAACACATGAGGCCCCGCACTAGCTGGTCACGCTGCTGGCTCCAGGCTGGACGCAGCAGCCGGTGGTGCACCTGCCCTGCTGGGGGCTTCCAGTCTGCAGGCCTCATATCCCTGCATTTTTCAGCCCTCAGTTGCAGCCATGCAGAGGGTAACGGCAAGAGGTCAGCAACGTTGCCCTGGTGGCAGTCACAGCCCCACCATATGGGACGTGTAGGCGTTGGCATGGCACACATGCTCTTATTAAAAGCTGGTACAACTTGTATGGTGCACACTGCACATTACAGTCCTACTGGCTCCTGCTGACGTGCCTTCGGCAGGTGGTGTCGCAGCTGCTTGTTTGATTACTCCATGCCCTTGGCTGGCAATGCTGCTGCTCGGTCTCTCAGCCGCCTGAAACACAGGGCAGGGTACTCCTTTAACCTTAGCTGGCAGCTTCAGCTGCCCTGGCTACCAAGACAGCTGCAGTGGGAGCCTTTTGCTCTCCCAAACGCGTTGCGTGCAGCTCTGCATTGCGGTCCCTGTCTGTGCACCTGCCTGGCTGCGGTGCTGGTTTGTGCATGGCTGCCTTGCCCTGGCCCTGGCCTCTGCCCTTGCTGTGCTGGGTGGGCTCGGCTGCTTGCCCAGCCTTGGTGCGCTGAGCTGGTGGGGGAACGCTAGGCCTCGGCTCTGCGGGTGCTGGCTGTGTGAGCTACACGGGTACTCAAAGAAGGCCTGAGCGGGGGCTGCCAGCTTGCTAGCCCTGCGGCCTGCTCCGTTTTAACCTATGCTAGACTTGCTGGCACGTATTGCAGCTGTGGTGCCCATCTTAGCTGGCCTAACATGGCAAGCTGCACCGCATAACTGACGCACATTCAACGGAACGCGCTTGCTGCACCATCTTTGTCGCGTACCAATGTCTTGATAGTTATTCGAAGTGTGCACTGCTTGTCCATGTCTGCAGGTGTGGCAAGCTCGTGCCGCCGCAGCAGAACGCCGGGCTCGTGAGGCTGAAGTGGAGGTGCAGCGTGTACTTGCACAGGTACAATATTTACATCTCTCATGCGCTGAAGAATCTTGTAGCATCCATCCCAGCATGGAAGTTATTCCCCGCAGGTATCCTTATTGGAACGAGAGTTGAGCACATCAGGCCTTGAACACCTGGACAGCTTGGAGCTGGAGGCAACACCTTTGCCAGTGGATGGAGACATGCCATCTTCACCTGAACCTATCGATGCTATTGTGCCATCAATGTCACCTCAATAGGATCAGCATCGTGTTTAGATCACGCTTCATAGAACGGCACAGGTTGATAGTGACAACCAGAAAGCACACGTGACGACTAAGGCATGTCATGCCCCATGACACAATGACCTCTGTGTGCATGTTTGTACTTGCTGACACCTGCTTTGTTGCATGACCATGCACATGTGCCACTTGAAGCTCAAGTGCAATTTCCTGTGTGGTTCGTGGTGTGACATGACGTCATGTGAAATGATGACTTGAGGTGCATTTTTGTACTTGGTCCTGCCTTGGCTGGCCTTGGCTTGGCCATGGCTCATGATGATGATGGATTTGACCTCCTGCATTTACATTGACTTCATGGCTGTAGCCTGCATGTGAGTCTGCGAGTGCGTGCTAGGTGTAGACAGGGGGCGCGTACGTTAAGGTTTGTGTTGCCTGCTGGGCTGATGGGGTGGGTGATGGTGATCGAGCCATCGAGGCAGGGGTGTAACCTTTGAGCTTGGAAAGCCGCGTCTTCGGGCTCCATGACACTGTAAACGATTGTTTCTAAACAGCCCCCTCGTCCCTCAATAGGGCCTCCATTTGAGCCGGACCCCTAGGGGCCACTCGCGGAAATACTAGCCTGGACGAGGTTTCTAAACAGCCCTCTGTTCTTGAGGCTGCAGGTGCCTACTCCCTGTGCCTGATGTCGTAACCTTGTGCGGGGTGACTAGACAGCACCTTGACCCTCTCCAAGGCCTACGGACGGTATTTTGTCTTTGTGGGGTTACGTTCTCGTGCACATGCGGCTGCATGGCTGCATTGCAGTAGGTCAGGGCGTACAAGTGTTACTAGTTTCATTAGCACCCCAGGCTTGGGCGGCCGGCCAATTGCTTGGCATTCTGAAGGTCATCATGACAGGAGACCTGATGACACTCAATGGCTGGCGTATTCAACACTTAGGCCAAGCAACTCCAGTAGTTCATTCAGCTTCAAGTGTTCCATGCTGGTCGGGGGTATTGTCAGGTTAGCCAGCAGATTAGCCAGCATCCCCAAGCAAATTTCCCCAAGCATTCATGATTTTTAAATCCCAAACAACCCGCATGCATTGCCCAGGGTGGTGGAGTAGGAGACCTGAGCTGCTGCAAGCCAGCTTGCGATGGCGGCAACAGCTCAAAATTCGGATGCTCCACTGCGCGGTGGAGCAAATGGCGAAAAGAAGGACGAGGACACGGAAGAGAGTGCGCGATGCACGATGTCCCGTCATTATGCTCCGTCGAAAGCAAGAACCTGCTCCGTGCTTTTGCAGCCGAGTACTCGCCATTCTATGGCATCGACAAGGGTGCTGTGCTGCAAGAGGCTCGGTGCTTCAATGACCCACAGATTGATGCCAGGCGATGCCAGCAGGTGACAGCTAAGTCAGGATCAATAGCGATGCACACGCAGATCTGTTCCTGCTGGGAATGGCATTCCATCGAGTGTCTTGTCAAGTCAGGCGTGCGCAATAAAATATGGAATGCAGGTCATCACAAAACTGCTGTACCTCTTGAGCCAAGGCGAGACGTTTACCAAGGTGTGCGCAACTCATTGCTGCAGAGGCGTCGCAGATTGGACACCTGCTCAGTGCTATGTGCCGAAATGCTTCTGTAGAAGGAGGCATCGGAGGTGTTCTTCTCAGTGACGAAGCTGTTCCAAAACAAGGACACAAACCTGCGTCGTATGGTGTACCTGTGCATTAAGGACATTTGCCCCTCAGCTGACGAAGTCATCATAGTCACCAGCTCTTTGATGAAGGATATGAACAGCAAAACCGACCTGTACAGGTCTAATGCAGTACGTGTGCTTTGTAAAATCATTGACAGTCAGCTGCTCATGCAGGTGAGCTATGGACACAAGTAACGGCTACAATGACTTCCAGCAACCAAAGCTGTAGCAGAGCGGTCTGACGTATGACGTGTGCCTCCCTGCAGATTGAGCGCTACCTAAAGCAGGCCATTGTTGACAAGTCACCTGTGGTGGCGAGTGCTGCACTGGTCAGCGCTTTCCACCTGCTGGCAAACAATACAGAGATTGTGAAGCGCTGGGTGAATGAGATACAGGAAGCAGCACAGAACAAAAACAACATGGTGCAGGTGCGTCAGAGCATAACATCCAGAGCCAGCAGCCCAGCAACAAGGAAGAGGGAGCTTTGCAGCCAAAGCCATGCATGGGCTTTCTCCCAACCATCAATCTCCCTGCATGTATTTGCTCCCAATGCTGCAGTTCCATGCCGTGGCGCTGCTGCATGCACTGAGGGCGAGCGACCGCTTGGCAATCAGCAAGCTTGTTTCCAGCCTGACAAAGGCCAGTGTCAAGTCACCGCTGGCACAGTGCTTGCTGGTCCGCTATGTTGCACAAGTAATCCAGGTGCGCACTGCAACCAGTAGCATGCCCAGCAGGCTAGTAGTCATGCAAGCATACAGCAGCCAGCTGTGGCATGTGACACCCGATCACCCATGTGTGTCAGCTGCTCTCACATGTTGGCACATGCACACATTCTCATTTGGCTTGCTTAGATCACCGTGGCCACAGGACTCTCAACCAGGATCAGGAAGCGAAGTGCGCCCATTTTATGACTTTCTTGAGTCGTGCTTGCGCCACAAGGTACAGCTACCGCCAGTGCACCTGGGCAGGCACCATCAACAGCACAGCAAGCTCTCCAGGCTGTTGGCCCAGCTGCAGGCTTAGGCCAAACGAGTGACATGTTTCCTGCTAATGTGCGTGCCCTCAAGAGGTTGCATGTACAGCTTGGCTAGACATGTCAGCCATGCAGCTTGTATGATGGGACCAGCCACAGCACCATAGCTCGTGTTAGGCCTGTTTGACCAAATCGCAATCTCATAGCAGCCACATCCACATCCCTGTGTACCATGGCCTTGGCCACAACGGCCTGGCAACCTGTGCATTCGCATTCTACCTGGTTGAAGGCAGAGATGGTGATCTTTGAGGCGGCCCGGGCAATCTGCAACCTGCGGGATGTGAGCACTCGGGAGCTGACCCCCGCCATCACAGTACTGCAGCTGTTCCTGTCGTCCTCCAAGCCAGTATTGCGGTTCGCAGCAGTGCGCACCCTGAACAAGGTGTGCCGTTTTTGCCTAGTGGTACTGTGCTCCGCTGACTGTCTGCCGGTGCTGCTGGTGCTGCCCTCCCAGCAAGGTTGTGCTGAGCTGCATCATGTCAGGCCTCTACCTAGCTAGGTTGTAAATGTATTAACCGTGTCAGCACTGGCATGATGGCATGGCGGGCATGCAGGTGGCCATGTTGCAACCGCTGGCGGTCACCAATTGCAACATCGACATGGAGAGTCTAATTGCGGATCAGAACCGCTCCATTGCCACCCTCGCCATCACAACCCTGCTCAAGACTGGCAATGAGTCCAGTGTGGAGAAGCTGCTAAAGCAGGTGATCAGCTCAAGTCAGCCAAATCCAGCTGGAACCAGCAATGCACTTGGTGGGCCAGGCAACAGTGTGCAGCAACACAGAGGGGCTATACTACCAGAGCAGCTTTTGTACGTGCCTGCTGTGTGGGGCCATCCTTGCCTGGTGTTGTCTGACTATACATGTTTTGCTCAGTTGCCCTGCCTGCCCAATCTATTTATCCTGCTCCCTGCAGCTCGTTCTGTGCATGCCTGCATGGAAAGAGCTATTGTAGCTGCCATGCCTCTGTTGACGACCACAGATTGGCACCTTCATGAGTGACATTGCCGATGACTTCAAGATCGTGGTGGTGGAGGCCATTCGCTCTCTGTGCCTCAAGTTCCCAGCCAAGCACCGTGCCCTCATGAACTTCCTGTCCAATGTGCTGAGGGAGGAGGGTGGCTTCGAGTACAAGAAGGCCATTGTGAATGCCATCTTGGTGCTCATCCAGGTAGGACACCCTGGTGGGTGCCATCACCAGCCGCACAGGAGGAGGGCTGCACGACAGCTGCAGGCAGCTACGGGCGGCCATACAAGGCTGTGGGGAACCATGGGCAGCCATGGGCAGCCGCAGCACAAGGCGGTCAACATCAAGAGGGCCGCTACAGGCTCCGTAACAGCCACAAATTGCAGAGCAGCAGCTCCTGGTCCATTATTGCAGCCATGCTTAGCCTTCTGCATAGCATGCCACACCTTGTGGGTGCTGGATGGAGGATGGCTGCATGGGTGCGCAGGATATTCCTGATGCCAAGGAGTCTGGCCTGGCTCACCTGTGCGAGTTCATTGAAGACTGTGAATTCACTTACCTGTCGACACAGATCCTGCATGTGCTCGGTGCGTGGCTGCCTGGCACCCACACAGCGCCAGCCAAGAGCAGCATTGAGCAGCATTGAGCAGCTTGCAGGCAGAGTGCAGTGGCAGACGGTGCAGCTGTGGTGGGCAGCAGCAATGTGACAGCAGGTGTGGGGAATGTGGCCGCAGGGAAGGAGGGCCCTAAGACAGCCCACCCCTCCAAATACATCCGCTACATCTACAACCGCATCATCCTCGAAAATGCAACTGTGCGGGCGGCGGCTGCCTCGTCCCTCGCCAACTTTGGGGCACAGGTGGGCCCTTGGCTAGTTGCCTGATTGTCATGCTGTGAGCATGAGCCACCACAGAGCTTGTTCAAGACTGTGAGCAGCACCATCACAAGGTGTGCTGTGAGGTAAGAGGTCTGTGGCCTTCTGTTTGTTTGACCCTGGGTTAGGGTGTGCTGTGCGGCCAGGTGCCCAAGGGTCCGCGGTACCCTGTTGCAGTGTACAACTGTTGTAGTGTATGGGTCGGGGTTGATTATACCTGTTTACTCCTACATGACAAATGTTGTTTATGCCGTGATCTAGTTCAGTGTAATACATGGTCACTAGCAAAGCACATTGATGTGGGCACAGAGTGAGTTGCCACTTTGCTGAACCGACCACCTAGCCTTGTCAACCTTGGTAAGCCCAGTCCACCTAGACCATGTACTTTCTTCCTACTCACCCCTTTCCAAGCTGCCCATGCTGCCCCCCACACCCCAGGGGTCCATGCCCAGAGTGCCCCAGTGTACCCCTGTTCCTCCTGCAGGCGCCTGCCTTGCGGCCCCGCATCATCACCCTGCTGCAGCGGGCCTTGTTGGACAACGATGATGAGGTGCGGGACCGTGCCACACTCTACCTTGCCCAGCTCAGTGGAGAGGCTGGCGGTACGGCTGCAATCACCACACAGGTGTGGCGGGAAGGGGGGGACGGGGCGATGCAAGGAAGGGGCCGACAGGCAGCTTCCGGACCATGTGCGGGAACAGTAGTTGAGTGTCATTTTCTCGTGCGTCTATGAGCTAAGCTTTTGACCAGTTAAAGACAATGGGAACTAGCAGATGACAACATGAGAGGATGGGCATCTGCCTGTTTGCGACACTATCAGGAGCAGGAGCTTAGCTTTGGAGACTGGTGTTGTGTGTTAAAAGCAGATTTTGGTAGGGTTTGCCTGCCTAATATACATGATTGCTACAGAATGACTGTGTTGCCTTCATGCCATGAATGTCTCTACCCATGTGATTGCTGCGGCCAGACGCGTGCTGTGAGTGGCTGTCTGACACATGTGCTGTGGCTGGCTGACTGCAGCCGGACGTGTCCATGGTTGGCTTTGAGAAATGCCTCGAAGACTACCTAGCTGCAGGGCCCACCACCCGGCCCTTTGACTTGGTGCGTGGCACAGGCCAGCAGTAGCCCCTTGCATCAGCTTGTCATGCATGCCATTGGAGCCAGGTGGCAAGGCGGTGCACTCCTGGGGATGGCATACGTCAGGGGCTGCCTGCTCACCTGCTCACCTGCTGCCCTACAGGCGGTGGTGCCAAAGCGTGCCACTGAGCAGCGGGGACTGGGGGCAGGGCGAGGTGGCCTACCCACCAGCACCAGTGCGGTCACTACCAGCGGTGGTGCCGCCGTGTCAGCTCTGAAGAAGGCCACCACAGAGGAGTATGTGGAGCTGCTGAAGAGTGTGCCGTGAGTGGCGGCTATCCATGACCCAGCCAGACCACCTCCTTACCCCAACATACTTTTACAACTATCTTCGCACTTTGACCAGATTTGATTGTTTTCTTGCCTGTGATACAGCGTGCGTGACCAGCAGCCGTGGCTGCAGATGCCCCAACCTGGGCAATTAGGGCAATTAGGTCCAGGCCAATCAGCACCATGGCCAGGACCATGCCAACCAGGGCCAATGGGCCACCTGAGTGCTGCTGTGTCTGTAGGCAGCTGGCTGGGCTGGGTGACGTATTCAAGAGCAGTGAGCCAGTGCGCCTGACAGAGGAGGACACTGAGTACACCATCTTTGCTGTCAAGCATGTGTTTGAGGAGGCGGTGGTGGTGCAGTTCAACTGCACCAACACAGTAGCAGAGCAAGTGCTGGAGAACGCCCTGGTGGAGCTGGACCTGGCAGAAACGGTAGGGTGCCAGGGGGCATGACACGCGTCACCAATCATCACCTACACCATCATCATCATCATCATGATCACCATTGCATGACATTCGCATGAGGAGTGTGTAAGAGGGAGTGTGACTGGTGTGCGTAGGACTCCATGCACCCCTGGGGACACTCCTTAATTTGAAGCTGATCCCGACACCTGCTATGACTGTGGCAAGCAAGGTTCTGCATGCGTGTGTCTGATGCTGCTGGGTGGCTTGTATTCAGGAGGAGTTTGAAGAGGAGAGCGTCGTGCCGTTGGAGGTGATGCCCCTGAACGGAGTGGGTCACGCATTCACAGTGCTGCGCCGCCCCCTTGGTAGCCTGGCCCTGGGCAAGATGGCCGCGGTGCTGAAGTTCAAGGTCAAGGAGGTGGACCCAACCTCAGGTGCGCGTCTGGTGCCTGCTCCCATGGTGCATGAAGTGGGAGGTGCAGGAGGTGCAGCTTGACTGACGCGCTAGAAGCATGACTGAAGTGTAAACCCTGCACACCCCGCGTGCTGCTGAGCTCACATGGTGCAGGCCACATGCATGCATGCAGGTCACATAGTGTGTGCTCGGTGCATGACTGCCCTCGCTCTAGGCCTCCCGGGCACCCAGCCTACCTGACATGTTGTGTTGCACCCTGACACTGCAAAACGGGTCTTTTGGAGCAATGTCATACTGAGATCCATGCGGACCCTGGTGTGTTGCGGCTGCGGCTGCTGCGGCTGGTGCTGTGGCCAGCACTGCATGTGGCGTCCATGCTGCCACTTCACCTGGTGTCACAGGGGAGACGGAAGAGGAAGGGTATGATGATGAGTATCAGCTGGAGGACCTGGAGGTGACCCCAGCGGACTATGTCAAGCCCGTGTTGGTGCCAAACTTCAGAAAGGGCTGGTGGGTGATTACACTGCAGTTGACCTAAATGCTCCAGGGTGGTGGGCAGCAGCCAGTCAGCACATGGCGCAGCATGGCTTGGCAGGGGGGCTGTGACTGTGGGTTGGGCGTAGCTGTTGGCAAGGCAACGCTGTGTTTGAGCAAGCTACCCTCCCTGATGTACTGGTCTAGCCACTGCCTTACCTGTGTTGACTGCCTGGGTGGTGTGTTGCTGCGGCGGAGTTCTCCCGGTGTGGTCAGTGTGGTCAAACTCCCAGAGGCATACCCTTACCCATTTTGCGCCCAAGAGGCAGAGGCACCCATGCTGGACGCACCTTGCTATCTGTTGTTCCCTGTGGGTGGGCTTACCATGCAGCGTGACCTTATGGAATTGTGTGTCTGGCTGCAGGGAGGAGCTGCCAGCAGACTCGGAGCGAGCAGACGAGTATGGGCTGGGCCCACGCGAAGGTCTGCAGGAAGCTGTGGAGACCCTGGTGGGTGATGCCCTGGCCTGGCCTGCAACCTTGCCCACTCCGTGACGCGTGTGCAAATGCATTAGAATGTTGCCAAATGGCGCTCACTCGCCCTGCCATAGCAAGGCAATGCGCCGCGTGCTTGGCCACATGGAGGGGGAAGGGGAGGGGAAAGGAGGGGAGGGAGGGGAGGCGGCGTGGGCGTCTTTGGGGCTTGCTGCACACATCTTGCTTAACACCTTCACACTATACTGGTGGCACAAGCAGCACCCCACCCGCAGCAGCAAGCACATCAACATACTGCATGCTTGTCCACCATGCGCGCTCAGAAACTTAGCTCTGCCACAGGGAGGTCAGCAGGTCAGCAAGGCAGCTGTGTCTTCCCCCCCATCATCAGCGTTGTTGCATGGCATCCACAATGCTGCCTGACGTCATACCTATGGTTGCATGCGATGCAGGTGTCGACGCTTGGCATGCAGCCGTGTGAGGGCACGGAGGCTGTGCCGCCCAATGCACGCTCACACACAGTGCTGCTGGCTGGCCTATTTGTCGGCCACCGCCAGGTGGGGGAGCACACTGGAGCCCCATCTACAACACACAGGACACCACCTTGCCACAAACCTTGACACACCAGCTGCCAGTCATCATTACATGGGCAGCCGCCTGTTGGAGCATTACTGCAACAAATGCAGCAGCTGCCAGTGTGGCAGAGAGGTAGGCCACAGCCACCAGCACAGCGTGTGGCTGCACCACAAGCTGTCAGCCAGGCAGGCACAGTTGCAAGGGCAGTGGTGTCCCCGTGGACTGTGGAGGAGACTGCCTTGGAACTCTCAGCCGCAATGTTGATGAGTGTGGGCTGTGAGCCGGGCAAGGTGTCTGCTGTCCAACACGCACCTGCTCTCTGGGCTCCCAGTGCTAACTACCTAACAACCATGCCTTTTGGTGCTGGTCGTGCCATCATGCTATACCATTCGCTCACCCTTATCCTAACCTGAACCTGACCCTACCCCTGGGCTGTGCTTGGTTTCAATGATCCATGACTGCCACGCCCCAACTGCCATGCCCGATGCCATTGGCATCCGTCGACTGGCGTTGTACTGGCACTGACGTGCACTTTGCCGCACCTGCGTGGTCTGGCAGGTGCTGGTGCGGATGAGTCTAGGCCTGGACGCCAGCAGCAACGTGGCCATGAAGCTTGTGGTGCGGGGCGACACAGCGGAGTCAGCAGAGGCAGTGCACTCCATCATTCAGAATGCATAGGTCGTGCCACATAACTCGTTTCTCACCACAGATGAGCAGTCACAGGTGGTAACCATCGTCATCCACCACAACCGAGCAGCTGGATGCTGAGGACTGTGGCTACATCAGTTGCAGCTCCAAGGCAGTTCCAGACTTCGCACGAAAATTGAGCCTGCCAGGGCCTGTGACAGGCTAATGGCTGTGCGGCAATGTGCCTTGGCCCTGGCCCCGTACCTGGTGGTGCTTGTACTCATCACCGTTTGACTCGTGGTTGGGAGCACAAACGAAGTTAAGCCTAGACTTGATGGCTGAGGTGTTTCTTCCGCTTCTTCTTCTTTGGGGAGCTGGAAAAGCAAGACAGGGGCCTGTTGATCTCTAGCGTCGTTCACAGTGCGTGCCCTATGTACTTGCAAGGTTCAGAGCGGCAAAGACGTACCGTGGGCAGGCTTGTGAAGATTGCAGTACAAAAATTGTTTTCGTGTAATTTTGCAGTAAGTTTGACGTTGCAGTGCAGAAATGCAACGTTTCACTGCAAAAATGCAATTCCGCCAGCACCCAGTAGATCAGGCGAGTAGAGCCGATGGCTGAGGTTGTCGCGACGACTAGCGGCCTACAACAAAATGCTCGTGGCCGCGTTGTCGCCTTTGCGGGCCCTTCGCTGGCGTTGCCACGGGTGCTACAGCACGGCGTGGTTGGCATAGGCAATGACCTTGCATTCTTGCATTGATATTGAATGCAAAAGTGAAAGAAGGCAAAGCCACAACCCTAATTGTAGCATGAGCCATATGTGAGTTTGTGTTCTTCATCTCCCGCAAACAACCCTACAGCATTAATGTAGTCATTGCTGCTGGACGAGATGACCAATGTTACCGATGCCTTGGACGCAGATTGGCTTAGCCTGCCTCCGGAGCTGCTTGGAAACATAGTTGTGCGTGTTAGCCTACTGCGCGAACATCACAGTTGCATGGAAGGACGCAGCCTTCAGCAGAGCTGCAAGGCGCTGAAGCAGGCCGTGCTGCTTCACTGGCCTCGGCTTACCATACCACTGGTCCAACCACTGAACCAACTGCATTGTTACAACGTTACTTGCCAGTGTATACCATACCAGTTACCATACCACTGAATAAGCCCCCAGACAAACAAAACTTGTCCAACAAGGAACAACATGTTTGCCTGTGGGTAATCTCACTCAGCTACTACAAACACGTTGCAGCTACTACAAACACGTTGTAGGGGAGACCTGCAGGGGAGACCTCAGCGGAGACCTCAGCGGAGACCTCAGCGGAGACAGCTTATCTTACAGCGTGCTTACTTAGCGCTATCAAGATGAATAAGCCCCCAGACCCCTCCAACCCTCCACCACTTGTCAGCGACAACTTGATCAGGGCGTTGCAAGTAAGGCAGGCCAAGCTTGAGGTAAGGTCGTTGGGTGAGGTGTGGGTGGATGAGGCAGTCATCAGCATGAGTGGATCATTGGATGCAGGTGCTCACTCATCCTAGCTCACTAGCACTTGCTTACCAGCTACCCTGTCATGAGTAGCAGCATGAACCTTGACCTTGACGCATGGCCCTGACCCACAGCCCTGATGGCGAGATGTGGGTGTGTATGCAGGTGGCGCTGTGGTATCATCACCAATTAAGGACTATACAGACGATGGCGGCTGCATCACTGAGGTGTTGGAGGGCCTACCCACCTGCGCAGCAGTCCAGCAGCTGAGCTTGCAGCGTGACACAGACAAGTATGGCCCCACACACTTCCTCAGCTGGCCCAGCAGCTGCACCCAGCTGCTGCATGAATGCTTCCCCAGCCTCTCAGCCCTCAGCGGGCTTCTTGCTTGGGTCACGTGGCCTGGCGGGCCTGCTGGATGCGAGCCGACAGCTGGGCCTGCAGCAGCTGCATGTCACTTGGTGCAAGATGGTGCAGCAGGCATTCAGTGATGGTGTGGACCTAGAAGACGTGTTCATTGGCTGCAGGCTGCAGCAGCTCAGCCTGGAGATGTTGCAGTGGGAGGTGAGGGTGCCAAGACTGCAGCCGCTGGCGCCCCACCTGACGCACCTCACGCTGGCCCCGGACACTTATGATCCGTCATGGGATCTGCCGCAAGGCAGCGGGAGGTATCAGGACTGCTGGCCTCTGTTGCAAGGGCTGAGCCAGCTGCGGGTGCTGCACGTCAAGATGCCTGAGCCTCTGCCTGTGCCGACGCCTCAGCAGTCTATTGAGAGCAATTATAGATCTGGGCTTCAAGGTAGTTGATGAACTGGACCTGTCTGGCCTGACCCAGCTGGTGCAGTCTCTGCCTAGCCTACACTCCCTGCGCATCCCGTGGCTCTGCGTCTGTGACGGATACCTGGAGCCGCTGCTGGCCATCACCCAGCTCACCCACATCAAGCTGTTGTTCCAGTCACAGCTCAACTACAGTTACGCTGATGCAGCCTGCAGCTGGCGCCACCTAGAATGGGAGGACTACTTGTCAGGGCTAGAAGTACTGGAGACCCTGGCCTACTTGCCCCTGCACTCCCTCACCCACCCGCTTCACATCCCTGAGCTGGTGGTGGATGCAGACCAGGATGACCTTTACCTAGCTACAGCAGCTGTTGAGAACTTGGCCAGCCGGTGCAAGGCACCTGTCAGCATTGGCAGTCTCACACTGCTCTTGCCCACTGCCCCGGAGGGCCCCTGCACAGATGGTGGTGTGCAGCTGGCAGCGGTGGAGGCGCTGGTGGCTCAGCTGCACAACACAGCCATTCGGGCAATAAATGTCAGGGGCTTGCACGCGGTCACACCCAGCACAGTGAGGTCGCTGGCTCCAGCCTGCAGGGCGGCCAACAGTGTGAGCCTTCAAGGTGGGCCCATGGCGCCTGGCATGGAGGTGTGGTTAGAGTTGTTGGGCTGCATGCCGGCTATGACACACTTGGATGTCACCGGGCTCAACAGCCACTTGGGGGACATGGAGCAGGGGCTGTGGCAGTTGCGTCAATACCCCTCTGCAGCTAGGTCCTTGGAGGTCGAGCTGTGGGTACCGGGCTCTGATGCCTCTATGCAGGGTATGCCTCAGTCATGGCGCCAGCTTGTGAGCGGCCGGGGGTTTCCGAAGATCCTTGTAGGGAGCAGGGAGTAGCACTTTGGTTGAATGCTGGGAAGTGTTTTGGACTAGTGCTTGCGCTTGCGTAAGGGGGCTGCATGTGCCATGGGGCGGATGCGGTGTTTGGAAGCTGCTGCTCGACACTAGGTGTTATGCTACAAGACTAGCATGGCCAGAAGCATGACAAACCATCGTTGTATTGCGCAGTGCATTTGTGTATGCTGCATATGCTCAATGCTGCGTAGGCTGTGAGTTCTCATTAGTCAGGAGCAGTGCATATTTATGCAAGGCGAAGCGGGCAGAGGGAAGAGAGGCAGAGCACTGGGCACTGGTGGGGCGTGACATGACGAGCTAGCTGACTGAGTTAGCCGACATGAGCTTACCGACTTGGCAATGTGCCTTGGCCCTGGCCCCATACCTGGTGGTGCTTGTGCTGATCACCAGTTGTCTCGTGGTTGGGAGCACTAACGAAGTTAAGCCTAGACTTGATGGCTTAGGTGTTTCTTCCGCTTCTTCTTCTTTGGGGAGCTGGAAAAGCAAGACAGGGGCATGTTGATCTCTAGCGTCGTTCACAGTGCGTGCCCTATGTACTTGCAGGTTCAGAGCGGCTAAGACGTACCGTTAGCCAGCATTGATTGAAAATGTAGGCACGATGTGGCTGCCACCTCCAATGGGACAAGATTTTCAGTTTTTCAGTTTTTCAGTTTTCGCTTTTTCACTTTTTCATTTTTCAATGAAAATGAAAGTGTTTCATGTGAAAATGTGAAAGAGTTTCATCGTCAGTGAAACTGAGCGGATGCCGCTGGTTATCAGCCTATCCCTTTAAGCGCGGCTTGTTTGTAGGCATGCACTGTTGGAAATGCAGAAATGCTTAGTTTGCCAAAGGTCAGACATGCAAGCCATTTTAAAAGATGCAAGCCGTCCATGCTGTTCGTGGATCCGCCATCTGTGGCGTTTTCGGGCTTGCGCTTCTTCGTTTTCGGGCTTGCGCTTCTTGGGCAGTAGCAGCAGCAGCAGCAGCAGCAGCAGCAGCAGCAGGGGGGCAGCAGCAGCAGCAGCAGCAGCAGCAGCAGCAGCAGCAGCAGCAGGGGGGCAGTAGCAGCAGCAGCAGCAGCAGCAGCAGCAGCAGCAGGGGGGCAGCAGCAGCAGCAGCAGCAGCAGCAGCAGCAGCAGCAGCAGCAGCAGCAGCAGCAGCAGCAGCAGCAGCAGCAGCAGCAGCAGCAGCAGCAGCAGCAGCAGCAGCAGCAGCAGCAGCAGCAGCAGCAGCAGCAGGGGGGCAGCAGCAGGGGGGCAGCAGCAGCAGCAGCAGCAGCAGCAACAGCAGCAGCAGCAGCAGCAGCAGCAGCAGCAGCAGCAGGGGGGCAGTAGCAGCAGCAGCAGCAGCAGGGGGCAGCAGCAGCAGCAGCAGCAGCAGCAGCAGCAGCAGCAGGGGGCAGCAGCACGAGGGGGGGCAGCAGTAGGGGGGCAGCAGCAGCAGCAGCAGGGGGGCAGCAGCAGCAGCAGCAGGGGGCAAGCAGTTTGGTGGCAGCAGCAGCAGCAGGGGGGGCAGCAGTAGGGCAGCAGCAGCAGCAGCAGCAGGGGGGCTGCAGCAGCAGCAGGGGGGGGCAGCAATAGGGGGGCAGCAGCAGCAGCAGTGGCAGCAGCAGCAGATATAGTAGGGGCACTGTAGCACCTACCTACCTTTTGGCTGCTTGATGACTGCTGCTAGGAAGGGTGTGGGAGTGGAAGAGTGAAGGCGGGAAGGGGGGGTAGATGTGGAAGGCGGGAGGCGGGAGTCAGGGAGGCGGGAGACGGGGAGGCGGGAGGCAGGGAGGCGGGAGGCGGGGAGGCGGGAGGCTGAACCGGGTTGGGATGGGTGGGGGTGGGTTGGGTTGGGGGCATGGGTTGGGGTGGGTGGGGGCATGGGTTGGGGGCATGGGCGGGGGTGGGGGCGGGGGAGGGAGCGGGGGCGGGGGCGGGGGCGGGGACGGGGGCAGGGGCGGGGGCGGGGGCGGGGGCGGGGGCGGGGGCGGGGGAGGATGAATTGGGAGGGGGTGGTTGCGTAGGGAAAGTGGAGGGGAGGTGCCCATCAGACCTGCAATCAAGGGGCGTGCACGTGATGTAGGGTGACCAGGCTGGGCTCTGTGATAGCTATCACCGTGGCCTTACCTTTGTGGTCCTCCTGGCCTCCTACCTGCTCACACCAGGCAACATATCCCATGCGCCAGTGGGGTGGGACTGCGGTGGGGAGTATAGGGTATAATGAAGGGAAGGTGGGGTGAGGTGGGGTGAGCTGCGATGCCACGTATCGAAGGGTGGGAGAGGGGAAGAGGAGGCTTGACAAGTATGGGAGGGGAGAGGGAGGGAGAGGGGGAAGGGAGGTGGTGGTGGTGGTGGTGGTGGTGGTGGAGGAGGGTGGGTGGGGTGGGCTTTCTCCTGGCTGCTGGGATGTCAGGGGAGAGGTGACGGGGAGGGGGGAAGTGGGGGGTGGGTAGAGGTGGAAGTGGAGGGACGACAAGCTGTGCGTTGGTGGTGGGCGTGGGGAAGGGGAGGTAAAGGGGAAGGGTGTGACGATCAATCCTGCAGCGGGACGAGGGGCATGCTAGCGGTTAAGGTAGGTACAGGGTGCCATATACCTGCACTCACCTTTTGCTGGGGTGGGGTGTATATGTGTGTAGGTGGTGAGGGTGAGGAGGCGGAGGGGGAGGGAAGCAGTTGCTGTAGCTTGGTAATGGAGGGGGTAAGGGGATCCAGAGGTGGACGAGATGCTGGAGAAGCGGGGGAGGGGAGGTAGAGGAGGAAGGGGAGGGAAGGGAAGGGGGGGTCCATGGGGAGGGCGAGAGAAGTGGGGAAGAAGGGAGGGAGGGCATTGACAGTCTCAAGTGTAGGCGCACAAGACCTGCGACAATGGTGTGACGATATGTCAACGGAAGCAAACATGGGACATGGGTACTGGATGCACTCACCATAAGAGTAGGGAGATGTAGAGCTGGAAGATGGAGGGGCAGGTGTAGCAGCCATCCATTACAACCCACCATCCTATGTCCTCACCTCAGTAGGAAGTGCAAGGTGGGAGAGTATGGCTGGGCTGGGCTGGGCTGGGCTGGGCTGGGCTGGGCTGGGCTGGGCTGGGCTGGGCTGGGCTGGGCTGGGCTGGGCTGGGCTGGGCTGGGCTGGGCTGGGCTGGGCTGGGCTGGGCTGGGCTGGGCTGGGCTGGGCTGGGCTGGGCTGGGCTGGGCTGGGCTGGGCTGGGCTGGGCTGGGCTGGGCTGGGCTGGGCTGGGCTGGGCTGGGCTGGGCTGGGCTGGGCTGGGCTGGGCTGGGCTGGGCTGGGCTGCAACACAAGGGAGGCAATAGTGGGAACGTTGTGAGAGGTGATGAAATGGTGGTGGTGGGGGTGTGGTGGGGTGGTGGTGGTGGTGAGGGGGACTGGGAGGGGGTGGTAATCAGGGGGGTACTAGGCGTGATTGTAAGACCTGCAGCAACCAGGTGTGGTAGCGGTTAGGCTGGATACTAAGGGCTATGCTGCGCAATGCTAGCTCCTTGTAGGCTCTTACCTTGGTCCTAAGCTCTTACCATAGTCCGTCTGGCTCTTCGCTGCTCACAACACGTTGCACCTGCCTTGCGTTGGTGCATCAATGCTTGCGCAATCAAGTCTCCCGGTAACATTTATCCTGAGGCGAGCCAAACTAGAAAAATTGGTTTGAATATTTTCCCTCTGGCTTGGATAAATTGGCAGCACCCCAACTGGCTGCACCCTGGGCTCGGCCATCGAGTTCCGCTTGCCATCGTCGCAACGGCGTTGGCAGTGGCGTTAGCGACACCCCAAGCGACACTCCAAACTGGCGACATCCCAACCAGACTTCCCAAACTGCCTTTGGGGACAGCAACCACTGTAACAATTTGCGCCAGCAGTTGCACGCTGCGGGCAAGCACTCGAACACATGTGCCAGCCATCCGTCGCTATCCAGCAGCCTCTTTCGCCACGTTTCGACTGTGTGCCTCATGGTGTACTGTCTTGCAGGTGAGGCGCCAGCCAGCAGCCACACAGCAATCGCGACCAGTCATAGCATACATGCGCCCCGGTCGAGCGAAAGGAGCAAAAGGAAAGGTGCGCTGTTGACGAGCTAGCGATATAGCGAACAATCGATTGGTAAAGTCTGTGGCATGGTTTGCTTGCAGGTGGACTTCCAATGGCTAGGAGGCTACGCAGCTAAGAGGTGCAGCTAGTGAGCGCAGCCATTAACAGCAAGGAGCTTAGAGCGGCAGAGCGGTGGAGTATTGGAGGAGCCTGGAGCGCAGGAGCAGTTGTGAGCCAGGAGCCAAGAAGTGCAGCCAAGGAAAGCAGCTTGGCAGAGCAGCCAGGGACAGCCAGGAGCAGTCAGGAGCAGCCATGAACAGTTAGAAGCGGCAGCAATAAGCGGCACCCATGAGCAGCGCCCTCCCCCCCCTGCCGTCCCCTCCCTTCACCCCACACCCAACCCCATCCCCCCCCTCACACCCTCCCCCTCCCCTCCCCTCCCCTCCCCTCCCCTCCCCTCCCCTCCCCTCCCCTCCCCTCCCCTCCCCTCCCCTCCCCTCCCCTCCCCTCCCCTCCCCTCCCCTCCCCTCCCCTCCCCTCCCCTCCCCTCCCCTCCCCTCCCCTCCCCTCCCCTCCCCTCCCCTCCCCTCCCCTCCCCTCCCCTCCCCTCCCCTCCCCTCCCCTCCCCTCCCCTCCCCTCCCCTCCCCTCCCCTCACCTCCCCTCCCCGGCAGTTGTGGAAGGGCGCGAACAGCCTAGAGTCAGCTGATCTCTCTACCCTACCTTGCAGCCAAGAGCAGCAACCAAGTGCAGCCAGGAGTAGCCATGAACAGCCAGCCGCTAGGAGCCGCAAGGAGCAGCAGCCAAGAGCAGCCAGAAGCATCAGCCAAGAGCGTCCAGGAGCAGCAGCCAGGAGGAGCATCCCATGACAGGTCCATGAGATGTTGGTTGCGTGCAAATGCTGCATGGCGTGACTCGAGGCAGCAGGTGTGTGTCGCTAGCATAGGCTGTTGCAGCCATGCCTCCATGCTTGCTTGCAGTGTGGCAACAGCCTTGAGCATGTGCATGACATGTGTAGCATGCTTGGTGATTGCAGGCGGTAGGCGGCAGTGGTGTAGAGCAGCAGCCAACATTGTTGCTGTGTTGTTATGTTGATATGTGCTGTCACCTGTGTGTGTTGTGGTAGGTGAAGCGCCCAGTTCCGCTTCCGCCTTTGCCTCCTCCCCAGCACAGCACAGCCCAGCAAAGCAAAGCCCAGCCAGCCAGCCAGCCAGGAGCGGCAGCCAGCCGGTGCTGGGGTGTTTGACTAGCCTGCCCACCTCTAGTCATGCATGTCCTTGTTTGTTGATCACAAGCATGCCCCTTACTTGCTGCAGGTCTAACCGTTACACTCCAACCCCTTGGCTCCTTCCCCCTAATCCTACCCTGTCCCATCACCAACACCTCCAAGTCTCCTACGCCCCCAACCCCCCCCCTTCCCCTCATCTCCCCCCCGACATCGTAGTCCCCTCCCTATTCTACCCAGCAACCAGGAGCAAACCCCCTCTTCTCCCTCTAATCCCTGCCCCCTCTCATTTGTCATCTCCCTTTCTTGCCTACCCTCTCTTCTCCTCTCTTCTCCTCTTCTCCCTAGCCCTTCTTATAAATGGCTAACCGTCTGCCGGTAAGTGGCTGACACCCAATACCCAGCCTGATCTCCCTCCCTCACGTGCACGCCCCTTGGTTGCAGGTCTGATGGGCACCTCCCCCCCCCCCCCTTCCTTTTTCCCATTTCCCCCCTTCACCGCCACAACACGGCCTCCGTTGCAGTGCATGAGCAGCAGCAGGTGGCAGTGCATGTGCTGCAGTGGATGAGCAGTAGCAGCAGGCTGTAGTGGAACATCAGGTTGCAGGTGTGTGGCAATGCAATCAGCAGCATGGCTGTCCTGAGCTTCCGTTCAGTTCCATGCCACACACTGTATCGAGCATAGCCGGCTGCTTGTCTGGCTGCAACACATGATTGTTGTGTGCAAGGGGGCATGCGGTGAGCCTGAGGGCAGCTGCAGCAGTCATTGCACATAGGGCAGTTGTTCTATATCAAACAACACATACAGCCGTACCAAGACATGCTAATCAAGGCTGAGGGCATGCACATGAGCTAGGAGCACTTGTAACACCCTTGTTATTCCCTTGTACCACTTGTAACACCCTTGTACCACTTGTAACACCCTTGTAATTCCTTTTAACATGGTGGTCATGTAATGCTATCCAACCAACCGCTTATGTGATCCCTAACCGTTGAGAGCTGACCTAACTAGACTTCATTCCAGAGTCACCCGGTACCAACCTCTACATACCATGCATGTAACCAACCGCATCCCTAGGTGCCTAGCTCCTAATTGGAGTAGTAGCTCTTTATTGACAATAGACAAGGCTATCCACGCCAAATAAGAATGGCCGCGCACTGTTAGCACCGCCTTGCCTCCTAGGCTGATCCCTAGCTAGCCCAGCCCATCCTAACCTATCACTGCCAAGCCAGCCAGCCCATCCCTCCAGCCAGCCCATTCCATCCCTGCCAGCCCACCCACCCTAGCTATCCCAGCCCAGCCCATCCTAACCTATCACTGCCAGGCCTGCACTTGCTAAGCATGACCGTGATGCATACATGCAAAGGGGGTATGTAGCAGGTGGCTACCACGTTTGCAGCATTAGCGCATCACCGCGTGGTGGTGTTGTCCATACAAGGGGCATGTGGCGCACCATACCCTAGCATGTGGCTGGATCTGGTGAGCCTCCACTATAGGTACCATCCGTAGTCCAGCTAGCTGTGACACATTGGGTGTGGATCACTGCCAGGCCTGCATTTGCTAGGCATGACCGTGATGCACACATGCAAAGGGGGTATGTAGGAGGTGGCTACCACGTTTGCAGCATTAGCGCATCACCGCGTGGTGGTCTTGTCCATACAAGGGGCGTACGTATCATTCGTGCGCGATATACTGCTGATGACCACCACTGTCTTTATCATTACATCTTGATCATTCACTGCTTACAAATCACAGTGTGTGGCATGGAACTGAACGGAAGCTCAGGACAGCCATGCTGCTGATTGCTGAAACAAGGCTGCATTGCCACACACATACAACCTGTTGTCCATGCATTGCTGCTCATGGACCACAGCCCTGCTGCTGCTGCTGCTTATCCATGCAACACATGCACTGCAGCCTGTTGCTCATGCACTGCAGCCTGGGCGGTGGCTGTGTTGTGGCGGGTAAGGGTTAACAAACAACACCCACTGGCACAACCACCCCATCACCACCACTCCATCACCACGAACAACAACGAGACCACCCCACCCCACCCCCATCACCAAGCTATGGCGCACAGCACGGACCGGCAACCCCCCATGTGCTTGGCTTGGCTTGGCTCTCCTACTACTGTCCCCTTGGGGGAGGGATGGGCTGGGTTAGTGTGGTGTGTGGGCATGGCATGGCTAGAGTGGGCTGGCTGGCCGCTACTACTAGCGCGCCCGCTCCATGCTGCCCGCCCAAGGCTGGCCTTCAGGGAGGGGGGAAGTAGACGGGGTGGCGGACTTGGAGGTGATGGTGGTGGTGGGACAGGAGAGGGTTAGGCCAAAAGGCAGGAGGGTGACCGTCAAACCTGCAACAAAGAAGGGGTGGGCTTGCGTTTACTGCCCCATGCACCCAACTCCTGGCTGCCAAGCCATGCTTCACTTACCACACAACAGCGGACTTATGACGCTCGCGCTTATTGCCTTATGGCAGCTGACTGGGATGTGGGATGAGGGATGTGAGATGATGCAAGGTAGGGGTGGGCAGGGGAGGAGAGGAGAGGGTGCCGCTCCTGGCTGCCGCTCCTCGCCGCTGCTCGCTCCAGTCTGCCCGCTCCAAGGTGCTCGCTCAAGGCCTTGCTTGCAATCACCAAGCCATGCTACACTTGTAATGCTCCAGCTGCCTCCAACTGCAAGCAAACATCAGCCAGCTCAGCTCCAATAAGCTGATCAACAAGGACATGCATGACCAGAGTTTGGCAGGCTGGGCTGACACCCTAACAACATGTGCACTCACATGAAGTCCTGGCTGTCTCTCCAAGCGCCTTCTAGTTGCTGCTCCTAGCTGCATGCTTGTCCACTACAGTCCTGCACTACAGTCCTACACTGCTGTTGCTGGAGTGCATGTCATCCAAGCCATCAAGACATTCACCTTGCATGTGCAAACCTGCCATGTCATGTCCCACTGAAGGGGAGGGGAGGGGAGGGGGAGGGGAGGGGAGGGGAGGGGAGGGGAGGGGAGGGGAGGGGAGGGGAGATGGGGAGGGAAGGTACCATTGAATTGGGGCGTGAGGGGTTTGTCGACGGATTGGGAGGGGGTGGGCGTGTCGGAAAAGGGAAGGGGAGGGGAGGTGCTGGTGGTGGTAGTGGGGAATGGATGTGACCATTGGAACCTGCAGCAAACAAGGGCATGCTAGCGGTCAGACTAGATACATAGAGCTGCATAGTTGCAAGGAATAGCCACTCACCACTTGCTGATTGGAGTGTGTGAGGGGGGGGGATGGGGTCGGGTGTGGGGTGAAGGGGGGGACGGCAGGGGGGGGAGGGCGCTGCTCATGGGTGCCGCTTATTGCTGCCGCTTCTAACTGTTCATGGCTGCTCCTGACTGCTCCTGGCTGTCCCTGGCTGCTCTGCCAAGCTGCTTTCCTTGGCTGCACTTCTTGGCTCCTGGCTCACAACTGCTCCTGCGCTCCAGGCTCCTCCAATACTCCACCGCTCTGCCGCTCTAAGCTCCTTGCTGTTAATGGCTGCGCTCACTAGCTGCACCTCTTAGCTGCGTAGCCCCCTAGCCATTGGAAGTCCACCTGCAAGCAAACCATGCCACAGACTTTACCAATCGATTGTTCGCTATATCGCTAGCTCGTCAACAGCGCACCTTTCCTTTTGCTCCTTTCGCTCGACCGGGGTGCATGTATGCTATGACTGGTCGCGATTGCTGTGTGGCTGCTGGCTGGCGCCTCACCTGCAAGACAGTACACCATGAGGCACACAGTCGAAACGTGGCGAAAGAGGCTGCTGGATAGCGACGGATGGCTGGCACATGTGTTCGAGTGCTTGCCCGCAGCGTGCAACTGCTGGCGCAAATTGTTACAGTGGTTGCTGTCCCCAAAGGCAGTTTGGGAAGTCTGGTTGGGATGTCGCCAGTTTGGAGTGTCGCTTGGGGTGTCGCTAACGCCAATGCCAACGCCGTTGCGATGATGGCAAGCGGAACTCGATGGCCGAGCCCAGGGTGCAGCCAGTTGGGGTGCTGCCAATTTATCCAAGCCAGAGGGAAAATATTCAAACCAATTTTTCTAGTTTGGCTCGCCTCAGGATAAATGTTACCGGGAGACTTGATTGGCTTGCGATTCATTGCGGAGAATCGTTGCGAGGAAACTGGCCGCGAGGCTAGCTGCGATGCTGGCTGCGAGGCTGGCTGCGAGGCTGGCTGCGAAACTGGCTGCAAGGCTGGCTGCGAGGAAAATGGCTGCGAGGCTGGCTGCGAGATGAGATTCTCGCACCGAGCTGCCTCACAGGTATGCTTCTGCGCTGCTGGACCAGCTGTGTGGCCGCGAGGTTGATTGCCGAGTATGTGGCTGCGAGTATGGGCTAGATGTGGCTGCGAGTATGGGTAACCTCGTGCGATGCCATCTGTGGACCAGCTGTGTGGCGGCGAGGTTGATTGCCGAGTATGTGGCTGCGAGTATGGGCTAGATGCGGCTGCGAGTATGGGTAACCTCGTGCGATGCCATCGCTGCAATACCGGCTACACGATGCTGCGACTAAGTGTTGGACGGATGCCTTGAATGCAAGTGAGATGTTCAGAATTTTTCTAAGTGCTTAAAGGCTACAGTACTGTAAGTGGTCTCTCGAGGTACCTCGAGGTACCTCGAGGTACTGTAGATGTCTACAGTACTGTAGATGTCTACAGTACTGTAGATGTCTACAGTACTGTAAATGTCTACAGTATTGTAGATGTCAACAGTACTGTAGACACCCACAGTACTGTAAATGGTCTCTCGAGGTACCTCGAGGTACCTCGAGGTACTGTAGATGTCTACAGTACTGTAGATGTCTACAGTACTGTAGATGTCTACAGTACAGTAGATGTCTACAGTACTGTAGACACCTACAGTAGTGTAAATGGTCTCTCGAGGTACCTCGAGGTACCACGAGGTACTGTAGACGTCTACAGTACTGTAGATGTCTACAGTACTGTAGATGTCTACAGTACTGTAAATGTCTACAGTACTGTAGATGTCAACAGTACTGTAGATACCTACAGTACTGTAAATGGTCTCTCGAGATACCTCGAGGTACCTCGAGGTACTGTAGATGTCTACAGTACTGTAGATGTCTACAGTACTGTAGATGTCTACAGTACTGTAAATGTCTACAGTACTGTAGATGTCAACAGTACTGTAGACACCCACAGTACTGTAAATGGTCTCTCGAGGTACCTCGAGGTACCTCGAGGTACTGTAGATGTCTACAGTACTGTAGATGTCTACAGTACTGTAGATGTCTACAGTACAGTAGATGTCTACAGTACTGTAGACACCTACAGTAGTGTAAATGGTCTCTCGAGGTACCTCGAGGTACCACGAGGTACTGTAGACGTCTACAGTACTGTAGATGTCTACAGTACTGTAGATGTCTACAGTACTGTAAATGTCTACAGTACTGTAGATGTCAACAGTACTGTAGATACCTACAGTACTGTAAATGGTCTCTCGAGGTACCTCGAGGTACCTCGAGGTACTGTAGGTGCCTACAGTACTGTAGGTGTCTACAGTACTGTTCGTGTACTCGCGAGGTACCCCGACAGTACTGTAGACCCCTACAGTACTGTAGCATGGCCGTATCTCACCAACCGCGCAAAATCACGAATTTTAGTTTCAACCCCCAATCTTACAATGCCTTCATTTGACTATGTACCAAGTCCGAGGCTCCGAATCTAAAAAATGCTGTTACTAATTTGCCTGAGTGACACCCATGGCTTGTGGCACGCCCGTCTACTGCAGTGCTGGCCGGCCCTGCTGCATTACTAAACCGGCCACAACACTAGCTTCCCATTGCCAAGTTTGTTGCCAACTCCACGCTCCACGGCATGCTTGCATACAACCCTCCACAACTCTTTAACATGCTTCTGCCAACCCTCCCTGGAGGAGCGGTACCCTCACCCAGGTCACTCTATTGCACACCGCACAACTGTACCCGACCAACAGCTCCTCATTTCACACCACGCATCTCACTGCCAGACAAACAAAACTTGTCCAACAAGGAACAACATGTTTGCCTGTGGGTAATCTCACTCCGCTACTAGTTGTAGCATCCTCGGTCGCACCCTTGATGACCACAAACCCCAAGTCGATGGCACGTTCCGGGGGCAAACCCCCCGACCACTGGGCACCTCATCAAAACTAACAGCTTTACGCTTACATGGCTACCAGCCCGTTGCACTAGTAAACACTAGTGAACTAGCTACAGCCCTAGAGTGTGCCATGGCTCTAGGGCTCGGGTAGGGATGGAGCTCCACGAGGAAGCTCCATTGTGGCTGCAGGTTTATTAATCGCTGCTGCTTTTGGCGATACCTGCAAGCACATAGGGCCACTGTATATGCTTAGTGTGCGGGGCAACAATTGCAACAAGTGCTAAGTGCGGGGCAACAAGTAGGGCGTGCCGGGTATTAATACCTGGTCACCCCCGCCATTGGCTGCACCCCTGATAAAATCTTACTGGTCTTTACGAGTTTTACAGCGATTCCTGCGCAGAGCGGTGCAGCTCATCAAAGCGAAGCCAGCGGGCTGCTCGGGGTGATGTGCACCTGTGCCGGGGCGGGCGGAGGTGCTGGGAGATCGGGTCGCGTTGTGCCGGGAATGGCTTGCTTAGTGGGGCTGTGATCGGCGAACAGCTATCGCGCTCAGTGGCCCAGTTTTTTAACTTTTTGAATTTTTATCGGGCGCAGGACTCCCCCTGAAATGTGTTCTAGTGTTAGTTATAGTGCTGATGACATGTTAGGGGGTGTTTGTATGGCGTGTGGCCTGTCCCTGCACCCGAACAGCGTGCAACTCGTGTCACGTCACCCCATGTCATATTTACTCGATATGGGCACTTTTTCCGGCCGGTTATCTGTCCAACCAGGACGTCGAATGATGAATCGCCAGTTCAGTGCGGCTCCTTGTGTGGTTTCGTTACATGTAATCAGGAAAGAAACGCGTTGTCTTCATGTGTGGGCCGTTTCATGTGTGGGCGGTCAACACAGTTAACGGCTCAGTTTCTACATCTTTTTGATTAATTATAGCTGCTTTTGGCTGTTAAGGAACCACTGGCACCAATAATCAGGACACCTTGAAGCTGCTGTCGCATGTGGACTGAACCCGTGTTGAAGATGCGATTTAAAGCGCTGTTGCATGCTGGTTTAAAAAATAGTTTGGATGCGCCGTTCACGCCGCGCTGGGTCCAAGCTGCCTACAGCGGTTGCCTAAAGTATCTGCGTGGCGCCAGAACACGTCGCGTGTTGGGGGCCAGCCACCCGGCAAACCGCTGGGGCTGGCCGCACTCTAGTCAGGCCATAAGCAACTCATCGCACGAATCGGCGGCCTCATCCGTGGAAAAATGAGAAAGTTTTTATCTCTTGAGCCACGGGGGTGCGGCCAATGGCGGGGGTGACCACCTGCCTGCTGTTTTGGGTACTACGGGTATTAATACCGGTACTAGAGGTATTAATACCTGGAAGTGGTACTTATGCGAGAGGTCCCTAGATCGAGTCCTGTCAGGGTTGTGGTATGCTCACCTTCGGACTGAACAATGTTCCAGTCAGTACTGAAAATTGATCAGTCAGTACTGGATATGGTCCAGTCAGTGCTGAATAATGTCCATTCAGTACTGACAATGTCTAGTCAGTACTGACAATGTCTAGTCAGTACTGAAAACTGTTCAATCAATACTGAAAACTGTCCAGTCATTACTAAAAACTGTCCAGTCAGTACTGAAAATTGTCCAGTCAGTACTGAAAATTGTCCATTTACTCAGCCCTATTATTCCTCGATCTAAGGTTCACACCACACTTCTTACACTCCCAGAGAATGCTATGTGCCAAGTATCATGTCAAAATATTCCACTTTGCCTGCGCTATCTCTATCTGCACAACCGTTTCCACTTAGCCACACAGCCAGCCCAGCCCAGCCAGTAGTTGATGCTCACTTCATGATGTCAATCAGGGTGTCTTGGACGGCCGGCGCCTCATCATCGCTATCGGTTGTTGGCACGTTGGCTTTCAGGTACACTTCACGCTTTGCCTCCACGCTCAAGTTGTTGCGTAGAGCATTGTGATAGGTGTGGCCCCACACCGACCAGTTGCGCTCTGCAGCTGCTGTGGAAGCATGCGCTGACAACAACCGTTGCGCAGCCTTGGCCAAGATTGGGAACTGTGGGGCTGCTTAGTGCTTCCAGAACGCCCGGCGAGCCTCAATGGAGGCAATAGGAGTGAAGGAGGGTTGTCCTGGCTGTGTTGGCTGTTGGAGTGTCTGCATTTGAAGCATTGGTTCCAGTCGGCATTCTCAAAAGCATTAAGCTCCCGAAGGGCTGCACCAAGCGAAGCACCCGCTAGGCGCGACACTGTCGGTGCTAGGTCTGCTTGCTGCTGCTCACTGAGGCTGTCGAAGGGAGGGACGGGCTGAGCATGTTCACCCATGTCAAAGAAGTTGATGGGGTCCAGTAACCTGCAAGGTGTGAGCAGAAGTGTGGATGAGAAGTGTGGCAAGGCAGGGGAGGGCAGGTGTGGTGCTGGGCAGGGCAGGGCAACTCTCTCTACTACCTAGCTCTACTACACTAGCTCAGCAACACTCCCTTGCAGCCTGACACCAAAGCACACCACAATTACGACGAGGTTAGGGTTACCTTGCAGCAGCCATCACGGGCTGACAATGCTTCAGTGCACGGTCCTTGAAGATCCTCAGCACCCCACGCACAAAGCTTGCATCCACCTTGTCAAGACCGCTCGGGTGTCCTAGTTCTGATACCCAGTTCTGAGCGTGTGCGACAAGGTCATCCCAGATCTTCAAGACCTGAAATGAAAGGAAGGATTTGAAGGTCCTTGTCATGCAACAGTGGTGTCCCCGTGGTGGCCACGAACAACGCCACATACTTGTCAGAGAGTTGTTGGTCATCTGGATGTACCTGCTTGCCTATGAGGAAGGCAAGACAACCATGTGCTACATGATTGTCAGATAGAGCAGATACAAAGAGCAGCTCGTAAGGCTGATTGATACACATACAGAAGGAAGATAGGAGAGATAATGACCTGTTGGATTGGGAAGTGGTGGTGGTTGCTCGGCGGCTGGGCGCTGCTTGCAATGCTTGTCGTGCTGAGACTGCGCGCGGCTCAGGTTGCAGCACGCCAAATTCGCGCCGCACAGGAGGCATACGAGCAGGACGACCTTTCTTGTTACATCAAGCATTAGCCGGTAAGTGTCGCGCAAGGCATTGCTCTGCTTGAGCTGGTTGTAGAGGTCAAGCACGGAGACCTGTTATTCTTGTACTTTTGTGTCCAGCCTTCGGCTTCGGCTGGAGGATGTGGGTCTTGGGTGTCGGGTGTAGGAATAACAGGGTTAGCCATAGCGCTAATGGCGCTGATGGGTGCCGCCGGTGGGCCGGTGAGGTATTAATACCTCGTTCAAATTCCTCAGGGTATTAATACCTGGGTATTATTAATACCTGGCCGGGAACGCCCTAGCAACAAGTGCTAAGTGCGGGGCAACAAGTGCTAAGTGCGGGGCAACAAGTGCTAAGTGCGGGGCAACAAGTGCTAAGTGCGGGGCAACAAGTGCTAAGTGCGGGGCAACAAGTGCTAAGTGCGGGGCAACAAGTGCTAAGTGCGGGGCAACAAGTGCTAAATGCGGGGCAACAAGTGCTAAGTGCGGGGCAACAAGTGCTAAGTGCGGGGCAACAAGTGCTAAGTGCGGGGCAACAAGTGCTAAGTGCGGGGCAACAAGTGCTAAGTGCGGGGCAACAAGTGCTAAGTGCGGGGCAACAAGTGCTAAGTGCGGGGCAACAAGTGCTAAGTGCGGGGCAACAAGTGCTAAGTGCGGGGCTAGGGCAAGGGTCTCACCTTTCAGAGAGGCCTGGCCGTTTGCCATTCTACGGGGCCGTGTACCATTGTTTACGAATTGCGCGGTCACGAATTAGCGCGTCGATCTGCGAACACAAGCACAAGCAATGGTTGCGGCTGCTATAGTGGGCTGCTATAGTGCGGTGCTGCTGCTTTGAGACGGTGCTTACCTTAACCCGCGGTGGCAGCTTGGGGCCCGAGCAGTAATCAGAGCAGGCCGCCACGCCCGCTCCAACTAAGATGGCGATCTGTGGCAAACGGAGCCTTTTCATAGTGTCCGCTGTCACACTGTGCGCGTGTCCGTCCTTTGACAGCCGTTGCATTTGAGGACACGTTCGTAGCTGCTGGTTAGCTGCTGACAGTTGGGACCTGCAGGGGAGACCTCAGCGGAGTCGTCAGCGGAGTCGTCAGCGGAGACCTCAGCGGAGACAGCTTATCTTACAGCGTGCTTACTTAGCGCTATCAAGATGTCATTACAGCCTGAATAAGCCCCCAGACCCCTCCAACCCTCCACCACTTGTCAGCGACAACTTGATCAGTGTAACAGTTGTACGGTGCATGCAAGTGTGATGCTGGCCATAAGGTACTCTGAACCCTGTAAAGGGAACAGTGGGTTCACAGCCCAGCGAGCTACCCCGCTCTAAGCTCGTGGTACATGGCATTTAGGCTAGGTCAACCTGTGGGGTGCGTGGTTGACGACTCCCGCACGTTACATTGGTTTCTCGACCGATGTTTCGCCAAGTGCTTCGGCTTGCAATAGGATAGCGGAGGACATCGTATGGTATGTGCGATGCAAGCCGCCTTCGGAAGCCGCCGCCGCCGGATGCGATTCGGCGTCAGCCCTTGAAGTGTGTCCGTCCAAAGTGTGCACGTTCGCAGAGCTGCGGGACGTAGCTCATGTTTGGCCGCAGGCCGATTTGTGTTTAGTACACTTCACTCGGTCAGGTCGCATCGTGACGTGACGCGCCTTTATGTCGCGCAGAACGTGGCGCCTTGATGTGGCGTCTTGACGTGGTGCATTCCCGAGGCTCTAGCCTCAGCCTGTTGGCAGCAGCCTACATGCCTGAATGTCGTGATGCTAGCCTAGCTGTAAGGTTGGCACTGAGGGCTGTTGACTAGGCACACGACTCATGGCCCTTGGTAGTCATGGCCTAGGCTGCTTGGTGATGCTCATGTCGTAGCCGCAGTTGCAGGTCACCCTGGCTTGGTGTGGCTAAGTGGCAAGGTGCAGCCAGGTGCAGCCAGGTGCAGCCGGGTGCAGCCGGGTGATAGCCATGGCTTAGGCTCATGGACAGAGCTCATGACATAGACATGGCTTGTCATGGCTGCCATGTAGGTGATGGGAAGTCGGCGGCTTATCCGATATGCCGCCAACATTGTGATCAAGGAAGTGTTGGCTGCAGGTATCCCGTCATCCTCATGAAGTTGTCCTCATGATGTTGGCCAAGACCAAGGGACAAGGTTTAATGCTTGTTATGGCTGGAGTGGGCTGGCATGGCTGGCATGGCTGGTATGGCTGGCATGGCTGGCATGGCTGGCATGGCTGGCATGGCTGGCATGGCTGGCATGGCTGGCTATGGCTCTTCATTGCCTGATCATGGCTGTTCATGGTGACATGCTAGGCTTTGCGCCGCACGTGACATGTTCTGGATGCTAGACACCGCTGGCTGCTGGTGCACATGCATGATGCATGTGTATGATGCATGCATGTCGTGCTGCAGATCACAAACGCATGCATAAGAGTTGCATGGTTGTGCCATGCTCGGTCAATGAGCTGTTGACACGCATGGTTGCTTGCTGTTGCATGCATGTTGGCACATGTTGCATGCACATGTTGCATGCAAGCTTGCCACACATGGTGCATGCGTGAAGTAACATGCACATGAAGCACACATGGGTGTGTGGGTGCTAGGCTCGTGCAAAGCCACGGTGTATTCCGTAGGCTGTGTCCAGCGGCTGACATGATGTCAGACCGCGAGTCGCCAAGGGTGCGGCGGAGAGGGGAAGCTGCTTTGTAGGAGGGGAGGAATGTAACAGTTGTACGGTGCATGCAAGTGTGATGCTGGCCATAAGGTACTCTGAACCCTGTAAAGGGAACAGTGGGTTCACAGCCCAACGAGCTACCCCGCTCTAAGCTCGTGGTACATGGCATTTAGGCTAGGTCAACCTGTGGGGTGCGTGGTTGACGACTCCCGCACGTTACAATCAGGGCGTTGCAAGTAAGGCAGGCCAAGCTTGAGGTAAGGTTGTTGGGTGAGGTGTGGGTGGATGAGGCAGTCATCAGCATGAGTGGATCATTGGATGCAGGTGCTCACTCATCCTAGCTCACTAGCACTTGCTTACCAGCTACCCTGTCATGAGTAGCGGCATGAACCTTGACCTTGACGCATGGCCCTGACCCACAGCCCTGTACTATACAGCCCTGTACTATACAGACGATGGCGGCTGCATCTCACTGCCAGGCTGGGTGACCTGCTGTGGTGCCTGGCTGCCCATCATAACCAGGCTTTGGCTGCAGCAGGTGCGGCCTCCCAGCCAGGCTGGGCAGAGGCGAGGCAAGCAGGTCTAGCAGCAGGTGGTGCGCTTGCGTGCGCATCCCGCGCTGGTGTTCATGTCCACTGCCTCTGGTACAAACCTGCAGCATGCAACGCAGCAGGCAAGCCTGTGGTGTGGGTCTAGGCTCTTCACTCACACAGCCACCATGCCGGCCTGTGTCATGGGAGGAGCTGACATTGAAGTGTGTTGGCGGCAGACGCAAGTGGGCAGAGCTCGTCTGCCATCCATGCGACTGAGGGTGGCAGCAGTGTGCTACTGCTCAAAGCACAGCTTCACTAATCATGGCGGTGTGCAAGACAGCATGATGGAAAACCCTGTGTGCGCGACGATGCATGCACCGGCACTGTGGAGTGAGGGCATGGCAGCCATAGGAAGGGCCAGTTTTTTGGCCTACTCACAAGTCCTCCTCCTTCTCCTGCCTCAATGCATTGCGGGCAATGGCTGTGAAGGCAGGCTCCACATTGACATCTTCTTTGGCACTGGTCTCGAAGTATGGGATGCTGCCTTTTGAAGAGGCCCAGGCCTCGGCTTTCTTTCGTGACACCTGCACATGACCCGTACAGAGCATGCAGCAGCAGCAATACTGTAGGAATGGGGCAACCAGCCTCCTGCGGCAAGGAAGAGCAAGAGGGGTGCACAGCAGTGTGCGACGCAGGGCGGACCAGGGAGGTCACAAAACTAGCAGCAGGTTCAAGACATTGCCCTGGCTCCGACACCTACCACACGTGCACTGCCATTCTCAATGTCAATCTTGTTGCCCAGCACCATGAATGGAAAGTTGTCTGGGTCCTGGGGCTGAGCTTGAATCAGAAACTCATCCCGCCAGTTATCCAGGTCCTCAAACGTTTTGGCATTGTTGACGTCGTAAACTAACACGCAGCAATCAGCGCCTCGGTAAAATGCCACTCCCAAGGATTGGAAGCGCTCCTGGCCAGCGGTGTCCCAAATCTGCAAGCGACTCCAAGCCCGTCAGCATCAGCGGTGATGGATGCCTGCATGACGCCTGTCTCCCTACCTGCATTGTCACTGTCTTGTCGTCTATTTCAATCTCCTTGGTCAAGAAGTCAGCTCCGATGGTCGCCTTGTACTCCTTGGTGAATTTTTTCTGGACATACTGATTCATCAGGCTGGTCTGCAACCAAAGGCGTAGAGACGCGCGGTGTCAGTTGCTGCCACACACAAACCCTGACGATCTGCAGACCTTGCCAACCCCAGAGTCGCCCAGAATGATGACTTTCAGCAATCGGCGCGACTTCCGAGGAGGCATACTGGCCTGCTCAAAACGGGTGCCTGTGCGCGGAGTCACAGGTGCGGAAGTTCACAGGTGACTCAAATGTGACTGGTGCTTTGAGGCGCGGCGCGTGCGGCCCCGAACATAGCTTTTGCTCTGCAGGAGAGTGGAGCAATGGGTGTAGCAAATGCTGCAGCAATATGTTGAGTGCACACCACCATTTCTACGCTGCAACCCACAGCAGTGGGTTTCCCTAGCTACCCCTAGTTACCGGGCTACAGCTGCACTTATCCCTCGGTGCACTTCTTGCTCTTTCAGCTGCACATATTGAAGGGGTGATGAGCACTCTCCCCGTTGCGCTGGAAAATGCAGCACGGGCTGCTGTCCTGGCCCAGCCACCTGGCCTGTGGGGGGGCTTCAGGTGCTGGTACTGGGTCCGGCGCCGCCTGGGGAGTTGAACAGGGGGCTGGGCAGGGGAAGGGTCCTGAGCAGGGGGAGGTGAGGGACCTCATGTCACCACATCAGGCCCCTCACCCGCTTGCCATGCTGCACCGCGACTTGCAGGCTCCAGGCTGAGCATGGCAGCCATCTGATCACCTGCCCTACTGAGGGCACCTATTCTGCGAGCCTGGGCTGGTCACGGGGCAGGGGAGCTCACACTCACAGGCAGACCTGGGTGTACAGGGCTGAGTTACAGTTGACAGATCACAAGAACAGGGACTTGCATGTCACATGGCAGCGTGCGAGGGCTGATCATGTCATGTTGCCCGTCTTAATGCACATCGCGTAATGACTAAGAAGAAGCGGAAGAGCACCGCCAAGCAAAAGAAGGGCCCGCCCTAACTATAGCCCTCGCGGTCAGGCAATAATGTAGGTGGTAGGCACTCATGCACCATGTGCATTGGGTAAACTTCACACAACCCATTGGCAACATTTGAGTAGTCCCGCTAGTGGCCACTAGTGGTCCCTAGTGGTCCGTTTCACATGGAGGCCCTAGTGAAGGACAAGGGGGCTGCCAAGGAGCCTAGACTCTAGGCTAGAGGCTAGAGGCTAGAGGCTAGAGGCTAGAGGCTCTAGGCTAGAGCAGGACGTTGAGGCTGCAGGCTGGGAGGGAAGCAACGGCACGTGAAGAAAAGAAGGGTTCGACGTGACAATGTCATATCTATGCCTGGGGGATGATGGTGCCTATGCAGCAATGCCGCCCGGCCGGGTGGGGTGCTACAAACGCTGCACAGTAGCTTACCATGCAGCATGCCGGAGCGACGATTTCGCACCCATGTCGCCGCACATTGCTGGACTCCGTGAGTGCGGTGCGCACGGTGCCCCACACAGTCGTCCGTCACTTTGAGCCCGGCGCGGCCAGAAATGGTGCGAGACTTGTGGGGGGCGAACGGGGACGAGGAGACCCAGCACTTTGTTGTGTCGTTCAGTGCTGCAGGCGTACAAGGCACGTATTGCCGCAGATAACCAGGACGATGATGCACCGCACAAGGTGTTCTCTAAGGTATTTTGCATTTTAAGCTGGTTTGATCTCGGAAATCCCCGGCCCTCTGCTGACGCGTGCTTTGCACGGATGCGCCTTGCAGGAGGTGGCGATGAAGAAAGTTTCTGACCTGCTGTTTAGAAAGGTCGAACAGGCAACCTAGCAGGTCGCTGCTAGACGTCGTGACGCCTGTAGCATATCTTTTATCGCAAACGGGCACACCTTTGCAGGTGTTTTCCGATGCCCAGTTGCGGCCGTTCTTTGAGGGAGTCAGCGAGCAAGCACTCAGACACATTCAAGAATCAATGATGGAAATCTTGTTCAGCGGGTCCGTGGTAAGTAGCAGCATGCCGTAGCGCAGGTTGGCAGCTCTGTCTCACAGCACAGCATCGCCATATCGCGGCTAGGTAGCAGCTAAACAATGCTCGTTGCACCTTGCCCCAACCTGCAAGTTGCCAACCTGTATTGGGTGATGCTTGCCCTACTGCCAGGATGGACCAGGTCAGGATTCATCGGAGAAAGTCGACTTGCGAGAGTACCATTACGACCTAATTAAGTTCCGTGGCTTGTCAGAGCATCATCACGAGTTGTTCTGCAAACACTTTCAAGCAGTGTTGACCGAACTGGGTAATGTGCTGCCTGCCGAGGCAAAGACTTCAGCCATGGCAGTCATGCGGTCTACACGAAGCCACTTCCGGCCAATGAAGCCTGGGGAGTAGCCTAGCCCAGCAGCAACAGCAGCAGCGAAGCCAGAACACGGCAGAGTAGTCAGCAGTGGAGGACAGTCAGCACAGCAGTATCGCCCTGCATGGTTGTGGTATCACGACAGGCAGCAGTGGCCCACACACCTTGGCTTGGCAACCAGCTGCCAACCTCAAGGATCAGCCAGCACAGCACCTCAAGTCAGCCTCACCAGCTGCGGCTGAACTCATATGGTGAGACCTTCTATGTGGCTCAGCACAGCTGAGCATGTGGACGTCAGGAAATAGCATATGCTTGGGGTGTAATTGAAGGTGTGATGCAGTGAAACATATCGCCATGATGCTCTGTGTGCATTCTTGTTTGCTTTGGCAACTGGAGCTCTGCTGATGAGGCTGATGCTGCTTGAGCATCCAGCCACATGGTGTACAATCACATGACGCCAGCACGTCAAGCTAGAGACCAGCCACATCTCGTGGCAAGTGTGCCGTGCTGTGCACACAACTTCTGCATTATCTGATGATGTGAAAGGCCAATGGCACTGAGCAAACCTGATGTGCCTTTCACTGCCTGGACACACAGAAATGTAAAACTTCAGTAACTTTGTGCATGTTGGTGTAAAGTATTCGCACCTTGGCCACTCCTAGGCAGATTAGCCATGTACCCACACAGTTGATATGTTTCCTGCAGTTGCCATGGCTGCCCTGTGTGATTGCATCATCCATCTTCCCACTGCCTCCTAGACAGCTGCCTGATGTCAGGTCAAGTTGCCAGCTTGCATGCTCCTACACTTGGGACTGTACGATGGCACGTGTACCAGCTGAGTATGTGGGCGTCAGGAAATAACATATGCTTTGGGTGTAATTGAAGGTGTGACGCAGTGAAACATATTGCCCTGATGCTCTTCGTGCGTTCTTGTTTGTTTTGGCAACTGGAGCTCTGCTGGCGAGGCTGATGCTGCTAGAGCACTGGGCTGTTTACACAACATGGCAACAGGCAGGACAGGACATGCAGTTAACAGATTGCAAGAACAGGGGCTTGTCGCATGGCAGCGTGCAAGGGCTGATCATGTCATGTTGCCCGTCTTCAAGCACATCGCGTGATGGTTAAAAGCAGCGGAAGAGCACCGCCAAGCAAAAGAAGGGCCCGACAAAGAAGCTGAAAGGTGCGTGTCCCTAGCCGATTGAGAGCTATGTGAGTTACGCACTGTGTAATAATTCGCCGCTCCTGTTGGTCTCATCGCAGCTTCTCTTTCGCCTTCAGGAAAACATCGACAGGATCGCAGGGAAGGGTGGAAGATGCAAAGACGCCAGGTAAGGGGCCGCCCCCGCCTTGTGTATCCCCGCATTGTGCCTTGGCCTGTCAAAGTGCTGCTTGTGCTTGCCTGCAGGTCATCATGGTCCCGGGTGGCGCCGTGCTCCGGGGCTGCTCCGGGGTAAGCTACTTGCGCACCTCCAGCACCGGGCTAAGGTTCACTCACAGCTCCGCGTCATCGCCGCGCTGTTTGTTCTGCGCTCACTCCTGACCTGCCTGGTGGGCTCCCCCACCCCATGGTACTGCAGCGCCCCTGACCCTCCAGCCGTGCAGCCCCCCCAAGCCCCTGATGCAGCCCCCCTACCCCCACTCCCCCCCCGTGCCCTTCCCAGCCAGCAACTGTTGACTGGGACTGTAAGCCAGAGGCAGATCCACAGGCTGATCCTCAGCAAGAGCCAGAGCCGGAGCTAGAACCCGAGCCAGAGCCAGTCACGCAGCCCACCCCACGGCGACGCAGTGCCCGTCTGGCAGCCCCTGCGCCCGCAGCACCCAGTGGGCCTCCCTTGCCCCTTGACAACAGTGTTACCAAATACGGTTCAGATTTTTTTTTGAAAATGGCTTTGTATTTTTCTGACCGACCTGACCTGACCTGACCTGACCTGACCTGACCTGACCTGACCTGACCTGCAGAGCGCTTTGTCAAGCTGTACGCCAAGGCAGCCAGGGCCCGGTTGAACTGGAGCGGTGAGGATGCTCAGCTTTTCATCATAATGCCGTGTGGGTATGGCATCGACGCAAAGAGCTCAGAGCTGCAGGGCGCCACCCTGGACAAGGCGCATGTGAATGACCTAAAGAAGGAGGCCGACAAGCATCGCCGCCTGCTGGGCATGTATGCCGGTGCCTGGAGCAGTGGCAGCAGCCCCCCACCCCACCTGTGCCAGGGCAGCCAAAGCGGGGCAGGAGGCGTGGGTCGGTCCCCAGATCCTGACCTGCGCCCCCCCCCCCCTTCACCCTCACCCCCATGGCCAAGCTGGACAGCAGGGTGCTGCATGGGGTGTGCAAGCACTTGGGGCTGACCAAGGAGCCTTCACTACAGAGCCAGCCCAGATCAAGCACAGGGGACAGACGGACGGTGTCAGTGTGTGTGTGCACTACACACGCCCCCTCCCCCTCCTCCTGCCCCACCCCCAGCTGCCAGCAGCAACAGCAACCCAAGTGCAGCAGCAGCAGCAGCCCATGCAGTGGGACTCCCCCACATAGGCAAGGGCATAGCTGAGCAGCGTGTGTTTGATTCAGCCACACAGATTGGGGTGGGCATCCACCCCGGCATCACCCAGTCAGTCAGTGCAGCCCTTAGGGGTGTGGGACCGGAAATCAAGCCAACTGGTAGCAGACCAGCTCTGCCGGTGGAAGCTGACCAAGGGCCAGGTGAAGCAGGCCAGTAGCCTGCACAATGCCCGCCGCACCACCCATCGGTGGCTGGCTCCAATCAAGCCCCACCTCCAGCACCTGGCAGCAGCAAGCTCAGCCGGAACTTCCCTGGAGGCCAACCTGAAGCACATCACCGTCACCTTGGCCACCTGGGACGCGGTGTGGGAGGCGTACCTGGACCCCAAGTGGGCACGGCGACGGCTGAGGCTGTACGGAACCCAGGGCAGGGCGCTGGAGCAGTTCTTCAAGCAGGTGAGGGTGGGTGTGTGGGAGGGAGGGTAAGGGACTGAGAGTTGGTGGGTTGGGCATGAAGTGCACGAGTAGTTGACTGTGTCATGCCTAACCTGGTGCCACTATGTCAGCCACCATGTGTGTGTGCCTCGTGTGGCTGCAGTTTGAGGAGGACATGGCACAGGTGTCCATGGAGCGGCATGGACGTGCTAAGCAGCTGGTGGTATTCTTTGACGTTGCTAGCATTGGCACCAGGGGAGGTTGGGGTGCTGCTGCGGTGTTGCGGGCCTGCTGCAAGGTGGTGTTCGGGACCAGGGGCTCAGACCAGCTGCGGGGCAGGGTGGTGCTTGTGGATGAGCACCGCACCGCCCGGGTCAGCTGAGCTGTGAATGGCCAGCAGCCCTGTGAGGAGGAGCTGGACCATGAGCAACCCACCAGGCGTGCAGACTGGAAGCCCCTAGCAGGGCTGGTGGAACACCGCCTGTTGCACCCAGCCTGGAGCCAGTAGCGTGTCCAGCCAGGCGGGGCCTGATGTGGTGCCCGGTAGTGGCCCCCCGCAAGCCCCACCAAGGCCCATGCAGCAGCCAGGCAGCCACACAGCCAGCAGCCTCAGAGCCAAGGCCCAGCACTCCCCCGCAAGCCAAGCGCAGCAAGCGCACCAAGGCTGAGCTGGCAGTTGATCCCACCAAGGGCACAGGCAAGGCCCAGGGCAAGGCTGCCAAAGCCAAACCCGGCCAGGCAGGTGGCTGGACAGGGACTGCAATGCCGCTCTGAACATGCAGCGCATTGGGGAGAGCAAGTGAAGCCCGCTGGAGCTGTGCTACTGGCCAGAGCAGGGAGCTCTGCCAGCCAAGGGCAAGGAGTACCCTGGCCTGGGGTCCAAGCGGTTGCGAGACAAGCCACCCAAGGCCCACCAGCAGCAGCAGCAGCACGAGCCTGCTATGGCACAATAGTGTGTGCCCCCCTTTGTTGAGCTGGTATCAGCTCACAATTAGCGCATATTTTTCATGCCAACTACACACTACAGCCCTCGCGGTCAGGCAATAATGTAGGTGGTAGGCACTCATGCACCATTCCCATGTGCATTGGGTAAACTCCACACAACCCATTGACAACATTTGAGTAGTCCCGGTAGTGACCACTAGTGGTCCCTAGTGGTCCGGCTCGAATGGAGCATATCATAGCCACCCGCCGCTCAACAGATTGTACCCAAGGTCGCTGCAGGCACAGTCATTGTTAACTCGGATAGGGTTATACCTTTTCCGCATCTGATTATCTCTTGGGGCATGTTCGCATCACCATCCTTACATCACATTTTGCGTAAGATGTGAAATGAGCACATCATACGACAAACGGGAGCTACAGCGTAGAGCAAGGGTGCAACATGGTGCCTGACCTTGAAGCACAGTAAGCATGTAGCTAGGACGCCTACCATTCTTCTACTCCTCTGTAGTGGCTTGTGAGTTGTGCCAGTGGCCAATGTGCCAACCGCAGGATGGCCAGCAACAATGCAGCCACACCATCCCCTAGCACCTCATGCTCAATGGAGCACCAGTCCAGTCGCACGTCTCATGAGCACAGTCACCACACTGCACCACACTGTGTCTAACCATGTCAATCTCTGACTCAAGCTGTGATTGTAGTTGGTCAAACAAACTCAGGCGGTCAGAAGCTGCTCCCATGGGTGTGGAACAAGCGACCTGACTCTGCCACCACACACTTCCCTCCGCTTTTACCAAGGCAGCACATGTGGAAGGTGCTGTTTCTGCAGTGCTAGTGGCGAGCAGCTCAGGCCGGCGGAGCAAGGTGAGCGGGGCAGCACAGCATGGGCTCGTTGATGTCTGCACTGCCCTGTAGGCGGTACTCAAAGTTGTCACCAGTCCCTTGCGTCAGGCTGGCAGCTGAGTGTTGGCCATCCAGCACCACGTACAGGTCGAAGGTGGATCCCTGGCCAAAGATGCCTGTGATGTTGATGCCGTGGCTGTCAGAGGTGGCTGTGGGTGAGAAGTCAGGCATGGAGGCCACTCTCTTAATGGCAGGGCCAGCCAGGCCAAGGAAGATGGCCTTGATGTCTGAGTTGCAGCAGTCCAACTCGTCGCTGTAGGTGTCACAGGAGCCAGCTGTGTAGACCACCTGGAAGGCTGCTGTGCTCTCGTCTGCTGCTGCGTTGTAAGTCACGCCGCTGGACACCAGCCTGCAGGCACATACATAACATCACAGAGCTCAGTCACAGGCGTGTAGAGGCATGTGTCATGCACGTGTCAGCATCAGTGCAACAGTGTGCCCCTGGGTATGCTGGCAATGCAAGTACACTACTGCTGTTCAACAGTGTGCATGAGAACAAGATGTGTGTGAAGACGCCAGCGCTCTACAACTCTGAAACATTGGTGTCCAACATTGACAAGGAGTCTGGGGCTGTGTCCTTGCCACACTATCAATCCACTGTTGCTCGCATGGGAAAGGTTGTGGGTGCATGCCATGACCTCACACCTGTACGAGCTGTGCAGGATGTTGGTGTCACATGTTTCCTCTGATTGGATGCTCATAGTGGTCCTTGGGTCTGAGTAGCCATGGCTGCAGCAGTCGTAGTCCACATTTGCCATGTTCCAGTTGCCATAGAACACGTATTCACACTCAGCGGTGCCCAGGGCATTGGCTGCACACAAGCTCGGCTCCACTGGGGCATTGTCAAGAAGCGTCACCTGGCAATGCAACACATCACATCACATGGGCTTGGAGTCTAGTGTCCTACCTGTAAAACTTCTATCATGTAACTTGACCTGTCATTGCCACTGAGCTGTCTGCTCCTAGTGTCCAGTGTCCTACATTTATACGATTTTATTATAAATCTCACTTGTCATTGCCACTGACCCATCTGGTCCTAAGACATGTCACCCCCACCCCTGACACTCAGTGCTACACACATACCACACAAGAACAGTATCGACGATGCCCATTCTTTTGCATCCATGTTTTGGCCAGTGACCATGCATGACCTGCTTGCGCTTTTGATCATGGGCTGAGTCTGCAGCAGCGCCCTGCTTGGTGACTTCCGTGTGATGACGATAATGGTGATGGTGATGGTGGTGATGGTGCATGACCTGCCTGCTCCAGCCCCACCTGAATGTTGTGTGTTGATGCTGCAACAAATGCAATGTCCAGCGCGGTCAGCTCCACCCAGGAGCTGCTGCCTTCCTGGCCATAGGCAAACCCACAAGCCACGCCATCCACAGTGATGGACTCAATCTGGTTCACCAGGCTGGGGCGGATGTAGAGGCGGATGCGGTCCACATCCTGGTTGGTGCAGTTTGCTGGGTTGCCGGGCTCCCTCAGGGGCAACTGCAGGCGCAACAAGTCACGCCACACCGCCACGCACACTGGCTACTGGCAGCTCGTCCCAGGAAGACTGGGCAACTGCTAGTGAAGTCTCAGGAACGGCCAGGACAACTGCTAGTGACACCCGTCATACTTCAGCTAAGCTGCCACGCCCTCTCTGTGGGTATGGATGCCTGTGGGTAAAGAAGGTGACCATGAGCCTGATGCATTGTCGGACAGCACCTGACTTGGCTTGAGACTGTGTATGCAAACGGCCGCAGCTAGCCTCCCACCTGCACAGCGACTGTCCGGAGGATGAAGGCATGGACAGTTGCCCCGTTGGCTATGGCCTGGGTGGGGTCCAGCACCGTGAGGCGGAATGGGGAGTCCAGCTTGTTGTCTGTGCAGCCGCACTGCTGGGGGCCAGGCATGGCATACACGCCTTCAGGGCAGCACCCAGGCACTTGGGAGATGCGGTCCACAGGGTCAGTCAGGAACACTTGGCCGTTGAGGACCTGTCAAGGACAGAAGCAGCAGCAGGGCAGTAGAGGATACAGCTGACATGACTGATATGGCTGCACGGGAACTCTGGTCATCAGGTAGCAAACTAGGCAGAACGCAGCTGGGATGAGTGAATGGTAGTATGAGTGATGTATATGGTGTGAGTATATGCATATGGCGGCTGGTATGAGTAATGGTGGTGTGCCACTGGTGACCTAGGCCTGGGAGAGGGGCTAAGGGACATAGCCAGGCCAAGGTACCCAGCTGTTCCCTACTCCTACAGACCTGCACATTCCAGGCACCACGCCAGTGCAGTTTTCATCTATCGGCAGGCACCACAGCCACAGCGCATTGGCAGTGAATCAGCCTCCTCACAGCAGCCTTGGTGAGGCAGTGTCGCACGCAGCCAAAGCAGTCAAAGCAGGCTCACAAAACAGCAGGGAGCACACGTACAGAAAACCTGTAGAACCAGTTGGCACCCACCTGCTTGCCAGTCAACATGTAGTCGCACACACCAGGGGTGGTGGACAGCCTTGAGGGGCCACAGGGGAAGGGCATGCCAGGCCTCAGGATGGCCGAGTCAACACGAAGAACGAGCGACAGCTCCTGCCAAGACAACAGCAACAGGCAGGCCAGACAGCATGACCCATGGTTGCTGTTCTGGATGTGATACTCCTTTCCCTACAAGGGCGGCAAAGGTAGCATAGGGAAAAGCTCTGCACACTGTTAGCACACAAGCCATGCCACAGCAGCCTTGAGTGCAATGTCGGCAAGGCAGTAAGCAACGGCATTGCTGAGAAGCCAGCCGGTACCAAGAAAGACCCAGGCAACCCCTGCCGTTGAGATTGCAAATACCCAGGCAATTGATGAAGGGCGTGCTCTGTACTCTTTGTGTCTCCTACCTGGCTCGCGGGAAAGTCATCCGGCCGCAGTGGTGCAAAACCTTCAAAGACTAGTCCCGTCAGAGACCACTGAGGGGTGGAGACTGGGCCCTGCTGCAGCACAGTGCCGTTGGCCAGGATGAGTGTGTAGTCCTGCACCAGGTTGAAGTAGGTGGTGTTGTAGGTGGCCATGTCCAGGTCCAGCTGGATGGACTCCAGCGTCTGGTCACAGCAGAAGCCAGGGCGGTAGCTGGTTTGAGCGCAGCTGCTGGAGGGCACAGCATAGATGCGGAAGCCGTAGTACAGCTGGCCGGCGTAGATGTCAGCGTTCTTGAAGCTGAGACGCCAGCGGGTGTTGGGGTTGTATACTGAGATGCAGTCGCACTCGGTGGGCTCTGGGGACTTGACGGGTGGTGGTGGTGCAGGTGGTAGCGGAGGTGGAGGTGAGGGAGGAGGGGAGGGGGGAGGGGGAGGGGGCGGAGGAGGGGGTGGGGGGGGGCGGAGGCGGGGGGCTGGGTGAGGGGGAGGGGGAGGGAGGGGGGGGGCCAGGTGGAGGGGGTGAAGGTGGGGATGGAGATGGCGGTGGCGGTGGGGGTGGAGGGGGTGGAGGTGGGGGTGGCGGTGGGGTTGGGGGTGGGGGGGATGGGGGTGGGGGGGATGGCGAGGGGGGCAGGGGCGAGGGGGGGGCTGGAGATGGGGGAGGGGGTGGGGGAGGAGGAGGGGGAGGGGGAGGAGGTGGAGGAAACGGCATGGGCGGAGGTGGTGAAGGAGATGGCGGAGAAGGTGAAGGCGGAGGTGGCGAGGGAGGTGGAGGAGTAGGTGGTGGAGGTGAGGGTGGGGAAGGAGCTGGTGACGGGGGAGGGGATTTGGCGGCTGTTACTATAGGAGGTGGAGGTGGCGCACCCCCGCCGATGCAGACAGGGCAGCAGCTGTGGTTAGTGTTGAATACGGCTGACTTGAACGTGCCGTCCTGATCCGCAAACAGTGTGGCCGCTGATGTGCAAGGGGTCCTCATCCACAAACACAACTCGCTGCCAGCAATAGCGCCCGCCCCGCTCATCCTCAGGTTGGAGACGCGCAGCTTGCCCTGGGCAAAGTCTAGATCAACAAATGTGGCCCCAATGCGGGTCACATTGTTGAGAGTGGTGTTCACTACAAAGCTTCGAGTGCAGGACTTGTCTGCAAGCAGGACAGGTGCAAAGATGAGCACTTGTGCTCAACACAGCTGTATGGGCAGCAAGGATTTGCTCTCCGCAAACTGACAACTCCTTACCAATAGCAAACTCCACCTTGCCGACATCGTTGGTGAGGATATCACAGCATTGGCTACGGATTGCACACCCAGTAAAGTTGAACTTGAAGCACAGAACACGGATGTCCGGCTGTGTGGTAGTCCTCACTGGCTGCGGCACCAATTTCCAGGGGGAAGACCCACACCGATAATCAGTGCAGGTGCAGAAGGGGAAGCTCAACAGAGCTGCTGTATCAGCATTGCTATCTGGGGTAGCTGCGGCTGGTGGTGGCTCTGTGTAGGGCGTGTAGTATTCTTGCAATGGATCTGTTGCCGCAGTGGGACTAGGTCGGGCGGCTGCATGATACAGATTTCAAACAGATGGGTTAGCAGCGCGCTGAATGTTTGACGCGAGTCAAACGGGCCATCACTCGAACCTGTAGCACGCTCTGCCATCGCCATTAGCATAAGTGTTACGACCAGCGCCACCGCAAACCGGGTCGTCATCGCACAGGCTTTGCACCTATGCCGACGACTTCCGGTAGGAATGGTGTCTGTAAGGGTGAGGAACGTTGGTGTCAAGAACGCGGCTGCGATTTGAATCGGCCCCGAGTACACGACAGCTGCCTTAGCAAAGGAAGTGTCGGCATTTCAAACGAGCTCCTAACGAACATCAAAGCAGTGCTGCGGAATGAGCCTGTTACGAAATCAGCTGTCAAGTTACCTGAGACTGTGCTCGCACCTCAGTGGTTGATGACAGGTTGCGGCTCTAGCAAACTACTGGGAGAACAAAACTTGAGCTGTTGATGCGGCGGAACGCAGCGACGGCGCCGTGAGGCAGTGCGTGTATAATGCAAGACCGTTAAGAAGCGCTGGAGTCTGCAGGAGTAGTCGGGCGATGAGTTTAAACTGACTGAAATCATGCGAACCATGCGGCCTTCTTGTGCGACACGTTAAATGTTGTCTGCTGAGCTCCTATCTTTCGTTTGTAAAGGATATCAACCATGGATTAGCACTCTGAAGATGTCCGTTACGATACTCAGACCGGTCGCATAGACTGACTCCACTGGCCAGCCCGGGTCAGGACAACTAAGACAAAGGACATCAAATATAATGGCACGATGACCCTGTTGTTGTCAAGTGGCAGGGTAGAGCTGGGTAGGCAAAGGGCAACGCTGCACCATCACAGCTCCAGAGGGCACCACTTGCTCTCCCAAACGCGGTGCGTGCTCAATGCTCCACTCCCGCAGAGTCCCGGTCTACCCACCTGCCTGGCTGGGGCTTGTGGCTGTGGCTTGGGCTTGTCCCTCACTAACACCTACATTTGAGCTGGACCACTAGCATTGCCAAGTTGTAGCCAGACCAGGGTACTCCTTGCCCTTGGCTGGGAGAGCTCCCTGCTCTGGCCACCAGCTCAGCTACAGCGGGCGCCACTTGCTCTCCCCAATGCGCTGCATGTTCAAAGCTGCATTGCAGTCCCTGTCCAGCCACCTGCCTGGCAGTGGCGCTGGCGGGGCTTTGGCAGCCTTGCCCTGGGCCTTGCCTGTGCCCTTGGCGGGATCAAGTGCCAGCTCAGCCTTGATGCGCTTGCTGCGCTTGGCTGGCGGGGAAGTGCTGGGCCTTGGCTCTGAGGCTGCTGGCTGTGTGGCTGCCTGGCTGCTGCATGGGGCCTGTGGGGGCTTGCGGGGGGCCACTACCGGGCACCACATCAGGCCACGCACTGGCTGGTCACGCTGCGGGCTCCAGGCTGGGCGCAACAGGCGGAGGTCCACCTGCCCTGCTGGTGGCTTCCAGTCTGCAGGCCTGGTGGGCTGCCCATGGTCCAGCTCCTCCTCACATGGCTGCTGGCCATTCACTGCTGAGCTGACCCGGGTGGTGCGGTGCTCATTTACAAGCACCACCCTGCCCCACAGCGGGTCTGGTGGGCGTGTCAGCCTCGCCCTTGCCCTGATATGACCTGTTCTAAATTGCCAGCACCTTGCAGTCCCAACTACCTTGCAGACCGACATAGCCTGATTTGTGTACGTACGACTATTTGGCACCGGTGATGCAGTGACGCACATTAAGCAATGTATGATATGTGCAGCACTGCGCATACTATACATACATGGGTATCACCTTCAATGCGGGATAATGTAGTAATGCATAGTAATGTAGCAATTTGTATCGTATGGCACAGTAACAAATGCGCCCACCTAATCAATGATGGCAGTTGGGGCGAAAGCAGCTACAGCTAGAAACTTCTCATACTTAATCTAAGTAGCTGTGCTGCGCTTTGCTTACAGCTAGCAGCCCATTACGTACTTAAAGCGAAAAGTCCTTCAATATTGTGACGGCGGGCTATGCCAGTAACCTGACCTATGGTGACGGCGATGTACCCGGACCTCGCTGATAGCATTCGCGACCATGCCAGGTTCTTCGACCACCTTGTTGACCTGGTGCCCGCCAAGTTTTACCATGGCGACAACGAGAACCTGGTTAACCTGCGCACGATGAAGAAGGCCGCTCGTGCAGCAGCTAAACAGGATTTCAAGGCAGCGGCAAAGGAAAATAAACGCGTCAAGCTCGACCCAGATGCTCCAGCAACAGCCCTTGAGATGCAGAAAGCTCATGTTAAGCCACTGCTTGCTCAAGAGCCAAGTAGTGCACCTTCCACCAGCGCTGCACAGCCTAGGGTAAACCTGGGTGGCAGCATGTCCAGGGAGGAGCTGAAGGCCAAGCTTCACAAGAAGATTGAGGTGGGTGGAGTGGTGGTCATTTCTTGCCACGCTCTTGTCAAAGCTATGAGATAGCAAGGGTGCACTGTATACCTTACGGGGTAGTTTTGCTGGGAAGTTCTTTAAACGTCACAGGTGCACGACTTGCAGGGCTGCATGTGGCACATAGAGGCAACTGCCATATGCAAGGATGTCGGAGTGCAGAGGCATCCATTCCTAAGGGCGACACAGTTGAACAACAATGGTTGCGACTGAAGTCCGCCTGGTGCAGCTTGTATTGTTAAAGCGGCTTGGAGGGCTGCTTCTCTAGTGGGGAAGAGTGCACTTGCTGTTGTGCAGTCCATCCAACAACAGCGGTCCGCGACAGACAAGCAGGCTGTGGCCCAGGCTGCCAAGCAGTGGAGAGACAGCACCCTGGCCAACAATGTCAAGCACAAACAGCAGCAGCAGCAGCAGGGGCTCAGCGGCAACAAGCGGTGCGTGTGCTGGTTCGGGCAGCACCTCATCTGCCTTCAGCACACCCCATGACGTCATGAACCACTATCCTACACACTAGCACATTACCCAAGGATTGTGGGGTAGTGTGTGGATGCACAATGCAAATGATGTGTCACACTGTGCAAGATGATGCACCACACTTTGCATGTGTGGGGTACCCTAAACCAACAGAAGCATATTCAGATGCAGCAGCAGCTTTACATAGCATACACCCATCACCATTAGCGCTGTAATGCACACAGACTTATAGATCATACATACATGCGTGTTTTGCCTTTGCTTTTGGCTGCAAGGCCACTATACAAATCCCACTATGCCCGACCCTCTTGATGCTGTCCCCAGGCAAACTCACTGCTGTGCCCTCTGTGCATATCTGGAACCCCTTTTGCCCTGGCCCACCACTGCCTGCCCTGACCCTCCCTCCTCCCTAATCTACTCCCATTCCCCACTCCCCACTGCCCCAGGCTCCAACTGTGCACCTACCTGCCTTAAATTGCTGTCTTGTAGGAAAGGACACGATGCAAGCACAGGTGGCATGACTGGGGACGCATGCCCATCTAGCGATGCTACCGAGCTCCTCCAGCCTCCTGGCAAGATTGCTGCTGCACCTAGAGACCCAGCCAGCAAAGCTGCAGGCGGCAAGGCAACAGCAAGAGCAGCAGCAAAGGCAGCAGCCAGCAGTGTGGACAAGGAAGATGAAGGGGCGTCACAAGATTTTCAGTTTGCCAAGCTGGAGTTTGAGGGGCGAAAGTCAGTGGCACGAGGCAGGAGGGGCAGGGGTAGAGCGGGGCGGGGGTAGGGCGGGCTGGGGGTAGGGTGGGGCAGAGCAGGATCAGCTGGGGCTCATGCCATGTAGGCAGGTGCAAGGGTAAGATGATCTGTGGGATCAGGTAAGCGGGGGGAGGTAGGAGGTGGGCTAGGGTTCAGCAGGAACCAGGGGCTGAGCTGGCCAGTTTGGAGGTTTGCAGAGAAGGCAGGCAAAGTGTAGCTTTTGACTGTTTGTAAGCCTGCTAGCCCTCCTGAATGGACTTGTCCAGGCAGCTGTATTGCTGTTGTTGCCATGCCAGCTTGGTTTGCTCAAATACCCTGGTTAAGCTGCAACACTGCACTGCGCCCAGCGGTGCTCTTGCCCTTTGTGGATTGCTGCAGGCCAGTGGCCGCAGCTGGCCGCAAGCCCAAACTCAGCAAGGAGCAGCTGCTCTTGGCTGCAGAGGCCAAGGCCAAGGCCAAGGCGGAGGGCCTGGCTACAGAAGAGGACAAGGTGAGAGCAGCCAGGGGTGGCGGGAGACCAGCATGGAGGTGTGGTGGTGGAGGGTTGGAGGTGGAGGTGGAGGTGTGGAGGTGGTGCAGGAAGGCAGGCGGAGGTCATGGCTGAGGCGCTGTTGCTGGTTTGGTATTCTGTCAAACTTTGTGAATGCCCATAAGGTGTATGTATGAGGTCGTAGTCTTAGTGCAGCTGTGCAGATGTGTTGAGAGTTTGGGTGTAACGGGGCTCAGTGGTGAGAGGTTCCATTCAGCAGTGTGCCCTAGATGCCTCTGCTTGCCAACTTGGTGGTGGCCAGGACTCTTATGTAGTAGTTGGTATGGAGCTGGGGTGAAGATGTCCTGTGGCTCATGCATTAGTACAGCCCAGTACAGCTAGTACAGTTAGGTCGTTAGTGAGTTCAGCTAGTACAGCTTGTTTGACCCACACTCATATCACACTCATATACATGGGTGTCTTGAGCATGGTGCTGACTAACGGGAGCATAGCTAGCTGGCCCCTCTAGCTGAGCACTTCCCTGCTAAGAGTAGGTACGGGTGGTATGGGAGCATGACTTGCGAAAGTTGGAAGCTATGACCCAAGGCATGTGCATGTCTGCATATGCACAGAATCCCGACCAGGTCTGTTTCCTAGCCGTCACTCATGTATAGAACTGGGCCGCCTAGTGAGTGAGTGTGCACAGTGAGTGTATTCATACCTATATCAACTGGCCTCAAAGCCATTGTCCTTATGCCTGGAGGGTGGCCACTCTAGCGTAGTCAACCTAGCATCCCTCCACCTGCCTACCTTGGCACCCATGCAAACACTGGCCTTCCTAACCCAGGGAGGTTGCTCTGCTGTGAGCATGGACAGGGCATGGCCAACCTCCATGCCTGCTTACCTCCATCTCCATGCCCTGCTGCGCATACCTGCTGTCATCCTTACCCAGCCCAGCCCCGTGTTCCTAAGTGCGTGCCCTTCCTGAGGTCAGTGTTGTGGTGTTTTTTGGCGGTTGCAGGTCAAGGTCATCCAGGACGCGTGGCAGACAGCGCTGACGCGTGCCGCAAACGAAAAGGTGTTAGATGACCCGAAGCTGCTGCGCAAGAGCTTGAAGAAGGATGTGAGTGCGGCAGCAGCATCTGCCAATGGTATTAGACTGCCCCTTGCTTGGACGCTGATTCTGCCCTTCACCCGCCCTGGCCCTGACCCTCCCCGTCCCCTGTCCCTCACCAAACCTGCCCCTGCACCTCTGTGCTGCTACTCCACAGTGAGTGCATCAAGTTTGACTAAACGTCACAACCGTCATAGCTTCTAACCTTGTGTGTGCTAGGGCCCACACATGGCCTGCCTTCAGGAGTGTGCACTGGATCACTCAGCTGCCATGTTCTAAGAATGGTTGAGAATATTTGTCTGCCTGCAACGTTCACAGCAAGAGCAGCAGAAGCTACGCTGAACCAGATGCGTCCTGTTTGGCTGCCGCTCTACATTGGTGATGCCTTGCTTTGGTGACAACGGGCTAGGAGCTGCACTGGCCTGGCTGCCCTGCAGGCCAAGCGCAAGGAGAAGAGTGCTCGGCAGTGGCAGGAGCGGCGGGACCATCAGGCAGAGCAGAGCGAGCGCAAGCAGAACAAGTGAGTGCAGTGCACCCGCACAGACCTAACAAACGATAGCAAGGCAGGGCAGTCAGTTTTAAACCTTGCCTACTTAACCTGCCCTCCTGCTTGTTTAATGACACCCAGCCCCATCACGGACCTGGGTGCATGATTACCCATGTCAAGACTTCCCTGTCAGTATCCTTGCCCGTAAACATGTCTGCCTGTGTGATAACCGCTGTATCACCTGCCTGCTTGTCTGCCTGCTCAGACGCAAGGAGGCACTGCAGCTGCGCACGGAAAAGAAGATTGGCAACAAGCGAGAGAAGCGGGAGAAGAAACTGTTGCGAGCAGGTTTTGAAGGGCGCAAGACGGGCTTCATTGGTCCCAAGGCCTAAGTTTGGCCCTGGCCATAGTGGGGCCAGTTCCCTGTCAGGCAGCAGTAGCATCATCCTCGACGGAATACATAGCATGATCAGCCCTCGCACACTGCCATGCAGAATGAAAATCCCTGCCCTAGTGATCTGTAGGGAGCGCAATCACTGATCTGTCAATTGCATGGGGGCTTGTCCTCAATGTATCAGACATCTGGCTTTGGCTCACAGTATTGCTAACTAATAGAGCCCGGTTGAAAGTCATCAGCACATCTCAACACATCTCAACACATCAGCCGGCAGAGTGTGACCTGTTGTGATCGCTTGCTTGCACTGCTTGCATATGCGCGGGAGCGAGTTTTGCAGAAACTATGCACTGGCACCCGTCTCTTGTCAACTTATCGACGCCTGTAACTTTCACTGCTTTGGGTGCCAGCCTGGTGCTCGCGCCCTGGGCTCTACATTCCCTGTTCCTGCGAACACCATCGCATCAGTGTTTGTCAAGCGCGCAGTACTCCGCAAGAAATGAGGTCGAGGGGTCCAAAGAAGCCGCCCAGCATCCCAGTGACCCCTCTACGTTAGCACTCACAGTAGAGGACAACAGCTGCAGTGCAGCAACTCAAACCTGCCAAGCATGTGCCCAGCATGCGCTGCGAGTGCAAGCCCTGATTTGCGAGCGGCAAGCAGAGCATGAAGCACGTCTGCGGGCTGAGCACCAACTGCGTAAGCTGCAGGCAATGCTCAGTCCCACAGCCAAAGCCAGCAGGGTGCAGATCGCCAAGCTAAATGCAAGCAAAAGCCTGGCCCTGCTGAAATTGGCAGACCAGGTGGCCATTGATGACAACACCCCCAGACTCCACACTGCCCCTCCAGCAGCAGCAGCAGTACCAGCAGCAGCACTGGCAGCAGCATGCATCCGGGCCCCCACTGGCACACCCTCATCAGCCCCTATTCAAGCACACAGCAACGGGCCAGGGGCTACCCTATCTTCCCCAGTCCATGCTACACCTTGCACTGCTGTGACCAAAGCGACAGAACAGGTACCTACCGCCATCAGCGGCAGGCCCCCTGCCACCTCCTCCCATAACCCTGCTCCCACACTACCCCACCCAGCAGCAGGGCCCAGCGCCTTCTCTGCCCCCAGCCCAGTGTCTCCCACGACTGCCAGCTCTGCTCCAGGCGCCGGGGCGGTCAGCAAGGGCCACAGAGCACAGCCGCCCCCACTGACTCCCACCTTTGGCGACAGGGCAGCTGTGTTTGCGTTCAGACCCATAGGCTACCTGCAGTCCTGCTTCACTACCCGGTGAGTCAGGCAGGCAGGCAGCCAGGCAGGCAGTCAAGCAGGCAGCCAGGCAGTGAGCGAGCCAACCAAACAAGCGGGCGGGCGGGCGGGCGGGCGGGCGGGCGGGCGGGCGGGCGGGCGGGCGGGCGGGCGGGCGGGCGGGCGGGCGGGTAGGCTGCAGGGCATTTGAATGCTGCCTTGTGGGCAGGGGCTAAATGGCATGCTGGCTGGTCAGGTCATGTACAGGGGACAGATCCCATATGCGGGGGAGGCCACTTTTGCACGTCCTAAAGCATTTTGCACGTCCAGAAGCAAGCACAGTAAGCATGCGGAAATGCGAAGATGGCCTGAGCCAACATGGCCTGCTGCAAGTCACCTCCAGAGCCAGTGATACAGCCCAGGGTTAAAGCCCACCCATCATCATGGCATGCCACTGCTGCCACTGCTGCTGCTGCTGCTCCTGCTGCTGCTCCTGCCACTGCCGCTGCTGCCACTGTGGCTGGCTCGTCCTGCCAAGGTTCTCCTGGGCGTAAGGTGTGGCACAACATGTCGGGTCACACCACCAACCCTGTGGCTGTGGCTGTGGCTGTGGCTGGTTTGCAGGAACGGCACGCCTCGGCAGCCACTGCTGGTCAGCCAGGCGCGTGCCCGGTTGGTGTTGGACCCTGAGCTGCCCCAGGTCAGGCCTGGACCAGACAGTTGTTGGCTGCTCTGCACCCAGAACCTAGCATCCAGTACCCCTGCACCCAGTACCTAGCTTCAACATACGGGCGGGGGCAGCGGGCTGTGGGTCGCGCACCATGCCTCCCTCAAGCCTGACCCGGGCCCTCCCTGCCCAACACAGCCCCACCCGGCCCAACCCTTCCCCACCCATTCCTCCCCCACCCCACCCTGGCCCCTGATGCCGCTTACTGCGATTGGCCTAGGACTGAGGCTGAGTGCTGGGACATAAGGTGGTGGTGGTGTGCTAGAGCTAGAGGTGGTAGTGATGTGGTAGAGGTGGTAAAGGCAGGCGGGCGGGCAGGCAGGCCGGCAAACAGAAGGCAGGCCGGCAGGCGGGCAGGCGGGCAAGTACAGCAGGCAGCAGGCAGCAGGCGGAGGTTCACCCACCCCTCTATCGGTGACACCCACTGCAGCTCTTGTCAGTGCAGACCACACAAGGTTGCCACAGGTCGCTAGCTCGAAACCTGCCTGGGCCTATGTCCGTGCCTGCTGGTTGCTGCCGTGCAGGCGGCCCTGGACGGGCTGACACAGTGGAGCCATGTATGGGTGCTGTATGTCTTTCATGACAACACAGGTGGGTCCAGGGCCGGGGCTGGGCCCAGTGTACCTGATGACATCAGGTACAGCTTCACTCTCGATGGAAGCGCAATGCGGAAACACATGACATACGACCGACTGTGGGGGCTTTGGTTGAGTGTACGCTACCCTGATTTGACCCGACCCGACCCGTCCTGACCCGACTCGATTAGGCCTCCGCTAGCCGCCCCAGCAACGCCCAGTGATGCTACAACACATGGTGCTACGTGTGCAGAGTCGCGGTTGAAGGCTGGCACAAGCGACTGGAGTGGCCTGAAGGCCAAAGTGCACGTGCCGCGATTAAACGGAGCAAAGCAAGGCGTGTTTGCAACACGCACCCCGCACCGACCCAGCCCTATCGGCCTTTCCGTCGCTCAGGTGAGGCTGCGCACCTTGCAAGCGATGCTCACGGCCAGGAACATTTAGCGACAGACCAACCACCGCCTGTCCTGCCTGCCCTGGCCCTGACCCTGATCCACACTGCCCCTGCCGAGTCCAGCCTTAACTCGCATAGGCTCAAGCAGGTTGGGCACACCACACGCAAGGTTGGCTCTGACCGCTGTTCCCTCGAGTCATGTGGAACAGGATGTCACCCGACCTCATTGGGTCTTATTTGAACCTCAACTTACCTCCAACCGCCCACCCCACCCCACCCCACCCCACCCCACCCCACCCCACCCCACCCCACCCCACCCCACCCCACCCCACCCCACCCCACCCCACCCCACCCCACCCCACCCCACCCCACCCCACCCCACCCCACCCCACCCCACCCCACCCCACCCCACCCCACCCCACCCCACCCCACCCCACCCCACCCCACCCCACCCCACCCCACCCCACCCCACCCCACCCCACCCCACCCCACCCCACCCCACCCCACCCCACCCCACCCCACCCCACCCCACCCCACCCCACCCCACCCCACCCCACCCCACCCCACCCCACCCCACCCCACCCCACCCCACCCCACCCCACCCCACCCCACCCCACCCCACCCCACCCCACCCCACCTCACCCCACCCCACCTCACCCCACCCCACCCCACCCCACCCCATCTTGCCTGGACCCCCCTGCCACCGCAGGTGATCTCAGTGCACAACAACACAGTGGTCCTGGGTGGTGCAGACATAGTGGACGGCAGCCCTGTGCTGGACTTGAAGCCCTACCTGCCCTTCTGCGACAGCTTGCCAGGAGCCATGGCCCCCTGCTATGTGCAAGTGAGTCCGTGCATGGGTTGCTGGCGATGGCAAGTGATGCTGTGGTGACAAAGTCAGTGGCTCTGCTGATGCTTTGTCTCACCCTACCCACAAGTTGCTCACAACCCCAACTAGACGGTAGTGATGCATGATGGATTCAACAGCCAACAACAAACAACGTTGTGTTTACCAAGCATTGGAAAAGCCAACAATGTGAAGTCAACAAGCTCTAGCATTTGCCTGTGGGTAAGTTCCCTCCACTACTACACATCTTTATGAGCATGCTGCCATGGAGTAGTAACGGTGTGAATCTACATTCCTGTTGGATACTAGTACAGTAGGCCCGTCCGACAGCGGACGGATATAAAAACATGGCTGCCATGGGAGGCTGGGAAGCCGTTAAGCTACAACTTGTCGAAGGTCCAACGCAACATGTTGATAGCATCAACAGCAAAGCAGTAGTAAAGCAAAATCCATGTTGTGACAATATGTTGTTATGCCATCATGCCAATAGGAGCCACTGAGGGACTGTGATGACGACCACAATGTACAGTCGTTGGTTGTGCCGATGCGGTCGTGGTGCATGACATGTGATTCTACCAGTTCTCGTCAGTGTCGGCAGCAGGCAAGGCATTGAACACTTCGGTATACCGCCCCATCGGGTGCGGCACGTACTGGGCGTGGGTGCGCAATCATGATGCTAAGACCGGACGCCTGACTCACACGGGACACATAGACTTGTCTACATAGACTTGTCCGTTTGAGAACACGGGGCTGGGGGGGTGAGGGAGGACTGAATGGGTTGGGGGGGAGCTAGGCGGGGGTAGCGTGGAGGAGGCGGATGGACGGGGTTGGCTGCAGGGGAGGCTGCCATCGGGCTTGCAGCAGGTGGAATTGGCAGGGACTGACGTAATGCACCTGAGCAACTTAATGCACCCTTCCACTCTACCTCTGCCCCTTGGCCTGCCCCTACCCCTGAGCTTGCCTCTGCCCCGTCCTGCTGGCTCCCCTGGCGCTTAGGCTGTAGGTAATGGGGGGAGGGGTGCTGGGGATGGGCCAAGTGGTTGGGTGGGAGGGAACAACACTTGGCCATGCAGAGGGAACAACACTTGGCTAATGCGGAGAGGGCTGAAGGGCAGGGTGTGGGGCAGTAGCGGGAAGGGTGTGGGAGGGTGTGGGGCAGTAGCGGGAAGGGTATGGGAGGGTGTGGGGCAGTAGCGGGAAGATTGCTGAATATTTGTGGCAGCAGGGTTATTGCTGCCCGCTGCTGCCCTACACCCGCTGTTGCCATGCACCCTGCCTGCTGCTGCCACACACACTGCCCGCTACTGCCCAACACCTAGCCTGCTGCTGCCACACCCCCTGCCCGCTGCTGCCCCATACCCTGCATTCTACTGCCCCACGTCCTGCCCGCTACTGCCCCACACCCTGCCCGCCGCTGCCCCACACCCTGCCCGTTGTTGCCCCACCACCTGCTGGTTACTGCCCCACACCCTGCCTGCTGTTGGCCCACACCCTGCCCGCTGCTGCCCCACACCCTGCCCATTGCTTCCCCACACTCGCCACCTGCTGCCCCCCACCCTGCCCGCTGCTGCCCCACCGCCTGCCCGTTGCTGCCCCACACCCTGCCTGCTGCTGCCATACACCCTGCCCGCTGCTGCCACACACCTGCCCGCTGCTGCCACACCACCTGCCCGCCGCTGCCCCACACCCTGCCTGCTGCTGCCATACACCCTGCCTGCTGCTGCCCAACACCCTGCCTGCTGCTGCCATACACCCTGCCTGCTGCTGCCCAACACCCTGCCCGCTGCTGCCACACACCATGCCCGCTGCTGCCGTTGGGCTTAGGAAACGGGACAGGAGACCCGTCTGCATTGCCGATCCGTGAGCTGAGATACCACCGGTTGCGCAAGCTCGGCATCCGTGCATAGTCGTCGTCTGACAGTGACATCTTGCCTGTCCTGTCCGGTCCTTCGCATTGCATAGCGTACCCCTTTGGCATTGCAAAGCACGGATTGTGCGAGAGCAGCCGGGTGTTTGTTTAACTGGGCTGTCGGTTGACGGGAGGACCTTTTTAAATGAATCAGCGCGAGTGGACGCGCTGGCTGTCTCATTACCAGACCCACAACTCATCTCTATTTTTAAGGCCTCCAAATGTCATATCGACTTTCGATCTTGCCGCACAGTGAGTCGCGCTCGATTTCCTCGATGTACTATGCGGTGTAAAAGTTAGGAGAGGTTGCACGGAGAATCGCAGGCCATTCCATGACATTGCCCCCTTATTTTCTTGTATATATGATGCGGAAAATCACAGATTGTTGTGATAGCCATAAAGCTGAGATTATCCAGACGTCGGGATGTGAGTATGAGGCAATCGTATTTTCATATTCAAAACCTCTTGACAGCTGCAAACACACCAGTGAGCATGCCATCCCTTAGCGTCACAGCTACCCACCCCAATAGCTCAATAGCAGTGGCTGCACGCTCTAACAGCTGTGACATTGTGCCTGCGCTCATGCTGCTGGCGCTGAGTCTGCAAAACGTACGACTGGAATGATGATGATGATGTTGAGCAGTGAGCAATGCGGCAGTTCCATTTGTGACCATGGTGGTGGTGGTGGTGGTGGTGGTGGTTAGGGCGGTCATGCTGGCAATCAAGGAAGTGCTGTGCCGTGAATGTTTACCGGTTGCAGTGTGTGTTGCAGGCGGAATTGGATGGAGAGGAGCCCCTGGCGGTGTCCCAAGGTGTGACCCTACCTTCCCACTCACACTCACACTCACAGCATCACACTCAGTGCCGAGATCGTGGCCCAGCTTGCAGCCTCTGCAATCCCAGCGTAGGCTAAGCCTTCCAGCACCCTGCCACACCTCATCCTTGCTGCTCCTGTCGACCCCTGCCTCACCGTCCCAAATCCAAACAAGCAGCGCATCTTGCTGATGCATGAGTGGCACACACACAACCATACCCTCTTGCATGCATACCCACAAAGTTCTTCAGCAATGACATCGTACCATGGGTGGCATGGGCAGCTATGTCATACTCTGCTGGCACACATGGGAAGGGAAAGCGGTGTAAAGGACCCATCCCTGAGGACGCTGTGTGCATACCTCATGTCATGTTTAGAGTGTTCCACAGAGTACTGGCTAGTCTTCTTTACTGTGTGACATGCTGGGTGCTGGCTGCCTGGCAGTGCACCTCACTGACACGGCGGCCACGCAGCTGACCTCCTGCTGGGCCGCCAACCAGCATCGCTCCTTGTATTCTACGCCCTCCGACTTCATAAAGTTGGTCACTCAAGTGGGTGTGACGTACATGCATCCTCCGTCAACCCCAGCCACAGCCATAACCCTAGCCGTAGCCTCAGCCTTGGTGTAGCATCGGCACCGGCTGAGCAGCAACTTTGGAAGGAGCATGGGCACCAGCTTGCCTCTGGCACCGAGCCACTCCAGCTTTTATCCCGGCCTCATAAGCAACACCCACCAGAGCCTCCAAGCACAAGTTCAGCTCGAGCCTGAGCTGTGGCACCGTCCTCGCCCCTGCCTGCACGCTGCCCCAAGCCCAGCGCCATACACCGACCTTGACAACGCGCATTGCGGGCTTCATTATGCCCCCGTCCCGCGCTGGCAGGTGCTTGCACGCGACATTCGCTCGTTGAGACAGCGCATGCATGAGGGTGCCGCAGCACAGGCGCGCAACCTAGCCAGCACGGCCTCGGCCGCCGCCCTCTCGAAGCAGCGCAGTGGTGAGCCCGGCGCGGCCCCCGTGTCGCCCGCTGGGAGCGGGACGGGCGTTTTCCACGTCGTCATCGAGGGGGTGGACGTGTCGTACGACATCACGGACGATGGGCCGAGTAAGTCTCCTGGTGTGACGCGATGTGATGGTGGCAGCCAGCTTACTTGCATGACGAGCCGTACACCGCTGTCCCTTAGCCAAGTGCTCCTCGTCAGGTGCTGCTTCTGCCCCAAGGGTGTCCTAGAAGTTCTACACCTCCCGCACACATGCACACACATGGGGCGCAGGCCTCTCACCTATGCACAGCTTTTACCTTGCTCGTGGCTGCATTCTGTACGTCATGAGCCTTAGTACTGAGCCCCACCATCTCGAGAGTCTTAGTAGACCCAGCTACCTCAATGATGATGAGGCTTTGTTTATCGTGCAGCAAGCTCAATAGCAGACTATGCAGCAAAGCTGGCGACAGATCCGGCCCGGCAGCCCTCAGCCACATGCAGCAATGCGCATGTGTGTGCCGCAGGGGTCCTGATTGGCGGCGCCTCCCTCACCTCCCCTCTGGCCCAGCAGCACGCCCACAAGCACCGTGGCTGACCCTCTGCAGCAGCAGCGCCACCATCACCACAACGGCCACCTTTCCACCACGACCAGACCCAACAGAACCGTTAGCAGTGTGCATCAGGTCACAGTGCATGAGGCGTGACAGTTTGAAATGCGTGACAGTTTGAAAGGCGTGACAGTTTAAAGGCGTTGAAAGGCGTGACAGTCATGAGGCGTGACAGCACAGTTGACAGCAGTGACTACAATACCGACAGCAGCAAGTGTGTGGCAGCAACAGCTCTGCAATTGTGACTCTGCTACACACATGCCCTGGAGCAAGAGCTCACTGTCACCATAGGTGCCAGCTGTATGTGCTCCTGGGTATGCGACACGCCGCACTGCCACCCCTTTTTCCCCTTGCAACCTGTGGTTGACCATGACTCTCGCAGTGTTTTGTGTTGAGAGGTTGAAAGAACTGGGTAAGCACATGACTCTAAGCCTATGGGAGGGATGGGAGGGACGACTGAACAGGTCATCCCTCCCATTGGACACACAAACTCTCGCTGGGAAAGGACAGTGGCCAGAACTGACCCATTGTTACATGTGCAGACACGCCAATTGCAGTAATGAGTAGCGTAGGCTGAGTAGGCTTCGCGGGAAGGCTTAAAAGGACGTGCCTCATCAAACTCGACCACCTAGGACGCAACCAGTAATGTTCGGAATGTTGGTGCTTGCAAAGGAACCATGTAGGCCACTCTAGCTGAAGTTTTATAGATGCCTAGCTCGTGATGGCGTGCACAAGGCCAACACGAAAACATCTCACAGCGAGGACGCACCCATCCACCCACAATTTCCACAACTTGAGCAAGGGTGTAGCGAATTGGGTGGCGAAGCAGAGCAGGCGCAGCAAGATAATCTGGGGTATGGGCCTTAACCCAGATTATCTTGCTGCAAACTTGTTAAGGGGAACAACAGCGTGTAGGAAAACGGCGAAGGATAGCCCGTGTGTCCGCGATATTCACTATCCGTTTCTTGGGCTCGTGCGTATCGAGGCAGTTTCTTTGTAGTTTTTGTCGAGGCCACAGTGTAGTTTTTGTGAGTGACGTAGGCTGAGCTTGGGCGGTGGTGCAGACCCACATTAAGATGACCCTGCCTAACCCCTTCGCACGGGGAATTGAGCTTGAGGCTTAAGGCAAAGCTAAGAGAGTAGGCATTTTGGAGCTAAGCCCTTCACGCTACAGCGAGTTGGGTGCGCATCGCAATGGTACGAGCTGCAATGGAGTGCCCCGTGCTGCGGCCCACACTAGCGGACGTCCATGGCAGAACGTCGTTTCAGAGCTACATCGAGCGGCACGAGCACTTGTTCATGGAAAGCGGAGTGGTGAAGGTGGGCTGCAAAAGGGTTCGCCACCGCAGCGAACCCACTAAGTTCATTCGACACGCGACACTCACCGGGCGCACAAGCGACGCAAGCGCAGTCCAGCTCAGCGTATCCGGTACAATGCAGCATGCAATTTCTGACGTGCATCGAATTGGTTTGGCAGGCGCTGAGTGGTGATGCAGAGCAGACCGGGTAATGCTTTAGATACATACACAAACAAATCGTGCATGTCATGCTGCATGATTGCAGATTGTAGCGCCTGAAGGTTGGCAGCCCCGCAAAGCCAGCTATGACAATTTGGGCGACATTCGGATCTCCCACCCCTGCCGACAAGTCGTGAAGGGCAGCCAGGGCGTGTACCAGCTACTGCAAGTGCAAGAGCACGCCATGCAACTCACCGACTACATCGCCAGCACCCATGAGCAATCCCGACATATGCCCCGCAAGCATCACCCTGCCCTGCCGACACCCACCGCCGCCGCCACCGCCGCCAGCACCAGCACCAGCTTAGAGGCCTCAGGTGCAGCGAACAATGGGCAGCTAGGAGGTGCAGGGGGAGGTCAGCATGTAGCCGTGCCCGCCAAGACTGCCTCAGCGGCCCTCGCCTTGGACGACCCTGGCATGGCAGCAAACTGGACACCTGAGGCGTTGCCAGATCTGGAGCGGCACTTCTGGCGGAACATCACCCTCACCCCGCCTCTGTACGGAGCGGACGTGGAGGCTAGCCTGTTCGACGCGCCTGTCCCTGGCTGTGGATGGTGGGTGGGGAAGGAGGGGTCGGGGCGGGTGGCAGTGCAGTCAGGCGTGTTGGCAGGCAAGTGATGCATGTGGCTGCGGGTGGTGCATGCTGCTGCTCCTGCTGCTCCCAATGCCTGCCACAGGAACCTGCAGCGCCTGGGCACCATCTTGAACACGGTGCTTGATGAAGCTGGGCATGAGCTGCCCGGCATCAACACACCCTACCTCTACTTTGGCCAGTGGCGCACGATGTTTCCTTGGTAAGCCTGTGCAAGCTGCAGTCCCCAACATTTGCTGCATGCTCAGCCATTGCAGTTGCATGCATGTGGGAAAGGCCATGCGCCCATGCAGCTGCCCAACCAGACCCTCAGTATCTTGTGTCTGTTCTCCTTTTTCCTTACTCATCCATGTTGTGCCTGCACCTGTACCTCTACTTTGCACCTGTTCATCCTCCTACACAGGCATACAGAGGACATGGATCTGTACTCCGTCAACTATCTCCACTTTGGCGCGCCCAAACAGTGGTATGTGGTACCGCCGCACCACCGGGAGCGCTTTGAGCAGATGGCGAAGAGCCTGGTACCACAACTGGCCAGCAGCTGTGGGGAGTACCTGCGGCACAAAGTAGGCAAAACAAGACCTGGCCTTGCCCTTGCCTCTTGCCCTACCCTGCCTTCATCCCTGGCCCTGCCCCTGATCCTGCCTGGTACCCTGGCCCCTGATTCCCTGTCCCTACGTCTGGTGCTCTTGCAACTGCCTCTTGGCCCCTGGCCCCTGCTCCTGCCCCTGCCTCTCACCCCTTGCCCCTGCCTATGGCTCCTGCACCCATCCCCTGACCATGACCCTGATGACCAGACCAGCCAGTGCTCCAACTCCCTGTGGCCCTCTGACCCAAACCAGCAACAACCGTTGCCTTGAGCTGCAGGATGTTATGATCAGCCCCACCCAGTTGGACAAGTACCAGATTCCCTACATCAAGGTGGTTCAACGACCTGGGGAGTTCGTGGTCACATTCCCAGGTGTGACCTGTGAACACCTGTAGGGCTCATTCTCCCTGGCGTCCAATCATCTCCCTCCCTCGCGCCCTCCCGCCACCCTCCTCACCCCCCTTGCACCCTGGCTGCGGAACCGTGCCATGTAGGTAGGGAGGTGGCACAGCTCATACACATTGCCATGCAGGAAGCCATGCCTGCTCTTGGCATGTAGCCCTCCTCTACTTCACCCTCCCTCCCTCCCTCCCTCCCTCCCTCCTTCCCTACCTCCCCTCCCTGGCTGTGCAGCCGTGACATGTGGGTAGGGAGCTGTCACAGCCCATACAGAACGCCATGCAGGAACAGGACCTGTCATGTTGCCTGTCAACTGTGTGTGATCAGCTCTCTCAGAGATGAAGGGAACCAGCTAGGCAGGTGGTGCAGCATGTTGATCAGCTCTCTAGGGCAGGTAATAGAAAGATTGAAAGACTACACCATTGCCGTGAGGCGTCCATAAAGGGTAGACAGTAGCCTCAGTGTATGCCGTTGCTACCCTCCCACCTTCAGGGCAGATGCCAGCTAGGTAGGTGATGCAGCATGGCTGACATGGACCTGCACCAATGTTTTTTTCTTTTTTAAAACAGCCAAGCTGATGCTGGTCACGAAGGGTCTAGGACCATCACATGGCTGGTTACGCAGCTGGTCACGATTCGTTACGAAAAATAGATATCATTTTCTTATACCAATAATAGTTTTAGATTCCGAAAAGTCATTTTTGGTTACGAAGCCGCCGAGGCCAGTCGACGCAAGGGACCGTTTGGTAACGAAAGCCAGGCCCTGGAAAACAAGCTTTTGGTTCCCATCGTTACGTTACGCAAAAAAAAATCACTGACCTGCACCCAAGTGCTGTGCATGTGTGACTGCATGCATGCAGGCGCCTACCATGCTGGCTTCAACTACGGCTTCAACTGTGCAGAGTCCACCAACTTTGCCACCAGGGCCTGGGTGCCCATTGGGGCCAGGGCCGGCTGCTGCAAGTAAGTGCTGCCTGTGTGCATGGCTGCCGTCTGCCACCACAGCCCTGTTTGTAGCCATGCCCACCTCAACCCATGGTGGTGTCTTCTGCAACTTGGGAGGCCATGTAGAAGCACCCCTGCTGCCCCTGCCGAACCCACACACCCACACACACCCCTGTCAGCCACCATTGGCAAAAGCCGCAGGAGCCAAGCGTCGCCCCGATCATCATCCACTGGCAAAGCAGCAGCAAAGAGTGACAGGCAATGCAGGGCATGCGATGGTAAACGCCATGCCTTGAGTTGATTTCCCTCGAGCCGGGCTTTGGGTTGTCAACATACCATATGTATGGGAGGCTGCGTTGGCTGTGGCCATGGCCTGCATGGCCCTTGCTTCCCTTAGTTGGGCTTTTGCGCTGTGCGCTTTTCCCTCCAGGCTCTTGCTGCCTGGGCCTGAGCTGGGTTGGGATTTTGGTGCTGCCGTGCAGCTGCCAGGACAACACCGCCATGATTGACATGCGCCTGTTCCGCCACATGGTGCCCCGGCACAAGCTGCCGCCAGAGCTGTTCCAAGATGATGACGAAGAGGAGGAGGAGGAGGAGGAGGAGGAGCAGGATACTCGGCTGGTAGCTGTGAAGCTGGGTCGTGCAGCAAGGGTGGGTGTCTGCCTCCGTACTGCGAGGGTATTGGCCATGGCAGCCCACCTTCCACACTATGTCAATACACGCTGGCGATGTCATAACTTTCCAACGGCTTGCACTCAGCCATGAGCACAGCCAGGTGAAGGGCTCCAACCTGCTTAAACTGCGTGACATGCAACCCTGGCAGTGCCACATGGCAGCACTGTATCTGGTGGGTAGGAGGACCTGGTGCCAGGTCTGGTGAATGGCCAGGCTGCACCCTCCCCTCCCCTCACGGTGACACGTGCTGGCCTGGGCTGCCTCCCCGGGCCCTACCTGCTGAATAGCAAATAATAAGCAAATAATAGCATACCAGCCATAAAGGATGCCGCCCTACACAGCTACATATAGCTGCCACCCTATATGGCTACATGGCTAGAGGCTCCTGGGACGGATAGGTTGTACTGTGAACATGGAGCTGTGCATGGCCAAGAAAGGATAAGGATGTCTTGAGTCCCGGGCTTCCTTTCTTGCTTCTGCCCAGCTTCATGTGCACAGTAAAAGCTGTTCGACCTCACTACCTCCTCTTTGCCCTACCTTCTTTGCCCTGCCCTCACCTGCCTGCCCTGCCTGCTTGCCTTACCTCTTTTGCTGCAGGCAGCAGTGGGTCACTCACCAAAGGGCCTGCTCACCACCCCAGCCATCCCAGCCACCCCAGTGAGGCGTCGACCAGGCCGGCCCCGCAAAGCTGTGCTGCCGGCCACCGCTGCGGTGGCGGCTGCGGTGGCCACTGCAGCCAAGGGCGCGGCCGCAGTCCGGGGGGAGGGAACGGAGCACGGGAAAGGCAGTGGGCCACTTGAGGATACTGAGCCTCGCGGGGGGAGGGTTGCTGGTGGCAGGGGCAGGGGCGGAGGGGGGTTGGCAGGGCGGGGGGGTGTCAGGGTCAGGGCCAGAGCCGTTGCTGCGCCAGTCGGCAGCGGCAGGGGTGGTGGCCGGGCGGGGCGCGGCAGGGGAGGCGGCGGGGTCAGGGGTGGGCCCAAGCCAAGTGATACATCTGCAGCCGGTGCGGTTTCTGCCGCTGTTGCTGCAGTCGCTGCTGCCTCTGCTGAACCTGCGGCGAAGACCAGCTCTCGTCCGCAGCGAATGTCTACGGGCACTCGCCTGATGCGCCCCCGGGCCTCAGCCGCAGCCCCACGCCAGACCGTGGCTGCTGCTACTCGTGGGGCTGGGGCTGGGCCAGTGTCAAAAGGAGCCAAGGTCGCTGCAGACGCCGGCTTTGTGGGAGCAACAGCCGTGACCTCGCGGGGTCGGCCAGCCAGGGGCGGCCGCGCGACAACAACTGCCGCCCCCCTCACAACTGCCAGCAGCATGGTGCACGGGGTGCCTGGTGTGGCTACTCGATCAAGTGGACGCAAGGCAGCAGCGGCTCTAACCTCGGCTGTGGCGGCGAAAGGCAGGGGCAGCAAGGTGGCAGCCATGACCCAAAATGCCACCAAGGCGGATAAGGAGCCAACTGGGGCGGCGGAAGGCAGGGGCAGCAAGGTGGCAGCCATGACCCGGAATGCCACCAAGGCTGCCAAGGAGCCAACTGGGGCGGATCCCGTGGAGGAGCCCGTGGAGGCAGTCCCCAGCTCGGCCCACCAGGTTGTGGGCATGGTAACTCGCAGCAGCCGGGCAGTGCGCAGCCAGGCAGCAGCAGCATTGCCAGCTAGCCCGGCGTTGGGCAGCCGCGGCGTCACGACTCGGCGAGGTACGGCGGCGCAGGAGTGCGACCCTCCCCGGGTCCCCTCCACCCGGGCGCCGCGTGCTGCCGCCCCTGCCACACTCAGGGCGCGCTCCAAGCAAGCCCCTCCCGGCAACGGCGGCCGCGGCAGGACCGGCCGCTACAGCGCTGCGGCACGGGTTGTGGCTGCAGCTGTGCAGCGCGGACGTGGTCAAGGCCGCGGGCGAAGCACTGGACCTGCCAGGGCTGCAGCTGGTGCGGCGAGTGCAAGCGCGGAGAAGCAGCTAGCTGGGGTGGTAGCGCCCAACAAGACCACAGGGCTCGCCAGAGGAGGAGGCGCAGGCCTGCGGTCTGCTCGCTCTGCCTCCGCACAACCTGCAACGCGCAGCCGTGGCCGTGTGCCTGCCTCGCTGACAACGCCTGACATCAAGACCAGAACCCCAACCAGCAGCAAGCGACGGCGCTCCCCTGCCACCACTGTGCGCAAGCGTGGCCGACTGGCGGTCGCTGCCACACCAGCCACGGACCAGGCGATTACCCCACTGCTCACATCCCGCAAGCGCGGTCGTCCTGCAGCGAGGTCCATCTCACCTGGGCCGCGTCAGGTGGACGAAACGAGCCCTACCTCGCGTCCCCGTCGTGCAACTCATCCGCCAGCGAGGCTAAGCCCAAGCGCCCCCGACCTCATTATCCGCACTGGGTTGGCCCCACGCCCAGAGCAAGCTTTGGCCCCAAACGCAAGCGTAAGCTCTGTCTTAACATTGGCTCTGGTGGCGTCGCCTGACTCCGGTGCTGCGGCAGGGGGCAGCGGGCCGCGAGGAGGTATGCGCGGCAGCCGGCTGGTGGTGCCGCCAGCTGAAACGCAGAGCGGCGGGGTTCAAACAAGGAGGCGGTCGGCCGGGACTGGAGCAAGTGCAGAGGTGGCAAAGGCAATGGACAAGGGACAGCGGCCGCATCGCAGTTCCGCTGGGCAGAACCGGTGGCTGCACAGAAATGATATGGTGCTGGGTGACGAGTTGGAGGCGGAGGAAGAGGAGGAGGAGGAGGAGGAGAGCGGGGAATCAGGCGAGGAAGAGCATGGCGGGCGAGACACCCCTGCTACACGAGCCCGACCAGCTCGCACCCCTGCCTCAAAAGCTCCCGTGGCTCGCGGAGCTGATAGCGCAATGCCGAGCTCCCGTTCGAACGGTCGGGCGCCAGCAGGCACTACGGTGCGGAAGCTGCGGAGTCGGGGAGGGGCGAGTGCCGAGGTGGCAGCAATGAGGCTGCAGAGCGCAGAGCATACAACGCGGAATTTGCGTGGAGCTAGCAGAAAACCGAAGGCCGGGATGGCTACAAAAAAGGCGAAGGGTGAGGATTCTGACTACGATGCCTCGCTGTCCGACGGTGACGTGCTGTCCGATGATGACGTGCTGGACGCGGATGAGGACATCCGCCCTGCCGGGCAACACATCGGCGCGGGCCGGGGTCAGAGGTCGGGGACAGCCAACCACGCCGTGCCAGGGTCGTCGGAGCAAGCACCGCCTGCAAACACGCCACTGAGCCGTGCCAACGCAGACGGCGAGCTGGTGTCCAGCCCCACCATCCGACGAATGTCTGGGCGGCGAGCCCAGCCTCTCAGTGGTGGCGAAGAGGACACGCCTGCACCCAGATCAGCACCTTCCAGGCAGGTTCTGGGTGCATGTCAAAACTCACATGAATAGCTCAATGTGCTTTGGAATGTCACAGTTATGTATTCACCAGCAGCATTTGCATTGCACTGTTTCGTTTATGCAGCTGCCACTGCGTTGCACACCACCATGCCCTGGTGCGGGACCTTAGGCTGCCATGACCTCGCTGATTGAGATGAGCATCGTGGTTGTGACACGCCTTGTGTTGTATCTTGCTGAGGATTGTTTGGAACCATGCTGCCGTGAGGTGCCTGTTACCACCAAATCACCCAGTGTCTTCCATGGCATGAGTGCTTTTTGCACCTTGCAACGTCCATGCGACACACGTCCCCATGGGACCATATGCATGTGCTGCCCACCATGTGCTGCAGCAGACAATCACCTGGCCATGGCACATTCATGTGTTCATGTGTTTTACCCACTACATGGCGCACCTAGTCAGGGTGAGGGTTTGTTGACCCGAAGCAGGTGCCTGACTTTGCCTGACAGATCTGCTGGTCTGAAGCCATGAGGCCTAATGGATCTGCTGGGTTTGCCAGACCCCACTGGGGCTACCCACCAAGTCGTATGGGTACATTGACAGTGCAAGTTGCACCATGTGCTGGTTGCAGGCAGAGCAAGAGCAAGGCTGTGGCTGCCGCAGTGTCAAGCCCAGGACCAATGGCGCCGTCTGCGACACGCAGCAGCCAGCGCGCAGTGAAACAAACCTGGAAAGTGCGCGAGGCTGAGGAGGGAGAGGCGGAGGAGGAAGGGGAGGAGGAGCGTTCCGAGGAGGACACGGTGGTGGTCAATGAGATGGAGTGAGGGGTGTGTGTGACATGTGTGACTGTCAGGGTTGTGGTCCAAAGGCTCCCTTCGGTTGTGAAAGGCAGCGGTGCCGGTGGTACTGACGGGGGTGGCCCATTCCTGCTGTGTCTGTTGTCCAGCTTGGAGAGGGGGAGGGGGTGGCAATGAGTGGGACCTGGTGGCAGTGACGGAGGGGATGGGCAGTTGGGGAGGGCTGGGGTGGGTGGGGGTGGGGGTGGATGGAAGCACTCAGCTGCTGAGTTGAGCAATAACTGTACCACCATCATATCACGGCTATTGCCCAATCAGAGTTGTTGTTGCAAGTCATCCTTAACTCATACACTGTAGTGGTCATGAGCATGGTGCACAAGGGCATTGGTAAGGATGAGTGCATGCAAGCCGGCACATGGCTCTCGATGCATGCACATCATGGGCGTGGGACCATGTGATGTGACACGCTATCACTTTTCACCCCTGCTGGGTAGTGTTTGTCAACTGCTGCTGTTTTCACCCCTGCTGGGTAGGGTTTGTGGGATGGATGTGTCATGAATTGCGTGTCACGGTCTCCACCAACAACTCTTGGGTACTTACGTGGCACTGCCTTACTGCTAGCTGCTTCACTGCACTGTTTTGGCAACAAACAAGTGCTCATGTGGCGCGCCTGCATGCCAGTCCATGTTTCGAGCAAACTGTCGAGCTGAGCTTGAGGAAAACTGCCTTGGCTGGTATAGCAAGCCCGTCAGTGGATGTGGCTACGACATGCTTGTTTGTGGACACTGCGGACAACAGCAGAGGCTGGACAAGATGGGTTAATAATGCGTGTGACGTGATGCCTGAGGGGGGAGTGGCCTGTAAGCATTACCTGCAATAGCATGGTTCACACCGGTTGGGGTGGGGTGAGCCTGGTAGCCCCTCAATGGGCTGGAAGCAGCTGCGCCTCTTGGGTGTGCCTCAGATGACGAAGTAGTCTGCATCGCTAGGAGGCTGATGAAGGTGACGATGATGACGGTAGCCAAACCGCCACAAGGCAGGGCCGGAGCAAGCCAAAGAGCATCCCGCAGCGCGCTGAGCACATGCAAAATGGCGCCATATTGCCACCTGCAAGTCACCTACGAAATGACTAACGAAAATGATGGCAGATGGTAGAATTGGAGATGAGATCAGCTGTGACGCCCCTTTACCCCCCTGCGCAATGCGTTAACGGCAACGCCTCTCCTAGGAGTTTAAGCGTGAGGCTCTCAAGCGGCCAACAACACATTGCAGTCTCTCTCTGTATCTTTCCATGGACTGCGGTCGTTGTGGTGTTGGTTGTGCTGCTTGGTGTCTTATCTGCCATCTGCCCGGGGAGGACGGCCAAGCAGCCACATGGCTGACAGCTTGAGCGGTGTACACTGACCATCATCCTTACGTCAAAGCCTTTCCGCGGCTTCAACACCAGCTGCAGCTCCAGCCCCAGCCCACTTCAATTATGCTGCTTCAGATCCAGCCACAGTAGCAGTGGGAGACCCAGCCCCAGGTCCAGGGCCCAGCCAGCGCGTGTCAGATGCCCTTGGCCAAGAAGTCCCTGGCTTCCCCTACACTCTTTAGCACAGCCTTCACCTTGGGGGCAGGCAGTGGGGCGTACCTGAGGCAAGCACAGCAGCATGACAGTAGCGGCGGCAGTGTCAACAGGGCAGTGGCAGTCACAGTAATGGCAGTAGGGCGTGGTAGTGGCAGTAGGGCATGGATGGGGTGCAGAGTCAGCAGGGGGAGGGGCCCATGTGGTGAGCAGTGTGAGGTGTGAGGGCGCCGCGTGAATGGTGGGGAGAAGGATGAGGAGGGTGCAGAGCAACAGGAGCATCAGGTGGGGAGGCGGGTGGCGGGTGGTGGTCAAGGCGGGGATCAGGGAGAGTGGAGTGCATAACCAGCCAATTGCACTGTAATGAATGATGCGTACCAATATGTAATTCTAGATAGCCAGTCTAGTGTAACAAGTGTAACAAATGCGTTATGGTGCGTGACAAAGCGTGAGCATTGGCTGGGTTGTGAGGCGGTGGGGAAGCGAGCAGAGCAAGCCACCGTGTGTGGAAGACATCATGTGGTGGGGGGTATAAGCGTAGTAGGGGCATCGCCTGGGTTGTGAGTGGAAAGAGGAGGGAGCAGAGCAGGAGGAGCAGGAGGGGACCATGTGAGGAGGAGGATTTGACGAGTGGTGGCTGCTGAGGTGGAGCAGGAGAGGGAGAAGAAGAGGGGGCACAGGCTCATCACAAGTCCCATGCCAGGGTTTTCAATGTCCCATGAACTGATCAGCATATCTTCAAATTACTCCAGCTGCCATGCGCTGAGCCATTGCAACAAACCCCGTGAGGCGGCGTGTTTCACGAAAGCAACATGGGCAGCATGCACCAGGATGTTCAAGCAGTGAGGGACCAGCCACAGCATGCACCTCTACGACAGCCTGCAGAAGGTGCACCCATGCAAGCTGCTCATGCAAGCCCTGTTGCCCATGGCGGCAGGCCAGGTGTGCCCCTCTCACCCATTGCTGGCCAGGTGGCCCACTACGGAGTCTACAGCAATGTACATGCGCCGCGCGCTCTGGGTGCGGGCGCTGCCACCTCGTGCGTACCTTGCCAGGTCAAGGTCAGGCAGGCAGGCAGACAGACAGGTAGATCAGACATGTACAGACACAAGGGCAGGCAGGCAGGCAGGCAGGCAGGCAGGCAGGCAGGCAGGCAGGCAGGCAGGCAGGCAGGCAGGCAGGCAGGCAGGCAGGCAGGCAGGCAGGCAGGCAGGCAGGCAGGCAGAGAGGGAGGCAGACAGGGGAGGCAAGTGGCTGTGGTGGCACTCACTTGCTGACCCAGGCAGTGCCGTCAGACTTCAAAGACTTGATCAGTGGGACCCGACCCTTGTCGTACACATCCTACAACACAACAGGCAGCAAGCATGTAAGCAGGCACCTTGCACTCGTTGCCACCGTGCACCCCTCCGTCCTATCCTCGCCACCTCCCTGCTGCCGCTCCCTGCCGCTCCCTTGCTCCAGCTGATACAGCTGATACCCAACACTGCCACAGCTGCTGCCCTTTCTGCTGTGGTAGCAGACCTGGCTGTCACTGCTGCTGCTGCTGCCGCTCTGCCTGGGCGTCCAGAGTCTGAGCCAAGGAGGTTGGCAAGAGCCTCTGAACAGGAGTCTGGGCTGGCAAAATCTGAGTTTGCAGGGGCCATTGCACACTGCCACACTGGGCACCCTGTGTGCCACAATCCCAGAGCATGGGATCACACGGTGCAGAGCACGGGCTCCTGCAGCCCTGCACCTAACCCCACCCCTGACCTCTCTCTGCCTGCAGAGCGCCTACCCTGCAACCCCACCCCTGACCCCTGTCCCCTGCAGCTCAGCAGCCTGCTGGGGCAGTGGGAGGCTGGAGGGCCAGTTGGCAGCCGGTGGAGGGCACAGTGCCCGCATAGCGCTCCCACAGCTCTGATTGGCTAGTGCTGCTTGCTGCGGCCCACTTTCACACTGCTGCTGCTGCTGCTGTTGCCGCACCACACAGGTGGGTTGTGTCAGCATCGCCTAACAGCCTGAGCCACACGGTTATGAGAACCGGCGGGGTCCAGACACAGGCCATGGGCACGCATGTGTAGCTCCGAGACAGACCACCACTGCTGGCCCCTGGCCTCTGCGGGTGTCTATTTTGGTGTGATGAACTGCAGCCTGCAGCCCTGAGAGCTGCCATAAGGGGCCCAGGCTGCTGCTGCTCAGCACCCCAGTCTCCTCCTGGTCTCAGTCTGGGTCAGGCCATGCCTGCCAGCAGCCTCATGCATGGCCTGACCCAGACTGGACCTGTGTCAGTCCTGGCTCATGCAACTCATCTTCAGAGCCAGGACTGACACAGGTGCTGCTGCTGGCCCCCAGCCCCTGTCCCAGGCAGGCAGCGGCCCTGCAATGCTAGGGAGGGGCTCACCAGGGCGCAGTACTCCTCTATCTCTGAGCCCAGCTTCAGTGTGGCCACCGTGTACTCGTCGTTCAGCACAGCTGCCGGCTGCACACACGTCACGCACGGCGTCATCACCATCACCATTGCAACATGGCATATCTATGAAGGGCAGCAATACACTAGAGGCGAGCTGGGCTGGCCAGATGTTGCTGCTGGGTGAGCTGACAAGCTGGCAGACATTCGTCATGATAGCTGTGGTGAACCTGTGACGTGCATGTGCCCACCCTGGCCCTGCCCTTCATGCACTGCTCCATTCCCTGCCTAAGCCCCCAAAGCCCCTAATGCCTAGCTCATGGAGTTGCCCATGATGCGCGGTGACCGGGAAACTGGCTACGTCTCTGGGGCCTTGCTTGCAAATCTAGCCCTGACACCCAACTTACCTTCCCCATCCATGCCCAGCTACTAGACCTGCCCCTGCTGCCCCTGGACTTCCCAGCCATGATGGCAGGCCCTGCCATCCCCCTCCCCTCCCCTCCCCTCCCCTCCCCTCCCCTCCCCTCCCCTCCCCTCCCCTCCCCTCCCCTCCCCTCCCCTCCCCTCCCCTCCCCTCCCCTCCCCTCCCCTCCCCTCCCCTCCCCCTCCCCTCCCCCTCCCCTTCCCCATTCCCCTGCTGCTCCTCCTGCTGACAGCCACAGTGTAGACTGGCTCCTCACCACATTAGGTGCCAACTCTGCAGCCGCAGCAGCAGGCAACAGGCGCAGGCGGCAGCACACTTGACATGAGGGCAAGTTGACCTGGACAAGCCTATGGCCGGTGTGTTGCCTCATGACGTCACACGTACGCATGGCCACTGCCTGAACAAGACCCTACACATGCATGTCGACCAACCTAATACTCATGCCAAAGCGTTCATGCACACCATGACACACACCATGTATTGGCAGTACCGTGCGCTTGACAAGAGATTTGATGGCAGTAGCATGTGTGCTGGCAGCTGTGCTGTCTGATGCTGGGTCCACAAGGGGGGCCTCAGGCAGCAGGTGGTACAGCAGCCAATGTGATGGGAGCGGCGGCAGTGGCAGCAGCAGCTGCAGCAAGGGCCTTGGCACATCTGGTCAGCCACTCACCGAACTTGCGGCTGGTGGAGGCTGAGCCGTAGTTGTTCAGCTGGTCAATATCACCCCTGCGTGAGTGACCACAGAAATTGCTGCAGGGCTGGTGGCGGAAGTGAGCCATTGCTCCAAAGCCTTGCTACTTCCCGGCTATTACTGGCCAGGACTCACAAGGTGTACCGCCATGTGTGGCAGCAGGTGCAACACGATTCAACACAACAAGCCATTACCGACACTGTCTCTGCCAGTTCCCAAACCTCAGGCTTGGTCATGCCCCTGGTCACACTACTGCATCCACGTGGTCACACTCACGCTAGGGCAGCCCTGCGGCACTCAGCGTCAGCCTCCTCTGTTAGAGCGTCTACGCACAGAGAGCCTGCACAGCCAAAGTCAGTGTTGCCTGAATAAGCATCCTGCAAGAACACTGGCTCCAATGGAGTGGTCACCAGCAATCATGCCCAATCCAGGCATTGTGGAAAGAAGCTGCTGCTTTGCATGGGACCCGTGACGGCTTGGCACGCAAGCTAGGGAGGCCATGGCTTGAGCAGGTCTGATAGGGCCATGTTTGTCTGTCAGCTGTACAATCACAGAGCTCAGCATCACACATGGCGCTGTCAGTTGTGACGGGCTCAATGCAACACATTGGCGGGAAACAAAGGAGCAAGCAGGCTCTGGCTGCCAGGTGAGAGGAGCACTAGTGAGGCTGCAACTGGTGGAAAACTCTGCTGTTTAAGGCCAGAAAGCTCGTCAGCCTATGAGAGGGTCCTAGTGAGTGTAGGTATGTTGAAATCTTGCCACTACACTCACTCGCTCTGACAGCTGATGCCGGCCCAGGCTGAGCGGTTTGCTGGCCCAGAATTGCTACTGCTGCTGCCATGGCCAACCACTCCCTCCTTGAGGCATTGCTGGGGACTGAGCTGCTCTGAGCTGCTGCAGGCTCCGAGACTGCGGGCTGATGCAGTGCAGTCGGGCATGGCACCGCGGAAGACCGATACCTACAGAACAGGCCCAGCGCACTGTGTTTGGCAGAAGCCGTGAGTTTATGCAAGCAAGCGCTCTGTGCCACACAGTGCAGCTGCTGCAGTTGCACATTGGCTTTAGTAAAGGCACTTCCTTCTCCCACCGATGGCGCAACGGAGTTAAACGTGCTTCACGGAGACCACAAGTGCTAGATTGTGACTTTTGCTGCGCTAAGTGTGTGGATTGCATCTTCATCGCGATGCTTGCCGTTTGGAGCTTGTCACACGAGCTCAAGGTATGCTTTTGGATTAGACGTTACGATCAGCCACAAGTGCTATTCACCCCTTTATAACTCACTCCATCATCGCGCGCATCGTTCAGCGTCGCCGTCAACACGCTTTCGGTACTTCTTGCTTGCGCACAGGCCTTCTCTGATAGTTTGGTCGCATTCTTGAGACGTTCGGCACGCAACCGATGATTCGAAGCGGGCGGGACGCGGTGCTCCGGTGCGCCTCGCACAAGTTCAACGGCTGCGCATTGGCCCCAGCGGAGTTTACCCAGGCATAGAGGGGGAGCTAGATAAACTAGAGGGGCTCGAGTCAGGCGCTCCCAACTGTTTAAAAATGACAGGAAGCCGACCCCTGGTAGTAGGACGGCTGTAACTCTGCGGCATCCTTACCCTCCCCGGCATGTGGCAGTGCTTAATGTCTTAAACACCGAACCTATCACATTCAGCCTACAGCACCCAGCGGCTCTTCCTTGGATAAGGCCGAGGTAGCTGATTAGGCCAAAAACGAGGCTTCACAGCGTAATGCATTGGATTGATAGGCAAAGCAACAGTCTGAGTGTCATCTTGGTAATACCCTACTGTTCTTCCCAGCTGGTAGGGACTGGTACTACGTCTTGAATCCAAGATACTCGGCACGGTGGCAGATAAAACTCAACACCCAGCCCTAACCTACCCAACCAACTTCCCGCTTCCGCTAGTCTTATCTTACCAGTACACACACACCCGACCCAACCAGCTGCCGTAAGCCACAAACGTGGCGAGATAACGGGACCCAGAAATGTCCTCGCAGCAGTTTGGATACATCAGCAAGTCGCAGCTTGACACGATAAGAGCCAAGGTTTGCTTATACTTGCTTGAGCTCTGCAGCAATTGTGAGTGGACATTTCACCGCACTCTCTGGCTTGCAGGTTGCGACAGACCAACAGGACAACCAAGCCGAGGAGCGCAGGCGTCTTAAGCAGCTCAGCGATGAGCGAGCTGCACAATGGCCTAACACGCTGCAGGTGACTGGCAATCGCTGAGTGAGCATGGCTGGTAGTAGCCTAGTAATTCTTGTCTTTCCCTGTGCAGGCTGCCCGTGCACGGAAAGAGCGTGCTCGTGTTGAGAGGTTGGCAGCGGAGGAGGCCGAGCGCATTGAGGTGTGCTAGCTCTTGGCAGCCTGGATAGACTGGCAATGCTACCACTGCAAACCCTGATTGCATGCAATTGCATGCTCGCAGGCAGACCAGGCCGAGGCAGAGATGCGTGCTGAGCAGCGCAGAATACAGATAGAACGGGCAAACAAGATATTGTTTGACACAACAGACAAGGTCAAGGCATTGCATGGCAAGATGCTGCTATGCGATGCCATCAAGGAGAATGAGTCACTTATTGGATTCAAGAAACAGATAGCAGTTCTGAACAAGGCTCAAGAGGCAGCCTTTGTTGAGCAGCAGCGGCAGGCTCTGGAGGTGAGGCTTACAGGCTCTGCGGTGTTTAGTCTGCCAAGGACCCAGCCTACTACATCCAGCCTATGACACCCAGCGGCCCTTTCTTGCAGATTGCTGAGGCAGCTGAGCTGGCCAGGTACGAGGCCATGAAGCAGAAAGCACTGGAGCAGAAAGCAGTACAAACACAGCAGCTGGAGGACATGAAGGTTAGTCCCAGAGCATGGGCGCTCCTACAGGTTATGGGTCAATAGCCTGAAGCTTCTTGTATCAGAAACGGCGGCCTAATTGCATTAGTACGCTTGGCAGTCGGCTTGTAGTCGGTACACAACAGAGACATTGTAGGCAGCATGCTGTCAGATGGGGCGACGAACACATCAGTGATGTAATGAACACAGGTCAGCCTGAGGCGTGGGTTTAGCGGTGCTGCTGCTGCACACTGCAGACCCGCATACTTGCGGAGCGTGCAGAGAACAAGCGTGAAGGCGAGCTGCTACGCCAGCGTGCTCAGCAGGTGTGACCTGGGTGTAGGGCTGGACGCAGGAGGAGCAGGAACAGCAGGTGCAGCCTAACTTTTGACCCAGACCTCTGCCAAGCCAGCTTCAGCTGCTCCACAAACTTCAGCTCAGTGTCAGGAGGTGTCAAGCCGGGCGTTGAACAGGCCCACCAAGGCATGCCTGCTAACATCGGCCTTCCAATGGGCCGCTCTCCTGGCTGCACTCAGATGCCAGTCCCCGGCCTAGCTGGCTCAGGCCCCAGTACACTGGGCGATGCCTGCGAGGCAGCTTCAGTGGGGCGGGAGCTGCCCAGCAGCACTTATCAGCAGATTCCCACACACAGGTGCAGCAGTCACCAGCCTCCAGCTGAAAGTCCCAGATACCCTGTGTGCTGACCTGGGTGTTGCCAACTCTTTCCTTCAATTGACCCTGGCTCCAACCCTGGTCACCCGCACTCAGCCACCAGGGTCAGGAGGCCTGTGGGTCTGGGCTTCACCAGCCGGATGCTGCCCAGGCCAGGGCGCACACCGCCTCAGCGGCCCCCCCTCCACCCGGTACACCACCTCCCAGTCCAGTCTGAGCCCAGCACAACAGTGTACACCAGCACTGCACAACGCAGCCCCTCCGGGCCCACCTCTCCCAGCTCCCTGCTCACACTTCACAGTCCACACCTGACAGTGGTGGTCCAGGCGTGGCCCTACCCTCCGGCTCAATGTCACCCATGCCTCGTCTCCTCCCACCCGTCATTGTCAGAGTGCATTCACAAGCACACACCACCACCACCTCCCACCACTTCTCACCAGCCCTGCAGTTTGCCCTGCCCAGCATCTCACATAAGCTGTTGTTTGCGCCACCATTACTCCCAGCCCACTGCCACCGCGTCACTGCCTCGCTGCACCCCTCCTGAGTGTGTGCAGGAAGCGGAGGAACTGGCGGCCAAGCAAGCGGCCCGGCTGGCCTCTGGACGACGGCTGAATGCTGAGACCATGGCAGCGAATGAGGCGCTGAAGGTAAGGCCGTCTCCTGGCTTAGCGACTGTGGGGTGTTGTAATACGGGGCATAGGGTGAAGGTGTGAGGGTGTGGGTGGGGTGATGATATGCCTTGCCTTGCCGGATATTCAGTCTCTCTATGGGTTAGGGGCAACCCTAAACCTCACCCTAACCCTTGCCGGATGCTCAGTCCCTATCTGCCCTGCATGCTGCTCTTTGGGTGCTATGCTGGGCGCTGGCCAGCCACCTTGCTCAAAGTGTGGCAGGGAGGTGTCTCACATGCCCTGTGTGTGCTGCCACACTAGGTCACACTGCCTCTAGCCAGGTAGCAGGACCAGAGCAGGGGGGCCTGCAGGGCCTCAGCCTTAAGTGGCATCACCCATTCTAAGTATATCACTGCAGCCCCTGAACTCTTCACTGGACTCCTTAAAGTCCTTAGTGACACCCTTGCAAGGTGGCTGGTAGTCTTCACTGGACTCCTTGAAGTCCTTAGTGACACCCTTGCAAGGTGGCCCTGCCTGATGATGGCCTGCTAGTGCTGCGGCAGCCACTGGGCCCTGAGCCTGGCTGCACTGGCTGTTGGTTGTGGCGCAGACATTCAAGCAGCACGAGAAGTCACGGGAGGTGCAGCAGGAGGCGGCCATTGAGGCATACTCACGCAAGAAGGCGGAGCTGCAGGTCAGGAGGGGTGGCTGGCTGGCTGCAGCAGGGTAGCAAAGCACGGCAGAGGGTGACTAGCAGCAGAGGGGCAAGGCGATCTGCACTACAGCCTTGGGCCGCTGTGCCTCTGACCTCGCAGCCCTGGCCTTGACATGTCCCACACCCATGTCAAAGGTGCCCTGAGATGGATAGATAGAGACAGCCCCACAGGCCAATGTCCTGCAAGAGATGTATTTGCGTGAGGAGCTGCTGCTTTGCTGCTGAAGCTAAGCCCTGGCCCTGGTATGTGGTCCCACACCTACACCCCTGGCGCCCCTAGCCCTTTGCCCACAACACTGTGACCCTGGCTCCCCGCCTTGCTGATCTTGACACGGCCCTGACACGGCCTTGGTCCTGAGAAGCCCCTGGCCCTGACACACCCCTGGCCTGTATTCCCTCTGGCCCTGACACACCCTTGACCTGTATTCCCTCTGGCCCTGACACACCCCTGACCTGTATTCCCTCTGGCCCTGACACACCCCTGACCTGTATTCCCTCTGGCCCTGACACACCCCTGACCTGTATTCCCCCTGGCCCTGACACACCCCTGACCTGTATTCCCTCTGGCCCTGACACACCCCTGACCTGTATTCCCTCTGGCCCTGACACACCCCTGACCTGTATTCCCTCTGGCCCTGACACACCCCTGACCTGTATTCCCTCTGGCCCTGACACACCCCTGGCCTGTATTCCCTCTGGCCCTGACACACCCCTGACCTGTATTCCCTCTGGCCCTGACACACCCCTGACCTGTATTCCCTCTGGCCCTGACACACCCCTGACCTGTATTCCCTCTGGCCCTGACACACCCCTGACCTGTATTCCCTCTGGCCCTGACACACCCCTGACCTGTATTCCCTCTGGCCCTGACACACCCCTGACCTGTATTCCCTCTGGCCCTGACACACCCCTGGCCTGTATTCCCTCTGGCCCTGACACACCCCTGGCCTGTATTCCCTCTGGCCCTGACACACCCCTGGCCTGTATTCCCTCTGGCCCTGTGACCACTCAGGCTGAGCGGGAGGCCAAGGAGGCTCAGCGACGTGCAGCCAAGGAGGCGGAGCGCAAGGCTGTTGCGGACACCATGGCCAAGGCCTTCACTGACGCCTCCATCAAGGTAGCACCACACAGTCCAAGCAGGCCAGGCAGCTAAGCCGGGCAGCTGAAGCATTCAGCCAAACGCGAGAATGTGATGAATGGCAAAGGGGGCATAGTAGCATTGCCCACTGCACAGGCAGCCAATGGGTCAGCCAGCCCAGGCAGCAGTGCAGGCTCTTGGCCTTGCCAGCAGTGAGTAGTATGGGCCATGCTAGAAGCATTAGGTATGGCATGCACCCACATGGGTCCAGCGAGACAGTGTCTGGGTCAGTCCCAGGTACAAACTAGTGAAAGCTGACCAGTGACAGTGGACCCTCACCAAGGTCACCCACCCTAGCCACTCAGTTCCAAGGTCACTCGGTTCAAGGTCTACAGCCCTAGGGCCACCACACACAGGGATGAGACGCTAGCCACCTGAGCCAACCCAGGCCTGTGGCCAAGGTCTTGCCTAGCCTTGGGTAAGGGGCGAGCAGGGCTGGGGTTCATGCTGAGTACCTCTCTGCATCTCTCATGATGCATCTCTCTGCATCTCTCATGATGCATCTCTCTACATCTCTCTACATTTCTCATGATGCATCTCTCTACATCTCTCTGCATCTCTCATGATGCATCTCCCTGCATCTCCTGATCCTCAGCCCCTGCCCAGTTCTGCTCCGCTCAGCATGGGCTGCACCCAGCCCAGCCTCACTCAACATGGGCTGCACCCTGCCCAGCGTGCTTGACATTGCATGATATGCCAGGGCAGCTTGCTAGCTTGCTTGCAAAATGGGCTGGACCCTGCCCAGCTGCGTCCTGCTCATCATGGCTGCGGCATTGACCCCTCCCAGGAGGAGGTGCGGCTGAAGCGCGACATTGAGGCCGCGGAGCACAAGGCTGCCCGCGAGGAGGCGGCACGCAGGCAGCGCATCAAAGACCAGCAGGCGGCCATCGACCGCAGCAACCAGCTGCAGCTGCAGATCAAGGTAGGCTGACACCTGACTTGAGAAGTCAGAGTACGATATGGATGTAAGATAAAAATACCAGTCCACTGCCCTGACGTGCACTTTAACACTCATCGTGCCACTCTTACATGTCTGTTTGTAGTATTGAGTTTGGGAGTTTGAGAAAAACGCATCATAAGATACGAGTACTCTGCCCGTCTTCGTTTCCACATGCACTTCAACACTCATCATGGCCCTCTTCGATATCTGTCTGTATTATGTCTGGGTAGAAATAATGGACTGATCAGCCAAGCGTGTGGGGACGGTGTAGGGCAGGCAAGGGCAGGGGCAGCAGCTGCTCCTTCCAGGTATCCTAGTGCCAAGGCCTAGGTCAATGTCCATGTAATTGAGGTGTGCATGGTGCTTTTCTGCACCATTTGAGGCATTAGCCACTGCAGTTGTGATCAGCAGATCAGCAAGCTCTGTTATGTCCGTAACCCAGACCCTCTGCCCTCACCCTTCCCACCCCCAAAACATAGAGGGGCAGCAGCAGTGACGGGAAGTCAGCAAGCATCTGGCATTACTGCAGCTGCTGCCGTGCTGCAGGCGGAGGCCAAGGCCAGTGAGAGGGCGGACGAGCAGGCGTTTGCTGCCTCATGGAGCCATAGGGTGAAGGAGCTCAAGGCAGAGGAGGAAGCAGAGCGCCGGGCCGCACTGGAAGCTGCTAAGAAGCTGCAGGTAGGGGAGGAGGAGGGAGGGTTTACCATTGGAATACTGTGAGCCAGAGGTGAGGGGGGGCTATAGGAAAGAACGCTGGTGGGCACAGCAGCAGCGTGGCAGTGTGGCTGTGGTTAGGGTTACCAGGTCAGGGTCAGGTCAACCCAAACCCCTTGGCAGCATGACAGTGCCGGGCAGCCAGTTGGTAGTAGCCTGCCCTGCCCTGCAGGTCACTCCATCAGCATTACACCAAACATGGACACCAGCAAAACAAAGCACTGTGACCGCAAGCACCATGCCCTGCCCCTACGCCCCTACCCTTGCCCCCCCCCTCCCTATCGTCAAGGCAAGCGTCGTCTCGCTGCCACTACCCCTCCTGCCTGGCTGCCTGCTGCAGGGCTACCAGCTGCACCAGACTGCGCTGCGTGAGAAGCGCAAGGGCGCCCAAAAGCACGAGGAGCTGCAGGATGCGGCACAGATACAGGCAGCATTACAGGAGCAGGTGGGGCGGGTCATGACAGGCCTGGGGTGGGGTCGTCACCAGACTCTGCTCCCAGACACCTGGCCCCTGCCCCCATGACCCCCTACCCCCATGACCCTTGATATTCCACATGCCAAAGTCTCCAGAGTCTGGAGTCTGCTCCCTGACCCCCTTCACCTGCCCCCATGACACCCTGTCCTTGCCCCAATGACCCCCTGCCCCCTGGTCAGCCCGTGCCCGGCTGTCCTGTTGCAAGGCTCGCACCCCTCCGACCCCTGGACCTGACCCCATGACCTTGTGTGCGCAATGTATGCGCAGGACCAGATCTTCCATGAGTATGCTGACGAGGTGATGAAGGAGTACAAGGCGCAGGGCAAGACCATCGTGCCCATCCAGCTGCATTTGACCAAGAAGGACACCCTGAAGGTCTTGATCTGATAGGCTTCTTGCCGGACATCTCCAGGGGGCTGATCGGACCAGCCTTGCCACAAGGGCAGATCCGAGACACTCGGGAGAAGCAAGCTTGGGATGTGGATTTCAATGGCAGGTAGCCTTGTCACATGGTCAAGCATTAGGTATGGCGTGCACACACACGGGTCCAGCTAGACAGGTGAGTGTGGGTGTCCAGGAAAGTCTCATCTTCAACTAGACAGATGCACTGAACGGCAGGCAACCTGGGGATGTGGGAACATAGGAACGCACTTTCTACAGGTAGTTGCGGCCACTTCCAGCATTCACACAGCTCACCCGGTCGTGTGGCCACATGGAGGGCTGCTTTTGCACGGTGACTACGACTCTCATTGCGAGGTGCCATTGCGTCGCCTGCCCTTGCTACTTCAAATAACAAGAGGAAGATTGCGGAACCTGTTACAGGCCGCCACTTTACAGCACAGTTGTTCCCCTACTATTACTACAGGGCAGGGGCTGTGTTATCTGTAATCCGGTTTGTTTGCATGCAGCAAGCATCCGGTACCACTACGTGATTCACTACCCCAACCCGCTTGCGAAGGCCGGGCAATCTATGTTGGCATGAAACACATGCTCTGATGTAGGCACACATATGCGGTGCACACGTGCTACTGTGCTACTAGCTGCTGGGCTTGGGCCTTGGGGGCTCGCTCTTGCAGCATTTTGAAGCCCAGTGCTGGGTATTCCTTGCCCTGGGCAGGAAGTCTTCCTCGGTGTTGCCACCTGCACAGCTCCAGTGGGCGCCACTTGCTCTCCCCTGCCCGCTGGAGGTTGAGGGCTGCGTTGCAGTCCCTGTCCACCCATTTGCCCAGCTTCCCAGGGGTGGCCTGGGCCAGCCAAGGGCACCACATGAGGCCCCGCACTGGCGCCTCAAACCGCTTGCTCCAGGCTGACCGCAGCAAGCGGTGCTGCACCTGACCTGGCTTGGGCTTCCAGCCTTCAAGCCTGGTGGGCTTGCTGCGGTCCAGCTCCTCCTCACAGGGCTGGGGGCTGTTCAGGATTGAGCTGACCCTGCTGGTGCGGAACTCATCCACTGTCACCACCTTGCCTTGCACCCTGTCTGTTGGCTTGCCGCTGTTGGCCCTCTCCACCACCTTGCGGCAGGCTTGCAGCACAGCCTTGGCCCCCCACCCACCCCGGGTGCCAATGCCAGCGTTGCCAAAGAACACCACCAGCTGCTTGCGGGTCCCCCACTCCTGCTGGGACACGCTGGCTGCCTCCTCCTCCAACTGCATGGCACACAAGGCACACACAAAGCGCATGACATCCTTGGCAGAACTGGGGACATGGGCACCTAGCAGGTCACATGTGGGGGGGCAGTCATCAGCCTGTGGTCCTGCCCCTTCCCCCCTACCCTTGGGCACTCCGGTCAGCACATGGCCAGCACATGGCCACCGGTCAGCACACCGGTCAGCACATGGCCACCTCCTTCAGCCTAGCCTTACGCGCCCTCCCTTGTGGCGATACGGGGCCTACCCAGCCCAGGTCGTCAGGCTTGCCCTTGGGCTTTGGTTTAGGCTGCTTGGCATTGGGCTGTTTGGGCTCTTCCGCGCCCTTGCGCTTCTTGCCCTTCATCGCGCTCAATAGTGTCTCCACTTACACTGGCTGTATCTACTCGCATGACTCTCACTCTCGAGACTTCATTGGCAACAGTTACATTGTCACATTGGCCATCGGATGGATCCACTTTACAGCACTTTACAGCAGAAGAAGATGGCATCGTTACTTCGCTCGAGCCGTCAGCCATTAGGCTACTTGGCCGCCCTCGCCCTCCCCCTCTAGGAGGTTGGGACTTTCTGCAGTGCACGTTAAGGCTAGGTGCACATGGGCTCCAAAGGGCAAACTTGCATGCGAGTCACCATGATTGTTCTGGACAGTCCTCACCTAGCTAGCTCCCCGCTTGTCTTCATTGTCATGTTCCTCGATGCCTATTGTGATGAATGTACTGTGTCTGTCCTCGAGCACCCATCCTATGCAATTGGGTGATCCTAAGCAACTGATGAACTTGCAGACACTTGTCAGTCATGTTGCTGTTGGGCCCCTCGTGAGGTAGCCTGCAAGTGCTTCATTGTCGGGGTCAAACTATGGGGTCATTCATGTTGACTCTTCATGCCTTAATCTTAGGTTCATTCCCAACGCCCAAAGCAAGTGATTCCTAGTCCGTTGTTCATTCACAACGTTATAAGGATGGTGAACGCTTGAAGATCATGTTGAACTTACACCAACTAGTCATCCTTTAGGCTACTCTTCCTACTGAGCTTGCTGTGGCATTGCACCAGGCTGCGACGCGGGGCACATCATCGGACCAGATGTAGCAATCATTGCTAGTTGTGCAAGTGCACACAGCAACATGCGTACCCAAGCACTCCAGCACAGCACCACCTACGTTGGCTCGCATTGTTGTCAGCATGTCCAACTCAGGCACCATGAAGCTTCTGCTTGACACAACACCAGCGATGGCTGGGCAGGTTGAAATAGACCTAGGCGCACCTGACCTAGAACCATGGGGCTCAACAGCTGACCTTAAACCACATCACATGTCAGTGCAGGTTGCAGGCCCGGGTGGCCAACAGTGGCAGGACATGTCAGAGTCATGAGGTACGCAGGGCGTGAGGCATGACACAACATAAACAGTCAGCGTAGTGCGAGGTACACAGTGGGTGTGAGGTACACGGTGGTCGTAAGGCGTGACAAACAATGGTATTGTCACATGAGGCTGCCATATGGGTGCCTTGCAGTGTTGGCCCCTGGCCTCCACCACTGCTCTTTGCTGCTGATGCAATCTGTCCCTACCTGGCGCCTTGCCACAACTACCACAGGTTTGGTTGGAGGTTGGGGCTTGGGAGGAGGGTTGGAGTGCAGGCTGCAGTTGGGAGGAGGGGCAGTGGCAGCAAGAGCTGCGGGGGTTGGGGGAAGCATCGGCTGTAGCATAGAGCTTGGATGGGGACTGGGATACCTGTGCTGTAAACTGGGCTGTCAGCAGCTGAAGGAGCGTATCAGATCCTGCCCTGCTAGTCACTTGCCCCCCAGCTTCCCCAGTCCCCCAGTTTCCCTCCGAACGCATTCCGGTAGGACCTTCACTCACCTACTGGCCCATTCCACAATCAGCAATGGGTCAGCCAGCCCCTAACGAGGCCTTTGCAAACTTGGCATCCGGGAGATCGCCCTGTCCTGTCAGTGTGCATACATTACGCTAGGTCGGCGCAGGGAGATGAGCAGGTAGCAGTGGGTTATGGTAACTCCAGGGCGGTGGCGGTGGCTGGAGGTGTGGGCGGGCAGGCCGGGATTGCAAGGCCTTTGACCGCCGCGAGACTGGCGTGCGTGCACGGAGCGTGTTGCTGTCGTGCGTTAAGGCAAGGTGTGCGCGTGCACGGAGCGTGTTGCTGTTGTGTGGTAAGGTACGAGGCACACAGGTTTGGTGCGTGGGGGCGTGCACCTGGCGCGTGCCACCCACAAGTCTTCTTCGCCCAACTGCGATTAGTGCGGACAGCAGGCTATATCGTGCTCATTGTAAGCTAAATGGCAGCCCCACACGCAATGCTCCGGAATGTGAGGACCCACAGGCGTGTCACAGCTCAGGCGCAACACCAGGCAGCTGCACCAGGCGCTGCTGTGTCCGCTCTGGGCAAGCTAGCCAGGAGGCAGGCAGCGGATGCAGTGCGAGCGCACCGGGAGCTTCTTAAAGCACCTTCGAACTCGGTGGCTTGTCAGCCCAGTGCCCATGAGACAGCCAGCTCGCTGCTTAGTGAGCTAAAGCGCCTGGAGGTCAGCGGCACCTGTTGGGCCAGGTCTTCTGCGCCCCGACCCCAGCCCCCTCGCCCAGCGCTCCCTGAGCCTCACCAGCATTCTGCAGCCAACCAGGGCGTCGCGCTAACTGCGACATTTGTGACCACAGCGGGGCAGGCCATGCAAGTGCCCATTCCAGTCTGCGACCCCAACGACCTAGACCTGGAGCTGCCTGAGTACGCCCCACGCAGCTACGAGCAGGAGGGGCGAGTACTGGTCTGCCAAGGCAGCAAATGCAGGGCCAAGGGTGCAGTGGGCGTGCTGCGCGCTGTGTCAGCCATCACTAGCGGGTCTGAGGCAGTGGACGTCCTGCCTTGCAAGTGCCTAGGCAAGTGCAGGGAGGGTGCTGTACTAAGAGTCGAGCACAGTGCCTCAGCCAAGCGCACCGTGTACACCAAGGTGTCACCCAGCAGCTTAGGAGAGCTGCTGGATAGCCACTTTGCCACCCAGTCAGTTGTACAGCCATCACCAGCCTTGCTTAACGAATGCTTGTAGCGTGCCGCCAGCAGCTGAACATTTTGCAAACTGTTGTGGCGCCATGGAGTTTGGCATGCTGTATACACCATTGTAGGCCCTTGACTTCGGATTGCTGCTTGCATTGCATTGCATCATGCATAACGTTGGGGCATGCGTGTGAATGCTCAAGATGGGAATTCAGACATTTGGCAAAAATATTCAGTCTAGACATTTGGCAAGATGGTGCAGTCCAGACAATAGGCAGGATGCAGTTCTACTCTGTTACGGTTTTGATAGGGATGGGTGTTGCGTAAGGTCATCCTCAACATGTAAGGCGTCATGTCGCGACTCACCAGCCAACTGCAAGTTGAGTTGTTGTTTCAGCTTCATAACAGCACGTCCAGGACCGACGTGTGGAATCCAAGTTGCTTGAACAGGCCCCAATGAGGGACAAGAGGGTTGACGTGCACCTACACACCTCTGTAGCTGATATATCTACATCTCTGTATCCCTATCAAGTTTTAATCCCTACAGCCCTCATGCAACACAAATTATAATAGGAATTGTTGGTTTTGTTTGTTTGCATTTCTGGTGTGTGTGATTCCTTGATGTGAATTTCATCGGTTACAACGCTTGCTTGACTGTAGGTGCAGTGCATTACCTTGCTTGTCTAACCTAACTATCAGTGATGCAGAATTATGTGTAATAGTTTGTAGCTACATGTAGCACCTAGCCGCCACAGATCACGGCTCACAGGGCCTTCTTTCTACCTAGTCTCTTGACTAGCTCCGGCTCGCCACACGCGAGCTGGAAGATGTTGCGAGGGCCGGTGCTGAGACCCTGCGACAGCATGTCACGCTCCCGTACGAACCGCAGTGCGACAGCTGGCTTCGCCGCGGACGGCCCCGACACTGCCCCTCTTTCAACCGGCTCTTGAATCGCTGGATGGCAGGTCGCCTTGGCTGCCGGGCCGCGCTTCTTTCGGCTCCGGTCCTTGCAGCCCGGTTGGCTGACTGGTTTCCCTCCGGCTTCGTTATCCGTGTCAACCTCGCCACCGCCCCCGACGTCTGCATTCGAGCTGCCATCGCATGCCGGAGCGGAGCCTTCTGCTCGCGTTGTCCCTCTCAGCTTGGCTTCCAGCTCTCGGATGTCGGCCACTCTTACGGTGATGCGCTCCACCAAGTTTGTCTGCCTGGAGGCAGCAGCGGGCGTGTGCAGGTGAACATAGAGATGACATCAGATGTGCCCTGCTGACTCAGATGCCCCCACTGCATGATACTACATCGCACTCATGCTCACCACAAGTGCTTAGCGTCATGACATCATTTGCAGTAGGACGCATGGGAACCTTGACCGGTTTACGGTCAGCATGGCATGCATGGCATCCTAACCCTTACCAAGGTCTGCATACCCCCTGGTTGGGGCACCAGTCAAGGTCGAGGAAATGCTTGACGGTCCCTGTCTAAACCCTTGTGCCTAGCATGGATGCATGGGCCGTGTCAAGGGTTAGCAGGTCAAGGGTTAAGAATTAGCAGGTCAAGGGTAGCAGGTCAAGGGTTAGCAGGTCAACAAGCATGCGCATCATTATCCTGAATGCGTCAAATGTGCGGCCACTTTGGGGACCAGGCCTCACTTGATGTGTGAGAACACATGGACATATGACCCCATGTCATGGCGTCGCTCCAGATGGGCGCCTAAACAGGCACACCAGGGAGGAGCAGCGTCGGCGTCGGAGCTGGCCTTAGTCACCTTGCCCTCGGACCCTACAGAGAAGGGACAAAACAGAGAGGACGGAAACCACACAGGTCAGGGGGCTATGAAAAGTCATGGATAGTGATGAAAAAGAATGGAAAAGAGATGGAAAGTGATGAGGGGCGATGATGTGGCCTGTCTGGCAGCTCCCTGCCCCTGCCCCTGCCCCTGCCCCTGCCCCTGCCCCTGCCCCTGCCCCTGCCCCTGCCCCTGCCCAGTGTGGCTGCATATCCCTCCCATGTGCCCAGGTGTATGTGTGTTGCGGCCATGCAACGCCCTCGACGCTGCCATGTGATGCCTGCCAGGTGAGGTGGTAGAATCACACTTGGTGGCTACATCACAGTGCCACCCAGCTGCCCTGCTGGCCCTGTGTGCACTGCCAGGGTGGCCAGGGTGTTGGTGGTGGTGCTGCTGGTGGTAGGGGTGGGGGTGGTGGTGGAGAGGGGGTGTGTGGGGGCGTGGTCTTGATTGAGCGTGGAGGTGGGAGCTGCTGCTGTTGCTGCTGCTGCTGCTGCTGCCGCTGCTGTTTAATAGCTCCGTTTTGTCAGCCTCGTAGCGCACCGTGGCACAGGCTGTCCAGGTAGGTGTCCATGGCCTGCTGCCTCTGACTCAGCATGGTCTCTGACTCCTGCCCAGCCAGCACCACGCCTGCGAGGCCACGACCACAAGGCATGACCACAAGGCATGACCACAAGGCTGACCACAAGGCTGACCATGTGTCACTCACCGTGTGGACCCCTATCCAGCAGCATGCTGCAAGCACGCCATGCAGCTTAGCACCAACAGTGGAGTGGGGGACGGCGGCAGCACGGCATGGAGGAGGCGCTGCTGCTGACTGCAAGGGAGGGGCCAGGTCGATGGGCTGGGGCAGCAGCGCAGGGCCAGGGCCAGGGCAGCAGCAAGACAGTCTGTACGGGGTTGGAGGAGAGGCAGAGCGCGAACTACAACTGCCTCACACTTAAGTCAAGTACTCCTAGAAACTCTGATGGTCTGACTGACCTCAACCTCCTTACTGCAACACTCGTGGAGGAGGGGTGAGGCAGCAGCAGGGCAGGGCCAGGCCATGGACAAGCCAGGTGCTGGCCGGCAGTGTGGTGCGGGTCAGCAGGCAGCAGGCACTGTACCTGGGAACTCCCACAGCCCCGCCAGCAGGCCTGACTCAGGCCGCTGCACCAGCAAGTAGCTGCGCTGGAAGGGCTGCTGCTGCTGCTGCTGCTGCTGCTGTGGAGGTGTTTGCTGTAACCCTGGGGCAGAGGTGGCGAAATCCAGCATGCGCCGCTGCTTCTTGCGTGCAGGGGCAGCCCCTGCGGTGGCAGTGGCAGTGGCAGTGATAGTGACAGGGGAGCAGTGGCAGTGACAGTGGCAGCGGCAGCGGCAGTGGCAAGTGGGTCTGTTCTGACTGTACCCTCACTGCCCTCAAGCGCCACTAGCCCTCAAGCCTCAATAGGACAGCGTCTCCAACCCAGCCTGACAGGGATGGACTCCCACCCCTCCGCCCTTCCGCCCCCCACCCCCTCCCCTCCGCCCTTCCGCCCCCCACCCCCGCCCCCCCGCCCCCCCGCCCCTCAGCCCCCCCCGGGCCCCCTCACCTCCCTTGCTACCGCCAGCAGCCCCCATCGGCCCCTGAGCCCCCCTGGCCCCCTCAGCAGCTGGGTCTGCCTCAGCTGGCTGCGGGGGAGGGTCTTGGGTGGGGTGCAGCACCTCCAGCACCGCCACTGCCACGCACTGCTCCTTCTTGGCCTTCACCTCCTTCCTGCCTGCACCGCCAAGGCCAGGGGGGGAGGGGAGGGGAGGGAGGGAGGGGCACCCAGGGGGAAGGAGGGGGGGGGCCTTCTGAGGTTGGGTTGGGAGGCAGTGAGGGGCAGTCAGGGGCAAAGCAAGCAAGCATCAGGGACAGGCAGCAGTGGCCGGTTGGACCAACCCCAGCAGCAGGACATGAGGACAGCAGGGAAGAGGGTGGATGAAAGGAGCAAGCAGGGTGGACAGGATTGCCAGCCAGGGTCGTTGTCGGGGTCGAGAGGTTTGAGGAGATCCGTCAAATCACTTTACAATATTTTTGGTAGAATGACATTTGAAAAATAGTGTGAGACAGCTCATGCTCCTGCTCTCCGGAGGACCATCTTCAGTATGGCGTGGGTCCAGTCAGTCCAGTGGCCTCCCTCTACCAAGGGCTGTGCCGACTGCGACCATGATCCTACCCTGCCTGGCAGGCCATGTCATGGCTGCAGCCAGCCAAGCGCCTAGTAGTAGTGTGTGACTCGTAGCAACGGAGTGCAGCCGCTACATTTGCTGCCTTAACACACAGCTGACCAGTGGCCAGCAGCCTGCACTCCTTCCCCTACCGCCCTCTACGCCCGGGTCTCCTCATGTCCACTCACCACCCCACCCCCCACCCTCTCCCACCCCCACCTCCACCCCCACCCCCCACCTCCACCCTCCCAGCCACCCCCCACCAGGGAAGCGAGTGACCTTGGGGGCGTCTTCAATGTCCGGCAGCCCTCCTGCGTCAATGTGTGCCTGCAGCCAACAGGTCAGGGTCAGGGTCAGGGTCAGGGTCAGGGTCAGGGTCAGGGTCAGGGTCAGGGTCAGGGTCAGGGTCAGGGTCAGGGTCAGGGTCAGGGTCAGGGTCAGGGTCAGGGTCAGGGTCAGGGTCAGGGTCAGGGTCAGGGTCAGGGTCAGGGTCAGGGTCAGGGTCAGGGTCAGGGTCAGGGTCAGGGTCAGGGTCAGGGTCAGGGTCAGGGTCAGGGTCAGGGTCAGGGTCAGGGTCAGGGTCAGGGTCAGGGTCAGGGTCAGGGTCAGGGTCAGGGTCAGGGTCAGGGTCAGGGTCAGGGTCAGGGTCAGGGTCAGGGTCAGGGTCAGGGTCAACCCTGGTCAGCAGGGCAGTCAGCAGGGCCCCCCTTGCGCATACGGCCTCCCTCTCCCGCCCCTCTGACCTGCCCCTTTACCCTGCCCCTCACTTAGGAACTTAGGCATTCAGGCTTGACCCCCCTGCCTGACCCCCTGCCTGACCTTCCCAGGCAGCAGCTTGCCCCTCTCCCCTCTTCGCACCCACCCCCAGCCCCCCTCCCCCCTCCCCCCTCCAGCCCCCCTCCCCCCTCCAGCCCCCCTCCCCCTCCCCCCTCCCGGCCCCCTCCCCCTTGCAGCCCTCTCCCCCCCTCTCACACAGCCCACCTGCCACTGGGCACGAGCCAGACAGCTGGACCTCACAGGGCAGGTGTCACACTCCGGCAGCTGCGGCTTACACACCCTAGCCCCCAGCTCCATCACCGCCTGGGCCACCACCAGGCAGGGCAGCACACCAACTAAGCACCGCACAGCACCACTTGCCCTGCCCTGTCCTCCCCATCCCTACCCCTCCTGCCCCTCCTACCCCTCCCAATACTGCTGCTTCCCTCAGCCGCCCCCTTCCCAGGCCAAGGCCCCTACCCCAGCTGCTGGCGGTGAAGAAGAAAGAAGAAGAAGAAGAAGAAGAAGAAGAAGAAGAAGAAGAAGAAGAAGAAGAAGAAGAAAGAAGAAGAAGACTACTCCGGTATTCAGCAGCGTGCATGAAGGGAGGAGGGGCCTGCTCCCACCATGCTGCTGGCGGTGTCCTCATCCCCCCACACACCTGCCGGCCCCCCCGTGCCGGTTGCTTACTTGGTTGAAGTCACCAGGCCGACCCGGGTCTAAAAGCTCACCAGCCATAGCGGCATGCAAGGCTGCCTGCATGGAGGGGGGGGTGGCCATGCATGCATGGTCAGCAGCAGGGCAGCCCGTCAGCCCCCTCTGCTTCATGCCTCCCCCCCTGCTGCTGCGTCACAGCGCTTGTGTCATGAACTGCTGATGCTGGTCAAGCTGCTGGTCACCCTATCTTAACACGGACTTACATCACTAACGCAACACCAACACCAGTGTTGGTATCAGCATCAATGCAACTGACGCAACTGATGTGATTGATTCCGCAACTGCTGCTTTTCTTGCTGCTGCCGCCACTTCTGCCACTGCTGCCACTGCTGCTACTGCCACTACCCACTACCGCTGCCACTGCTGCCATCACTGCTGCTGCTGCTGCCGTCACTGCCACTGCTGCCGTCACTGCCACTGCTGCCGTCACTGCTGCTGCTGCCGTCACTGCCACTGCTGCCGTCACTGCCACTGCTGCCGTCACTGCTGCTGCTGCCGTCACTGCCACTGCTGCCGTCACTGCTGCTGCTGCCGTCACCACTGCTGCTGCTGCTGCTGCTGCTGCTGCCCCCTCACCTGCTTCGTGGGGTCACCAGGGAGGGCCCTCAGCCGTGCTAGGACCCTGACCACGTTGCCATCCACCACTGCCGCATGGTCACCAAACGCAATGGAAGCAATTGCAGCGGAGGTATAGGGACCCACGCCTGAGACGCATGTGGCACATGATGCATGGGTGCACATGGCTCACTCTTAACCTCACTGACCACTGCCACACTTGCTCTTGTGCTGTCACTCGTGCAGGGTGTGACAAGTTTAAATGTTTGTTGCGCTGGTTGTGTGTCCCTTCCCTTCCCCTCCCCTTCCCCTTCCCCTTTCCCTTCCCCTTCCCCTTCCCCTTCCAAGGGACGGGGTCAGCAGGGGCAAGGGCGGCAGGGGCGGCAGCAGAGCAGCAGGTCCAGCTGAGGTCTGGCCCACCTGGTATGCTGAGCAGGTCCTTTGCTGTCTCAGGGAACAGGCCCCCGAGCTGGGTCACCACGTGGCGGGCACCATCAAGCAGGTAACGAGCTCGCCTGCAGGCAGCAGCAGCAGCAGCAGTTGTTGCAGCAGCAGCAGTTGTTGCAGCAGCAGCAGCAGCAGCAGCAGCAGCAGATGCGGCACCTACATTATAGCAAAAATGATGGCATGATGGCATGGCAGCAGCACTGACTAGCCTACCCCTTTTGACCCTGCTGCAGCAGCAAGGCAGCAAGGCAGCAGCAGCAGCAGCAGCACTGACTGCCTTAATCCCTGAGCCAGCAGTGGGCCAGCAGCAGCAGCACAACCCCCACCTTCCCTGCATCATCGACGCCTCACTCATCCTGGACGGTTCTAAGGTACGTAGTCGGACCCCCCCCCCCCCCTCAGCCCCCCCCCCGGCCCTCCCCCCCGCCCCCCGCCCCCCCGTCGGACCCCCCCCCAGCCCCCCCCTTACCTGTAGTAGCCTAGGCCTGCCCACAGCGTGTTGACCTGCTCCAGCTCAGCCTCCGCCAGCTGCTGCACCGTGGGCCACTGGGCCAGCCACCGCTGGTGGTATGGGATCACGGTGGACACCTGGCAGCAGCAGCAGCAGCAGCAGCAGCAGCAGCAGCAGCAGCAGCAGCAGCAGCAGCAGCAGCAGCAGCAGCAGCAGCAGCAGCAGCAGCAGCAGCAGCAGCAGCAGCAGGGGGGGAGAAGGGCGCCCTTGGTCGGTGTTAGGGTTACCGCGTCAGTAAGAAGGCCATGGCTGTGACCACATGGTGTCCAGCACCCCCCCCCTCCCTTACCTAAGTAACCCACTTAGGCCCCCCCGCCCCTACCTACCTACGACTCCACCCCTCGACTCTACCCAGGTCACCCAGCCTCCCCTCCTCCCCCCACCTGCGTCTGCTGCAGCATGATCTCAGATACCCACACGCGGTAGGCAAAGGCCTGGGGGGGCAGCTGGCAGGCAGGCGGGGCGGGCTCAGCTGCCTCATGAGGCCCTGCCAGGGGGGCAGGCAGGGGCAGACAGGAGGCCAAGTAGGTTAAAGTGCCCCTGCCCCTGCCCCTGCCCCTGCCCCTGCCCCTGCCCCTGCCCCTGCCCCTGCCCCTCACAGTCCCTGGCGGTAGCCAGAAGCTGCCCCCGCCTCAGCCCCTAGCCTCAGCCCGGGGATCAAACCGTCTCAAGGCCAGAGCCACCTCCTACCCTACCTCCTACCCTACCTCGTCACACCTGTGGGTCACACCTGCTGGTCACACCACCCCGCACACCTGCTCACCTGCTGCTGACACGCCTCACACCCTCACTTCTCACACCTGCTCTCACCTACAGGTCACACCTGCGGGGGCGGGGAGGGTGCGGCGGGAGTGGGGGGTGCGGCGCCAGGGTAGCACCCTGTGGTGCAGGTCGTACCAGTCAAGCAGCCCGGACCTGACCTGCAGCCAGGCAGCCACAGAGGGCCTAAACATGTGTGTGAGGCGTGGCAGCAGCAGCAGCAGCAGCAGCAGCAGCGGCGGCGGCGGCGGCGGCGGCAGCAGCAGCAGCAGCAGCAGCAGCAGCGGCAGTGGCAGCGGCAATGTTGGGAGCGGGGAGGGCAGGCCAGTGTGTGTGTGTGTGGGGGGGGGTCGGGGCCGTTGCATGCAGGCGTGCCGCAACGCCCATGGCTGGCCCCATGTCCCCATGTTGGCGATGACCACAGGAGAAGGTAGGGGCCAGGTGTGTGTGCGTTTATCATGGGCAGGGCGGCTGGCCCCCCGCCTGCCAGGCTGACCACCATGGAGCACCTCATGGCGCGCGCCTCATCACAAGGGGGCAGGGCGGAGGCAGTGAAGCGGAAAGCTGGGGCCTGGCGCCCAAGGCCAGCCTTAAGCGCCGTAGGCCTTAGGTGTCTTAGGCCTTAGGTGGCTTAGGCCAGCCTTAGGTGTCTTAGGCCTTAGGTGTCTTAGGCCTTAGGTGGCTTAGGCCAGCCTTAGGCGCCGTAGGCCTTAGGTGTCTTAGGCCTTAGGTGGCTTAGGTCTTAGGTACCTTAGGCCAGCCTTAGCAGGCGCTGCGCTGTGTGCCCCCACATATTGGGCCAGGCTGGGTAGGGGCAGCAGGCAAGACAGCTGCCTGGGGGCCTGGGGGGAGCCTGCTGGGCTATGGGCAGTGGGTGGGGAGGCTGCTGCCTCCTACCGGCCCGGCACATGTAGTGGCTGTGCGGGCCAAGGGCCAGGCTCCAGGCAGAGTGGGCCAGGAGGCGGATCAGACCACTGATGGCCAGCCTGTGCTGCGCTGAGTAGGTTCGACTGTTTGTTTGCCTGTGCCGCAGTCTGACCGTGGTGCTGACCTGTGCGACTTCTGAGGCCGTGAAGAATGGCCCTCGAACCGCCGGGCTCAAATCCTTGCGCTTGCCTGCATCGCGTTTGAACATAACTCGCACGTGTCTGGCACACCTATCGTCTGTCACGCACAGCGACGCACCGGGCGCCTTGTTCGTGGACACTTCCTGGTCGGAGCTGATTGAGCTGTCCGAAATGGCAACAGCTTGTTTGCGGCTCGATGGCTTCAACACCTTCGTCATCTGCTGCCAATTAGTGTCTGGCCTAGCAGCCTTGCCCACTGGGATGACTTGCACGCTTCTGACATGTGGGAGCCTGTTTGGTGGCATGCAGGGAGCATGCACCGCATTATGTGGCCAGTGCATGGGGTGACAGGGGGTGCAGCCCACTAGCTGCTGTGCTGCTGTCACTGCCATGGCCTCCTGTGTCCTGCAGTGCGACATGGTACTGCAGTGTGACGTACACCGAGGTCAGGGAGTCCCTGGGCAGGTGAAAGCTTGGCGAAAGAGGGAAGTTGGGAACCGGGGGGGTGTTGAGTGAGCATGGGGCTGACACCTCATCGTGACGTGGTCTACTAGGCTCGCCAGGGGTGCGGCGCAGCAGCAGCAGAAGAGGTTAGAGACCCTTGGCAGGAGGGGTCGAAGGCTGCGCCCTTGCGGAATGCGTGAAGTACTAGAGAAGCCTTATATAAATGGCACATGGCATGTGTCTACCCTTCAGCGGCTTGCTGGTTGCGCACCAATTGCCCTGCTCCTTGTGTTGAAGCTGCGGGCTCCAAGGTAGCACTACGCCCCTCGTGCCCGACGGTGTCTTATTCTTGATAGCAACGCGTTGTGATTGGCCGCGTCGCAGACCTGCTCGCGAGCTCACTCGTGCTCTGTCGTGCCTTTGCCCGCGTCTCCGCTGCGAACGTTGCTCCTGGGACTTTGCTCAAACCCGACTAGGCAGGGCTGCTCGTCGGATCCCCATTGCCGTGCCTGGTGCCATGCGCCGCGTCGCTCTCACGTGCCTGACCCATTCCCCCTTGGCTCGCCACAGCATTTCCAAATGCCACAGCTCAGCAGCAGCAGCAGCAGCAGGCAGGCAGAGGCAGGGCATGCGGCATCCAGAAGGCAGCAGGATAGAAGGCAGGTGCCCTGCTGCCAGCCCCACAACCTCAGCAGCCGCTGGCGTGGTGTGTGGGGGGCTGATGCAGAAGGACGGGGTGGGGTGGGGTGGGGTGTGGGGGGTGGGTGTGGGGGGAGGCTACAATGGCGGGGGGCCGCCTGTCTGGTGGGTCCTGGGTTGTGGGCAGCCTGTTCAACCGCCAGAGGCTTCCCCATGCCCGGGCTGGCCAGGCAGCAGCCCCCTTACCACAACTTGCCCAACCAAGGCAGCGCCCCACTGCTGGCTCCTGCTGCTGCTGCTGCTGCTGCTGGGGCTGCTGGGGCTGCTGCTGCTGCTGCTGCAGGTAGGCTGCTAGGGGGCCAGCGTGCCATGGCCAGTGCCACAGACGTCCCCAGCCCTGCAGCTGAGGAGTTCCTGGTGGTGTACGTCACTGTGCCCAGCAGGGAGGTTGGTGAGTGGCAGGCGCCCAGGGCTGCAGCTGGGGAGAGTGGCCGCAAGGTGTCAGGCTGTGGTAACAGCCGGGGAGATTGGCCGCCAGGTGTTGGGCTGTGGTAGTTGTAATAGTTGTTACACTTAGGAGGTAGGGCTTGGGTGGATACAAGCCAACCCCCAGGTAAGAGAAGGGGAAAACCCTAGAAGAAGGAGAAGTCAGAGAAGTAGGGGGAAGGGAGCCCGGTGTCAGGCTGTGGTAACAGCCGGGGAGACTGCAGCCGGGGAGAGTGCCACTGGCCGGCCTGCCGGGTCAGCCTGCAAGGGTGTGTACCGCCGGGCTCAAATCCTTGCGCTTGCCTTGTAGCTAACCCTAACCCTGACCTGAATTGTAAACACAAACTAGGCCGGCTGTGGGGTAGTGAGCAGGCGGTGGGGCTGAGGGCTGGGGGCAGGAGATGGGGGGGAGGGATGGGGTAGATGGGGCTCATGGGTAGGGGCAGTCTGTCAACACAAACAAGGCCAGCCGATAGCCGTCTGGTATGGTGAGTCTCACCTTTGTCACACAAAAGAGTCGCCTTCATGGGGCTGGGGTAAAGGCTCGTGTGGGGCTGGGGTAGGGGCTGGGTCAGGGGCTGGGGTAGGGGCTGGGGTGGGGTCAGCAGGCAGCAGTGTAGCAGTGGCTGCATGGGGGTGCGTAGCAGTGGCTGCATGGGGGTGGTGCTAGGTGGTCAAGCGAGGGACATTGGCCAAGCAGATGAGGTCTGGCAGACCAGAGAGGAGAGTATGTAGATCAGGAAGGAGTGGGTGAGGGGTGAGAGGACATTGCATTCAGTGCAGGCATTGGACACAGCCTGGCAGACCAGGAAGGAGAGTATGGTAGCGAGCTGATTGACTGCATCGGGGGAGGGGGGTAAGCAGTGGCTGCATGTTTGTTGTGCTAAATGCGCAAGCGGAGATTTGTTGATGTCCAGCTGAGGTTCCATGCAAGCATGCAAGCGTGGCTGTGTGCCCTCTATGCAAGCACGTCCCCAGGTGCGCCCCTCCCCTGGCTGCCTGCAGGGCTGAGCCTGTCGCAGCAGCTGGTGAGCTCCCAGCTTGCGGCTTGCGTGAACATGGTGCCAGGAGTGACCAGTGTGTACCAATGGGAGGGCAAGGTGACCACGGATGAGGAGCTGCTGCTGGTGATCAAGACTAGGAGGTGAGCACACCACCACACATACAGTCGCCTGCTGCCCTCACCTACAGTCGCCTGCTGCCCTCACCTACAGCCGCCTGCTGCCCTCACCTACAGCCGCCTGCTGCCCTCACCCACCCCGACCTTGCCATTGCATTGCCACCCTTGACCCTCATCCGACCCTGCTGCTGCACGATCTCCTGTGCCTGCTTGGACGCAGGGCGCTGTTGCAGGAGCTGACGGTTGCGGTGAAGGCAAACCATCCCTACACCACGCCCGAGGTGCTGGCGCTGCCAGTCCTAGGCGGAAGTCCAGACTACCTGGCGTGGCTGCTGGCCAGCACCAAGTCGAGCTAGGCAAGGACCACGTTGCTTGATCGATACCTGTAAAGCTGAGGATAGGGATACAGGGATGTAAGTATATCCATTCAGATATATCTACTGCCATACAATTATTTGTATGGCAAGTACTGTTAACGCGGGCTGGGGCTGCCAGGCCAGGGGTGCGGCGAGGGGCAGGTGAGAGCTGTGGTGGATTCTTCCAGGCCAGGGGTGCGGCGCAGCAGGGCCTCTCGGTATGAATTACAGACTACTGAAAATTGCAAACGGGGTGGGCGATGTCACGACATGCGGGGCGAGCTAATGGTCAGGCTAGACAAGCAAGCCAAAAAAGGCTCATTTTTCGGACGGACCTAACTGACTCTATACACCGCCTCACGATGTAAGATTGGCACGCCTTGACGCAGCGCCGCGCACGTCAGCATCGGCTCAGAGGAACAGGCCTATGGTGATCGGCTGGTCCGCGACCCCGTCCAATGTTCGGGGGCCCCGACCAGCACACAACGCTAGCAGCGCTCCATCGCTCTTATTTGCGCGTAAGTATGTGTGTTGTTGCGGCGATGTCTTCGGCGATGTCCAGGTGCCTACTGGGTGTCGACAGTGTGTGCTACATGCTGCTTGCTAGAGGCTTGTCTCATGGCCGGGTTGAGGGGGTACGCCGTGAGGCTTTGGGCCTGAAACTTCTTCAGCCGCTAGCTGTACCACACACTCACACCCTGGCACTGACTTGACCTCAACATGCATCAGATCGGTCAATGGCGAGTGGTGGTGAGGGACACACTGCCAAAAGATCTAACTGTATGCCAAACGTACCAAACGCCTTGCAATGCACACCAGGGGAACCGCATTGGATACATGCACAAAGGTGTACTGTGGAGGAAGCGGAATGACATGTCTGCTGGTACTAAATCCGGAAAAACATGAAAAATCTCTGGAAAACGCGTCGCACATGGCCATGCCAAGGAAGTTTTGCCCGAAATGATGGCCTTTCCGCCAGCCTCAACTGTACACATTGGTAGCAAAGACTCCTATCCTGCCGTTGGAGTCGTCGATGGACCTTTCGGTCGATGCCAGCCGCACTTAGATGGTTGCCGCCACCCGAAGCGAAGCCTAGCCGGGTCCGCTAAAATGGCTGCGCTTGTATCCACTGGCCGTGCTCCATAGGCCCGCACTGCTGGCTTCATCGCTAATCAAGCCCAGGCAAGGCCCAGGCAGCCCAGCCCAGCCCAGCCCAGCCCAGCCCAGCCCAGCCCAGCCCAGCCCAGCCCAGCCCAGCCCAGCCCAGCCCAGCCCAGCCCAGCCCAGCCCAGCCCAGCCCAGCCCAGCCCAGCCCAGCCCAGCCCAGCCCCAGCCCAGCCCAGCCCAGCCCAGCCCAGCCCAGCCCAGCCCAGCCCAGCCCAGCCCAGCCCAGCCCAGCCCAGCCCAGCCCAGCCCAGCCCAGCCCAGCCCAGCCCAGCCCAGCCCAGCCCAGCCCAGCCCAGCCCAGCCCAGCCCAGCCCAGCCCAGCCCAGCCCAGCCCAGCCCAGCCCAGCCCAGCCCAGCCCAGCCCAGCCCAGCCCAGCCCAGCCCAGCCCAGCCCAGCCCAGCCCAGCCCAGCCCAGCCCAGCCCAGCCCAGCCCAGCCCAGCCCAGCCCAGCCCAGCCCAGCCCAGCCCAGCCCAGCCCAGCCCAGCCCAGCCCAGCCCAGCCCAGCCCAGCCCAGCCCAGCCCAGCCCAGCCCAGCCCAGCCCAGCCCAGCCCAGCCCAGCCCAGCCCAGCCCAGCCCAGCCCAGCCCAGCCCAGCCCAGCCCAGCCCAGCCCAGCCCAGCCCAGCCCAGCCCAGCCCAGCCCAGCCCAGCCCAGCCCAGCCCAGCCCAGCCCAGCCCAGCCCAGCCCAGCCCAGCCCAGCCCAGCCCAGCCCAGCCCAGCCCAGCCCAGCCCAGCCCAGCCCAGCCCAGCCCAGCCCAGCCCAGCCCAGCCCAGCCCAGCCCAGCCCAGCCCAGCCCAGCCCAGCCCAGCCCAGCCCAGCCCAGCCCAGCCCAGCCCAGCCCAGCCCAGCCCAGCCCAGCCCAGCCCAGCCCAGCCCAGCCCAGCCCAGCCCAGCCCAGCCCAGCCCAGCCCAGCCCAGCCCAGCCCAGCCCAGCCCAGCCCAGCCCAGCCCAGCCCAGCCCAGCCCAGCCCAGCCCAGCCCAGCCCAGCCCAGCCCAGCCCAGCCCAGCCCAGCCCAGCCCAGCCCAGCCCAGCCCAGCCCAGCCCAGCCCAGCCCAGCCCAGCCCAGCCCAGCCCAGCCCAGCCCAGCCCAGCCCAGCCCAGCCCAGCCCAGCCCAGCCCAGCCCAGCCCAGCCCAGCCCAGCCCAGCCCAGCCCAGCCCAGCCCAGCCCAGCCCAGCCCAGCCCAGCCCAGCCCAGCCCAGCCCAGCCCAGCCCAGCCCAGCCCAGCCCAGCCCAGCCCAGCCCAGCCCAGCCCAGCCCAGCCCAGCCCAGCCCAGCCCAGCCCAGCCCAGCCCAGCCCAGCCCAGCCCAGCCCAGCCCAGCCCAGCCCAGCCCAGCCCAGCCCAGCCCAGCCCAGCCCAGCCCAGCCCAGCCCAGCCCAGCCCAGCCCAGCCCAGCCCAGCCCAGCCCAGCCCAGCCCAGCCCAGCCCAGCCCAGCCCAGCCCAGCCCAGCCCAGCCCAGCCCAGCCCAGCCCAGCCCAGCCCAGCCCAGCCCAGCCCAGCCCAGCCCAGCCCAGCCCAGCCCAGCCCAGCCCAGCCCAGCCCAGCCCAGCCCAGCCCAGCCCAGCCCAGCCCAGCCCAGCCCAGCCCAGCCCAGCCCAGCCCAGCCCAGCCCAGCCCAGCCCAGCCCAGCCCAGCCCAGCCCAGCCCAGCCCAGCCCAGCCCAGCCCAGCCCAGCCCAGCCCAGCCCAGCCCAGCCCAGCCCAGCCCAGCCCAGCCCAGCCCAGCCCAGCCCAGCCCAGCCCAGCCCAGCCCAGCCCAGCCCAGCCCAGCCCAGCCCAGCCCAGCCCAGCCCAGCCCAGCCCAGCCCAGCCCAGCCCAGCCCAGCCCAGCCCAGCCCAGCCCAGCCCAGCCCAGCCCAGCCCAGCCCAGCCCAGCCCAGCCCAGCCCAGCCCAGCCCAGCCCAGCCCAGCCCAGCCCAGCCCAGCCCAGCCCAGCCCAGCCCAGCCCAGCCCAGCCCAGCCCAGCCCAGCCCAGCCCAGCCCAGCCCAGCCCAGCCCAGCCCAGCCCAGCCCAGCCCAGCCCAGCCCAGCCCAGCCCAGCCCAGCCCAGCCCAGCCCAGCCCAGCCCAGCCCAGCCCAGCCCAGCCCAGCCCAGCCCAGCCCAGCCCAGCCCAGCCCAGCCCAGCCCAGCCCAGCCCAGCCCAGCCCAGCCCAGCCCAGCCCAGCCCAGCCCAGCCCAGCCCAGCCCAGCCCAGCCCAGCCCAGCCCAGCCCAGCCCAGCCCAGCCCAGCCCAGCCCAGCCCAGCCCAGCCCAGCCCAGCCCAGCCCAGCCCAGCCCAGCCCAGCCCAGCCCAGCCCAGCCCAGCCCAGCCCAGCCCAGCCCAGCCCAGCCCAGCCCAGCCCAGCCCAGCCCAGCCCAGCCCAGCCCAGCCCAGCCCAGCCCAGCCCAGCCCAGCCCAGCCCAGCCCAGCCCAGCCCAGCCCAGCCCAGCCCAGCCCAGCCCAGCCCAGCCCAGCCCAGCCCAGCCCAGCCCAGCCCAGCCCAGCCCAGCCCAGCCCAGCCCAGCCCAGCCCAGCCCAGCCCAGCCCAGCCCAGCCCAGCCCAGCCCAGCCCAGCCCAGCCCAGCCCAGCCCAGCCCAGCCCAGCCCAGCCCAGCCCAGCCCAGCCCAGCCCAGCCCAGCCCAGCCCAGCCCAGCCCAGCCCAGCCCAGCCCAGCCCAGCCCAGCCCAGCCCAGCCCAGCCCAGCCCAGCCCAGCCCAGCCCAGCCCAGCCCAGCCCAGCCCAGCCCAGCCCAGCCCAGCCCAGCCCAGCCCAGCCCAGCCCAGCCCAGCCCAGCCCAGCCCAGCCCAGCCCAGCCCAGCCCAGCCCAGCCCAGCCCAGCCCAGCCCAGCCCAGCCCAGCCCAGCCCAGCCCAGCCCAGCCCAGCCCAGCCCAGCCCAGCCCAGCCCAGCCCAGCCCAGCCCAGCCCAGCCCAGCCCAGCCCAGCCCAGCCCAGCCCA